>QXDM01000078.1:0-462116 GCA_003730235.1 Pythium guiyangense | reverse complement strand
AAACCTAAACCCTAAAACCCTAAACCCTAAACCCTAAACTAACCCTAAACCCTAACCCTAAACCCTAAACCCTAAACCTAACCCTAAACCCTAAACCCTAAACCCTAAACCCTAAACCCTAAACCCTACCTAAACCCTAAACCCTAACCCTAAACCCTAAACCCTAACCCTAAACCCTAAACCCTAAACCCTAAACCCTAAACCCTAAACCCTAAACCCTAACCCTAAACCCTAAACCCTAAACCCTAAACCCTTTGACACGGTGGCGCGTCACAATCAGCAGTCACGATGTTGAAGATTCCCAGCACGAAAATTCGACACGGTCGAAGATTCGCACTGCGAAAATTCTCAGCTGGATCCGTTGGGTACACCACTGGACTCTCTGGGTACACAACTGGATTTTCTGGGTACATTTCCCCAAAAATCTTGTTTCAAACCCACACCCAGTTCTCGAAGACTCAAGCGCACCCACGCACGCAAGTCGAAGATTCGAGAAACCAAGATGCATGAATCTTGCATGTGTAGTGAGTAGTTAGCAGTAGCAGACCAAGCTTCCGCCGGACGCTCACTTCTCAATTTGCCGTCCACTGAAGAAGCCCAAGCGAAAGGACCACCGGAGAGGCCGACCTCCCGACCCTTTGGACAACCAAATACAACCGTTTTTGTCGCGTCAAGCCCGAGTCGCTCAAGTCACAAACCGCTCGGCACCGCTTCGCGCTGCCTCGCGTGTGCACTCACTCCGGCTTCGCCTCCGTTCGTGCCTCAACCCTAAACCCTGAACCAAGCAACACGAAGACAATCAAGGATGGACTCGCAAGCATCGCTCGCTAGAAGCCCGCCGCAATTTTCCAAAGACCTCGTCTCGACTGCCATTGTCGAGTACAAGGCTTTGTTGAAGCAAATCGCGTCCAAGACCCGTGCCATCGACAAGCTCGAGCACAAGACGCCCAAGTCGATCCAGCACAAGATCGACCTGAAGCTCCCCCCAGCCGTTCGTGACGCACGTCCGAACCAGGCAAGCGAGCTCCAGCAACGCTTCAACACCGCCATCGAAGCCTCGCAAGCTACGATGCGCCAAGTGATACTCGAAGCTGCCAAGACCGAGCTCGAGCTGCTGCTCGAGACTCGTAGCAGATTCAAGGTCACGCATGGAAGCAAGCTTTACGAGTACTTCGAGAAAGTATTCGTGCAAGTTCGCCAACTCGTCTGCCCAGACGCCACCATTGAGTTCGCGCCGGTGCTGCCGGACGAATCTCCGGCTCTGTTGCGCACGGCGATTGACGACTTGAACCGTTCCGTCGCATTCCTGAACGACTCGCTCGACAGGATCGACTACGAGGACGTTCTCGCGACGACTCTTCGAGAGCAGCGCCAAACGGAACGCCAAGCCCAACGGGCTTCGGCAGACGCTATGGAGCTCGAGACTTCGAATGAAGTTCTCGTCGCCGCTCTTGTGAAACAAGAAGTCGCGAAGAAGACAAGCTCGCTCAACAAGGAGATCAATCAACTACGTGCGGCGTTAAACGCCAGCGCCAACCGACTTGGAGCCCGGAACGGCGCAAACACGAAGAAAGTGCTCCAAACAACGGAGACACCGTCACAACAAACAAGTCGAAGCGGTGGAGGAAGAGCCCGAGAACAACCGCTCGGAAGAAGCGCCAACAACTCCACCAGAAGCAACAGAGGAAGGCAGCAAGACAAGCGAAGCGCAAAGCCAAGATCCCAGCGGAAGTCCGGCAACTAAGGGAGGAGTTCCAATTTCACCCCGACCGCCCGACATTCAAAAACGCTCTCGCCATCTTCGCTCTTCGAAGCGTCCGAGAAGTGGATGACGAGGTCTCAAACCTCGCTTTCCACGACCTGACGTCTTCACCTGCCAACCTACCTGCTACTCTCAAGCGACTGTTGGGACTGAACCTCAACTTCTGTCCCACACCGCGACGCATTTCGACTACCGACCTCCTGCAACGGCTGCCAGACTTCGCTCGTTCGCTCCGACTCCGGTACCTCTTCCGGAACAAGAACGACACGACATTCACGAAGACTTCAATCTACGTGAAGAACGAAGGCTTTCAGCCACCCCCATGCCCACCTGCGATCGAAGCAACGCTACGCACCATCGAACAGCGACTCCAAAGCTCGACATGGGTAACCAAGCGACGCTTCAACATGACCAAGACCCAACGGGACTTGCTCAAGACCCTCATGTTCCGACACGACATCAAGGTGCTGCTGACCGACAAGAACCTCGGGCCAGCCATCATGACGTCAACGCAGTACATCGACTTTTGTCTCGATCACCTCCAAGACACAACGACGTACCGGAGCATCCAAGCGCCTCCAGAAGCCATCCTGAAGCTGCTGAAGAGTACCGTCAGGAAGTACTACCAACGCATCTTTCAGCAACACGGCTACGACATGGACTGGAAGGACACGGCGATCATCTGCCACCAGATCGACTCAAGGACAGTCAACGTGTTCTACGCGTTGGCCAAGATCCACAAGCCTCAGCTCGCACTGAGACCGATTGTCTCAAATGCGAATGGAGTGCTCCTCGGACTCTCCAAGTGGCTCGACTACCAGCTCCAGCCACTGCTGAAGACTTCGGCATCATACTTGAAGAACTCGGATCAGATCCTGACCGACTTCGCCGACCTCCAAGTCACGTCGCAAGACGAGATCCTCACGTTCGACGTCGTCTCGCTATACACAAGTATACCGATAAAAAAAAAAAAAATGGACAACCAAATACAACCGTTTTTGTCGCGTCAAGCCCGAGTCGCTCAAGTCACAAACCGCTCGGCACCGCTTCGCGCTGCCTCGCGTGTGCACTCACTCCGGCTTCGCCTCCGTTCGTGCCTCAACCCTAAACCCTAAACCCTAAACCCTGCGATCAAGTGTCCTGCGTGGGACGAACAAACGACCGCGCTTGGTGCGTGGTGGCTGTTGTCGCTGGTGGCGACACTGCAGCAACTCGAGTGCGACCTGGTGCTTGAAATGCTCTTATGTCACGCAAAGCGGCTCCATGCATGCGTATTGCTGTTGTTACCTGTGCTGCTGCTATCGTTGATGTACGGCAGCAAACAGATACACGCGTGATCGTCGCACTATTACTCGCCCTTGCACACTGTTCACATTCACACTTGCCAAATGCGCTAGAGTCTTAGACAGAGCTGAGCACCACACATGCGCAGAGTGGTGGTCTGCCGCAAAGTGATACCTCGGTTCTGCCGCTGCCTTTCTCACATATGAACTCGCCACACACACCACAACACCCATCTTGCCCATGTGCGAACGTGATTGCTGGCATGCAGTGGACACTCTCACACGAACGCACACTCATCGAGTCGCTCAAACGGCGGGCGTCATTGGCGACGCCATCTGCCACGCGCACCCTTATCAAGTTCGAGTGTCGACTTTGCTGTAGCGACGCTCGCCAAAACATGCAGTGCACTCGGCACACACTCGCACAGAGGCCCGCACATGCACTCGACACCACCTCATTCCGCTGTTGCAGCGAGCGGCATCGGCGACGCTTGCTTACTGCCGTGTCCGGGTACGCTCGATGCTCCTGGCTGTTTTGCACTCTTGATTCGCATCAATTTTTGGTCGCGCTCTTCAGCCTCACATACACATAGCCTCATACAAAGTCGTAACACTGACTCACTGCGGTCATTGAAAGCGCTCTCCTCAATGCTATTCACATACACACACACATGCTCTGATCACTCTCGCGTATTTGCTGCGCAAAGGTGCTCGCCTCCATGTGCACTACACACACGCGCACAAACACACGCAATCGCGCACCACCTCATCTTGTTGATGCAGCGAGTGTCCTTGGTGGTGCTTGTGGTGGCTGGAGGGTCGTCGGGCTTGCTTGTCGATTGTCTCGCTTGGAGATGTTTGACTTGGTCTCTCTCAAACAAGCGATACGCACGATACGCACTCACACGTCCGCGCTTGGCACACACACACTGCCTCCGCGAGATTGGTAGTGCTAGCAGCATGTCGACGTATCTCGCTTGCTTGTGACTCTTGTAATCTTGGTCACACTCAAAGACACACAACGCACATACGCAGTTGTAACACGCACCACCTCGACTCGCTCACAAAGCGAGAGTCATTGGTCGCGCTCCACACACACATGACATCTCCACTCGCTCGTGGCTTTTTTAGTCGCGGAGAATGTGCAAATGCCAGTCAAGTAACAGACACAGTCAATTGACTTGTTTTCATTATAGCGCACTTGTGTCCCGAAGCAGCTATACCTATTCTGGCAATTTGCGCGGGACACGTCCCTAATCCACCTTAAGTGTAGACGATTCATAAGGTGATTTCATGTCTCGAACCGCACCCATCAAAAGGCCAGTCAAAAATTGTCTCTTGCCCTAAAAAACGTGACACAGTCTGGCTGTCCCTTGGACGTACACACGCACGCACGCACGAACGGACACATTACGAAAGGAATTAAGTGCAAGGTTCGGACGAAGTGAATAAGAAGTTCGCTTCGGCTGTTTTAGAAAGAAGTTAAAAACCTCGAGAAGTCGACTACCGAGGTTTTGGAGCTTCGCAAACTTCGTCTTGAGTCGTCGCGAAGTTTACTGTACTGCTGCCTTACCCTAACCCGCTTCGTTTTCTCGTGACGCCATTGGCTATAATCAGCAATTATTGTCATTGGTCAAAATCTGATTGTGGTGTGTTCACATCAACCGAGATCAAGCATCGAGACGAAGAGCACCTTACTCCCTTAATGGTGAAGAGGTGTGATTGGCCAAAAATCAACTCCACTGTTTTAGCCAATCATGATGTCCAAAAACGAAGTTATCAGGTCACCTGATAACTTCGTTTAACTTCACACCTGAATCAGGTGTGAAGTTGAGCGAAGACGCGAAGTTGTAGAAGGAAGTTCAGTATCGAAGATTTTGGCTTCGCTCTGAGCCGGTTTTGCTCGGTAGAAGTTCAGTTCCTCGGCTACCTGCTTCTGGGATCAGTACTTCGTCCGATGCTTGGTGGCTATATTTGAAACGCAGAAACAGTTTATAGTTATCTGACGTTAATTATTGATACTGTCTGTCTATATAGCGTTACGATGCACGTGGACCTCCAGGCTCTCGGTGATACCGACGTCCTCGCGTCGCTCGTTGAGATCCAGCTGGTGAAGCTCGAGGACTGGAGCGTGACGCTCACGAATGCGCGGTCAGTACACTCGGACGCGACAAAGAAGTCTTCTTCCATTTACTTCATATCTGTTCATCGATCGCTTGAAGCGATCAGCGACGACGCACACAGAGCGCACACTTTGCGTGCCTTGCGGTGCTTGGACTGCTTGAGTATGCTCTCGTGACACTAGACAGAGTGCCATACGTGACTCCTGTGACCCCTCACAGACATACACACACTTGCATCCTTGCTTAGTCGAGTGCTGCAAACCTCGACTAAAGCGAACAACCGCGAGCAAAGACCGTGAGATCCGCAGCCTCAAGATCTCACAACACGTTACCAACGCATGCGCGCTGCCATCTCACACTCATCGTTCACTCGATCGATCGTGTCTGTCTTCTTGTCAAGGTCGAGTCACCTGATACCCTGCCTGCATCTCTCTATCTCTCGCTTCCTATCAACACCCAGCATGTAGCAGCACGCTCAGAGCCTGCGTGCTGCGGATGGTGCATCGCACTGACGCCTGCCGACCGAGACCTGCCACGACTCGATCGCTCAAGAGCCTCTCAAGTCGCTCAAGTCGAGTCTTGATTCGATTCGCAGACAACGCCGCACACTCGTACTCGCTGAACAACGACTGAGCAACAACAACACCAAGAAGAAGAAGGCAGCAAGCGCTATGTGTCGGCGCACATACCACACACATAATACGCGTGCTGCCCTCTCATGCGCGAGCTGGTGCCAGTGCGAGGCGAGTTGGCGATCTGTTTCTCGTGCTGGTTTGCCCTGCAGCAAGACGACAACCGGCAACGACAACGGCAACAGCAACGACAATGACGATGATGCTACTGCTCGCGCTCACGTCGCTTCAAGCTCTTTTCGAATGCAAGTACTGTAGCGTACTGCAGTGTCTGACTTGATTGACCTGCATCGCGACGGCGGGGCGTCAGTGCCGCGCTTCGAGCTTCGAGCGAGTCCCGATGCGCACTCTCGGTCGTGGTCGTGGCGCATGCTTGCAACGACACGCTTGTGTGCTGCAGCGAGCTCGTGAATCACGCAAGACGCTCGAGCGCGATGCAATGCGCGTGCAATGCCAAAGGTATTCGATGAGAGGATGTCATTGTGTCTTGCTCACACACACACACACAAACACGAACACACACACGCGCACTTGACTAGCACACACGCTCGACAGGCGCGCATGGGCAGAGCAAGCCGATGGTCTGTGCGCTTCTTGCCAGACGCAGCCTCGTTCGACTGAGCGCGCTCGTGTTATTCATGCTGGTGCTGCACCGAGACCGAGCGCGTCTTGGCCCCTTGACAACAGACAATAGATAGCATTTGAGTATGCTGTTGCCTGTGATTGAAGTTCGACCGGCGCGACTCCCACTCCACCTACATCAGCAGACGCGCCGTGCCGTGCACCGGGAAACGGGAACACTTGCCTTCGTTTTGGACCGCAGCGCGCATCTAGCGAGCTCTTACATCGCATCCACTTCGTGACTCTCGAGCGCGGTCGAGGTCGCGGCATACCTTCGCTGCTGCGATCGCTCATTCTCCATTTCGCCCCACTCGAGTCGAGTCGATTCGAGTCCGCCCAGCAGTGTCTGCCCGCCTACCGCCGCTCCAGAACGCACACATGAAGACCATTTTCGCACTCCTGGCGCTCGCCGCCACCGCCGTGTACGCGCAGGACGAGCCGGACTGCCCGGCAACGGAGCTCAACAAGCTCGCGCCGATCGCCAAGCCCGCGTCCACGTGGCAGCAGTGCAAGCCGCTCGTGCTCGGCTTCACGTTCATCCCGATCGTCGGTCCGCCGAACGCCACTCAGCTCGCTGCTATGTGCGCCGCCGCGCCGTGCGCGAGCGCCATCGCCGAGATCCGCAACATCGCCACGCTCAGCGACTGCAAGATCGTGCACGCGACCACGAAGGTGAAGCTCAACGTCTTCCGATTCGCGCGCGACTACGACACGACGTGCGCGCCGTACACGCCTGCGCCGACGCCTGCGCCGACCACGAAGGCGCCTACGCCAGTGCCAACCACAACTCCGACCGTAAAGCCGACCACAGCGCCGCCGACGCCAGAGCCCACTGTCCCGGACAAGCCGTCGTGCTAAGCAGGCGCGCGAACAAGTCGCCGTCGTCGTCGTCGAATGCGCGCGCCTCGCGTATCGCGTGCTGTTCACGTTCAAGCACACTCTTGCACCCAGGCGCTACCTTCTCGCGAGCCGCGCAAACGCAAAGCTGACGCGCACATGTGCTTGCGTGTGTATGTGTGCGTGTGTGCTCACTCCTGCTCTGCAACACAGAGTCGTATCGTGTCGACTCGCGCTCGCTCGATGAATGGATGCATGAACGAACGAATGAATGAACCATGTGTGTGGACGAGCGAATCAATCGATCGATCGATCAATCGGTCAGTCAGTCAGTCCGTCAATGTACGACGTCGCCCTTGTCTATCTCTGGTCAAAAACGTGATTAGCTGAGCTCTCTGCTGCGTCGCACCGCTCACTCGGACGCTTTGCTTCTCGTGACTCGGTCTCGTTCACAGTGCCGCTCTCGATCGCGCGCATTCTACAGTACATTCACTCCAATCCATTGTTGTGCTCAACCCGCGCGGTTTGCTCGTGCGCTCGTGTGCTCGCTCACACTCTCGCAGTCTCTGATCTTCCGTCGCATCCTAACTCCACTGCATGCACCACCACTCGGCTCGATACACAAATCGACTAGCTCCACTCGCTGCGCTCTATGCTACTAGTATGCTACATGTTGCAGCGCTGTCGTTGTCATGTGGAGCGAGAGTCAAGCTGACCGCTCCAACCATCTCGACCTTGATCTTAATCTTGACCGCGACATCGACATCGACATCGATGCGACGCGCTTGTGCTTGTGCATCGCTGAACCACCGCATCGCTTGTGTCAAGTCTCGACTCGAGCAGCACGTGCACATGCACATATATGCCGGCAAGTCGAGACTGCTAGTACTACTCGACAGTGGGATGCAAGACTGAGCACCGAGTTACACTGAATCGAGTTGCTGCGGGTCCGACGGCGGCAGCAGCGGCGGTGACGAAAAGCACGTGATCCGACGGCGACATCCGTCTTGCGTTCGCTTTTGCATGTGTCTGCGTCTGCTTCACGCTAGACCAGCCAGCAGCCGTCGCCCTTGCACGCTGCGCACGACGGACTCGACTGCCTCGGACTCGCACTATCCGATCTGCAACGCGTCTCCCAGTGGTCTGCCGCACTCACCACCGCCGTCGTCGTCTCTGTTGTCGTCACAGTCGCCGCCCTCGCCTCGTCGTTGCAGTCGTAGAAACAACAACAGCAACAACAGCAGCAGGAGAACGCAAGACCTCCTCTTTCTCTCTCTCCTTGGCAACGATGAAAAGCAGCATAGGTGCTGCCGCACTCGCAACAGTCGCTGTCTTGACCACCAGCACTGCTCTCGCGCAAGATGAACCGAACTGCGCGTCGAACGAGATCGTCAAGCTAGCGGGCGTGATCAAGACAGGGTCGCCGTACCAGCAGTGCAGCGTCGCCTCCGGCTTCACGCTTCTCCCGATCGTCGGCGCGCCGACAGCGGCCCAGTGGAAGACCATCTGCACCACTCCGTCGTGCTCGATTGCCGCAGAGCAAATCCGCGCAGTCGCGACGCTCGGCGACTGCCTCACCGTGAACACGGCGACGCGGAAGAGCTTCAATGTCTTTCGCTTCGCGCGCGACTTTGATGTCTCTTGCGCTGCGTACACGTCCAGTCCAACGTCAGTGCCAGTCACAGCAGTGCCAGCCACAACAGCGCCAGCACCAGCGCCAGCGCCAGCGCCAGTGACAACTGTGCCACCAACGCCAGCGCCGATCACAGCAGCGCCGACCGCACCTGCGCCATTGACGCCTGCACCTGCGCCACCGACGACTGCATCAGTTTCACCGGTACCAACAACAACCGTACCGCTTCCACCAGTGACACCGGTATCAGCGACAACTGCACCAGCGACAATTGTACCAGTTACGATTGCGCCAGCGACAATTGTCCCAACCACGGAGCCGATCCTGCCAAAACCATCGTGCTAAAACCAACAGCCAAGCAAAAGGCCTCTCTGTAGAGATCGCTCAACACGTAGTACGTAGCACTAGTAGTGCTTTGTGTTCTCTCAGTTCGGTTGATCGCTCGTCATCCGCTCGCTCATCCCAATAACCCTAGTCTAGACAATTGTACCAGTTACAATTATGTCAAGGAGCTGAAAGAACTAAAGCGAACAAAGTCGACAGTGGCGTCTGCCTGGCCTCTTACTACATTGTAGTAGTTGCGTGAGTCAGTGCCTGGTGTCTATGCCTGACATTCCGAACACCAGACGCCAGACGCCAGACGCCAGACGCCCACAACAACAATGAAGGAGGTGTCGTACAATGATCAACGATCAATACATATATAACCTGGTTATCTGCTACATCCGCTGACACTAAGAGCTACTTCATCAGTTTGCGTGGGCTGGGCTACCAAGCTGTCGAGAGTCGAGAGTCGAGAGTCGAGAGTCGAGAGTCGAGAGTCGAGAGTCGAGAGTCGAGAGTCGAGAGTCGAGAGTCGAGAGTCGAGAGTCGAGAGTCGAGCTGAGCTGCCGAGTTGAAGAGTGTCGAGCTGGATACTTGCTACGCGTGCTGTGTGACTTCGCCGACACTTCGTCGCCCAACCGCCCTGCTCTTGCTCTTGTTCTTGTGCTCCCACGCTCTCCCACGCTCTTGCTCTAGTTTTTGTCCAGCTTGCGGATCGCACGGAAGCCCGCTTGGATCTCCTCGCTCGTGAGACCCGACGTCTCCGGCAGTGTCTTGAACACAAACATGTAGAAGAGCACGAGCGTGCCGACGAACGGCACAAAGCCGTAGTCATCGAGTGCGTCGGCGATGTACGGGTACGAGATACCGACGACGAGGTTCGACGTCCAGTTGAAGCAGATGCAGATTGAGCTTGCCGATGCGCGGACCGAGTCTGGTACTTGATGCATTGACAGAGTAGCCCTCGCGATGCGTTGCTCTCGATCTGTGGTGTCAAGTCAAGTCCTTGTTGTGTGGCGATTACATCGCTGATGTTGTGGCGTAGGACCGCTCTTCTGTGGTGTCACTCGTTTTGGGAGGCCTTGTGCCGCCGCAAGACTACGAGGCTTACGTACGCACATCAATGCAAGTTCGGCCGTCTTTATGGATCTACGAATGACGTGGTGCGTCGACTTGCGTGCGTGTGCACGCGAAGGGAGTCGCGGTATGCTGTGTTAGCGCACACATGTGAGAAGCAAGACGCTGGTTGCTTTGCCGCTCGTCTATCGACTGGACGAAGCTCATACCGGCACAAGTGCGAACATGTCTGTCGAGGTGCTTTTGCATGCATTCTGTCGAGTCTGCACAGGGCTCGAGAGCTCGAGGCTCGAATGCATGCCAACCTCGTAGCTGTGTGGTCACACAGGGTATCGTATCGTACGAACTCAGCAGTTCGCGGTGCAAACAGTGCGTTGCCCTGTCTCGCTCTCCGAGAAGCTGCCGCAAAGACGCGGGCATGACTGGGCTGTGTGGCTTTGGCGAGCGCAAGCAACCAAGCAGCGGCGGTGAGCAGCGACGGCGCAAACTTGTCTGCTTGGTGTGGAGGAGGCAGACGATTCGGTTCATCGGTGTGTGAGCAGCCTCGGGTCGAGCAGGCGGCGTAATCCGGCTCTGCAGCTTTGGTTGGCCGCGAGTGGCAGAGATCGAGCGAGCGCGCTCTCACTCACTCAAACCGTGTGCATGCGTGGAGGGACTTGGACTCTGTATGCCGCTCACACTCGAGACGCCGTCGTTCACACCCACTCGAGCACTCGAGAGTGCGGCGACGACGATGCGGCGACAAAACTGCACTGCGAATTCTGAAGTTTTGACCGGCTATGTCAAGGATCAGGTCGATGGTGGATCGCTCGCACAGATCGCTCGGTGTTCACTGCCTGCCTGCTGCTCGTTCGGTCTCGCGTGCGAGCACTGCAATGCGCTAAGCCAACAGCATTGGACTCATGCCGGACTCGCTCGCTCGTTCGCTCGTTCACGACTTGATTCCTGCGCATGTCTTCGCGTCACTGCGATGAGAAACCAAGCGTCTACAGCACAAACGACATGGTCGCTGTGGTATGCAGCGCACCACGCGCATCGTGTTGCCTGGTGCCCTGGTGCGTGAGCACGCTCGATGGAGGATCCCAGCGTCGCACGCGCACACGCTCAGTCATGGATGGCATCACTGACGCCACAGGTTCAACCGCAACTGCACACACACGTGCACGCGCATCGATTCGCGTCGCGTTGCTTTGCTTTGCTCTAGAGCGCGTCTTGGCGCTTGTAAGGACTTCGACACGATGCGTGTCGTATCGACTAACGCTGCGCACGCTATGGCTTGCCTTCAACGTCGAGGCGTCTCACACCACCGCTGATCATTTGCAGACATCCATGACACTCGACGTCGCGCTGTGTGGATGACGCATCCCTACGCTGTTCTTGATACTGTAGCATTGCCGATTCATGCAAGGACGATAACACAAGCTACATTCTCTCACAGCGATAGAGCTCGTCGACCATCGTCAATGACAGCAGCGAAAGCAAAGCAGCAGCAAAGGGCATGAGCTGTTTGCAGCTCATGCTGGTGCCGCCACGGACGTTTGCGGATTTATTTCCTTCTCGCTCGATCACGCATCGACGCGCACGATGCTTTGCTCACTGTGACACGTGCCGTACTGCCTGCTGCTGCATCTGCTTTCGTGTTGTTGGTGCTTGGTGTGTTCATTGACGCACGAGGCGAGACGAGATGATCCTTGCTGCTCCTGCTGCTGTTGTTGTTGTTGTGGTTGTCGAGTGTGTTGAGTCGATGCTTTCCCTCACATATTGATTGCAGCTTGGAGCGATCAATCGGCACTTGACGCGTGAAGATGCCATTTTGATGCACGGCTCTTCGTCGTCGTCGTCGTCGTTGGTGGTGGTCGCGATGCGCACACAGACGTTCGGCGACAACATCGACAACACCAACAACAGTGTGGGACAATTGAGCCAGATGGGCACCGACTTGACTTGACTTGTTATTTGTATGGTCGACTTCCAAGCAGAAAAACCTCGTACAGATCCATTGACTTGAATTTTGTATGTGACATGGCTGCTCAAATCCAGGGAGCGCCAGCATCTCAGGCGATGACACACAGCACTCGCAAGAAGACCAGACCATGTCACTCACTCGCAGTGCAAAGCATGCGTTGACAAAGCATTGACTGCCAGACTCGACTCGCGCGCCGAGACACACATCGAGCCGAACCGAATCGCAGGTCACGAGCATCGTCGTCGTGATGGATGGAGGTTGAAGTTGCCCGCGTCAGTGCTGTCTCTTGGACCCCAAGCACCAGTGTCGTGCTGCTTGGTCAACGCGCGCTTTTGGACACACCCTCTCTTGCAGCAGCAGCACCGTGTCTCTGTGCCTCTGTGCCTCTGCGCGGTGTAAGCAACGAACAAGCGAGCCCACTCGCATACAAAGGCCGAGACAAGATGGTGGCTGGCTGGCACACTCTCGGAGCTCGGACTCTCGGCACCAGGTCGCGCAGGCGGCGAGCGCCGTGATCGGCAGACAGACACGAGCTCTCGCCGTCAACAGTGCCTCGCGGTCGCTCTCCTCATTCTCAATTTTCCTCGTTCCCACTCAAGCTCAAGCTCAAGCTCAAGCTCAAGCAAGTCAAGTCCATTGACCCAAGGAAGCGCCTTGCACCACTTGCATCGATCGATCAAGGATGGCAGCCGCTTCGTCTCCGCTCGAGCAAGTCACCAGCGCTCCGCAGCAAGCGGGCGTGACGTACAACCAAGTGTCGACACCGACGGCCGCTGACCCTGCAAGCAAGAAGGACAAGGCCGAAGAGTTCGCGCTCCAGCCGTCGTGGCTCCTGTACACGAGCGTGCTCGTGGCGCTGCTGCAGCCGCTCCAGTACGGTTGGTCCACGTCACAGCTCAACCTCACGACGTTCAACGACACGGACGAGTGCAACGCCCGTCCGGTGGCAGAAGGCACGTGTTTGATGTTCTCGGGTCACTCGAAGCTCGAGTGGACCTTCGCTGTGAACGCCTGGATCGTCGGCGGCATGGTCGGCAGTCTCACGAGCGGCAACTTCTCGGACAAGCTCGGTCGCAAGCGCGTCTTGCTGTTCAACTGCGTGTTCATTATCGTCGGCGCCGTCGTGCAGGCGAGCGTGTCCAACATCTGGATCTTCGTCATCGGTCGCGTGTTCTCGGGCATCGCGTCTGGATGTGCCACGGGCGTCGTCGGCAGCTACATCAACGAGATCTCGCCGCCGCACCTCCGCAACGCGCTCGGTGTGGGTTTCCAGATCTCCATCACGGTCGGCATCTTGCTCGTCGGCTGCACGTTCTTCTTTGCCAACACGAGCAGCGGCTGGCGGTACATTGCCGGCTTCCCGATCGTGCTCGCGGCGCTCTACATCTTGCTCTCGCCGTTCGCGATGGTCGAGAGTCCTGCGTGGCTGCTGATGAAGGGCCGCCGCGAGGAAGCGCGCGCTGAGATCGTTCGTCTGTACGGCGAAGAGAACGTCCACGTGGCGCTCGCGTGGATGGAGCCGGCGGAGAAGAACGACGTGGAGTCCGCGAACCCAGCCGACGACCTCGCCATGGAAGACGCTGCGGCTCAGAACAGCGGCAGCACGATCTCGCTCCTGCTCTCGAAGATGTTCTTCCGCCAGCTCATCACTGCCATCGGTCTTTGCTGCGCGCAGCAGCTCACTGGTATCAACGCCGTCTTCTTCTACTCGTCCGACATCTTCAAGAAGGCCGGCATTTCGGATGATCGCGTTGGAACGATCATCATCGACATCGTGAACGTGCTTCCGACGTTCTTCTCCGGCCTGCTCGCGAACAAGTTTGGCAACCGCAAGATGATGCTTGCCGGCATGATCGGCATGTTCTTGAGCGCTGTCGGAATGACCATCGCGCTAGTCTCCGGGGTCCAGGCGCTGTCAATCGTGTTCACGGCAACGTACGTCGCGGCATTTGGTGTGAGCCTCGGTCCGCTGCTCTGGGTGGTGATCGCCGACCTCTTTCCAGACTCGGTCCGCGCATCGGCAAGCTCAATCTGCATCTGCTTCAACTGGACGTCGAACCTCGTCGTCGGTATCTCGTACCCGTACATCGCCGACGCACTCGATGACTACGGCTTTGTGCCGTTCGTCGGCACGCTCGTGCTCTTCTACATGTTTGTGTTCAAGACACTGCCGGAGACGTCGGGTCTCACGAGCGAGGAGATCCAAGCGGGCTTCCGTGCGATCCGCAAGCTGGACAAAAACTAGAGCAAGAGCGTGGGAGAGCGTGGGAGCACAAGAACAAGAGCAAGAGCAGGGCGGTTGGGCGACGAAGTGTCGGCGAAGTCACACAGCACGCGTAGCAAGTATCCAGCTCGACACTCTTCAACTCGGCAGCTCAGCTCGACTCTCGACTCTCGACTCTCGACTCTCGACTCTCGACTCTCGACTCTCGACTCTCGACTCTCGACTCTCGACTCTCGACAGCTTGGTAGCCCAGCCCACGCAAACTGATGAAGTAGCTCTTAGTGTCAGCGGATGTAGCAGATAACCAGGTTATATATGTATTGATCGTTGATCATTGTACGACACCTCCTTCATTGTTGTTGTGGGCGTCTGGCGTCTGGCGTCTGGCGTCTGGTGTTCGGAATGTCAGGCATAGACACCAGGCACTGACTCACGCAACTACTACAATGTAGTAAGAGGCCAGGCAGACGCCACTGTCGACTTTGTTCGCTTTAGTTCTTTCAGCTCCTTGACATAATTGTAACTGGTACAATTGTCTAGACTAGGGTTATTGGGATGAGCGAGCGGATGACGAGCGATCAACCGAACTGAGAGAACACAAAGCACTACTAGTGCTACGTACTACGTGTTGAGCGATCTCTACAGAGAGGCCTTTTGCTTGGCTGTTGGTTTTAGCACGATGGTTTTGGCAGGATCGGCTCCGTGGTTGGGACAATTGTCGCTGGCGCAATCGTAACTGGTACAATTGTCGCTGGTGCAGTTGTCGCTGATACCGGTGTCACTGGTGGAAGCGGTACGGTTGTTGTTGGTACCGGTGAAACTGATGCAGTCGTCGGTGGCGCAGGTGCAGGCGTCAATGGCGCAGGTGCGGTCGGCGCTGCTGTGATCGGCGCTGGCGTTGGTGGCACAGTTGTCACTGGCGCTGGCGCTGGCGCTGGTGCTGGCGCTGTTGTGGCTGGCACTGCTGTGACTGGCACTGGCGTTGGACTGGACGTGTACGCAGCGCAAGAGACATCAAAGTCGCGCGCGAAGCGAAAGACATTGAAGCTCTTCCGCGTCGCCGTGTTCACGGTGAGGCAGTCGCCGAGCGTCGCGACTGCGCGGATTTGCTCTGCGGCAATCGAGCACGACGGAGTGGTGCAGATGGTCTTCCACTGGGCCGCTGTCGGCGCGCCGACGATCGGGAGAAGCGTGAAGCCGGAGGCGACGCTGCACTGCTGGTACGGCGACCCTGTCTTGATCACGCCCGCTAGCTTGACGATCTCGTTCGACGCGCAGTTCGGTTCATCTTGCGCGAGAGCAGTGCTGGTGGTCAAGACAGCGACTGTTGCGAGTGCGGCAGCACCTATGCTGCTTTTCATCGTTGCCAAGGAGAGAGAGAAAGAGGAGGTCTTGCATTCTCCTGCTGCTGTTGTTGCTGTTGTTGTTTCTACGACTGCAACGACGAGGCGAGGGCGGCGACTGTGACGACAACAGAGACGACGACGGCGGTGGTGAGTGCGGCAGACCACTGGGAGACGCGTTGCAGATCGGATAGTGCGAGTCCGAGGCAGTCGAGTCCGTCGTGCGCAGCGTGCAAGGGCGACGGCTGCTGGCTGGTCTAGCGTGAAGCAGACGCAGACACATGCAAAAGCGAACGCAAGACGGATGTCGCCGTCGGATCACGTGCTTTTCGTCACCGCCGCTGCTGCCGCCGTCGGACCCGCAGCAACTCGATTCAGTGTAACTCGGTGCTCAGTCTTGCATCCCACTGTCGAGTAGTACTAGCAGTCTCGACTTGCCGGCATATATGTGCATGTGCACGTGCTGCTCGAGTCGAGACTTGACACAAGCGATGCGGTGGTTCAGCGATGCACAAGCACAAGCGCGTCGCATCGATGTCGATGTCGATGTCGCGGTCAAGATTAAGATCAAGGTCGAGATGGTTGGAGCGGTCAGCTTGACTCTCGCTCCACATGACAACGACAGCGCTGCAACATGTAGCATACTAGTAGCATAGAGCGCAGCGAGTGGAGCTAGTCGATTTGTGTATCGAGCCGAGTGGTGGTGCATGCAGTGGAGTTAGGATGCGACGGAAGATCAGAGACTGCGAGAGTGTGAGCGAGCACACGAGCGCACGAGCAAACCGCGCGGGTTGAGCACAACAATGGATTGGAGTGAATGTACTGTAGAATGCGCGCGATCGAGAGCGGCACTGTGAACGAGACCGAGTCACGAGAAGCAAAGCGTCCGAGTGAGCGGTGCGACGCAGCAGAGAGCTCAGCTAATCACGTTTTTGACCAGAGATAGACAAGGGCGACGTCGTACATTGACGGACTGACTGACTGACCGATTGATCGATCGATCGATTGATTCGCTCGTCCACACACATGGTTCATTCATTCGTTCGTTCATGCATCCATTCATCGAGCGAGCGCGAGTCGACACGATACGACTCTGTGTTGCAGAGCAGGAGTGAGCACACACGCACACATACACACGCAAGCACATGTGCGCGTCAGCTTTGCGTTTGCGCGGCTCGCGAGAAGGTAGCGCCTGGGTGCAAGAGTGTGCTTGAACGTGAACAGCACGCGATACGCGAGGCGCGCGCATTCGACGACGACGACGGCGACTTGTTCGCGCGCCTGCTTAGCACGACGGCTTGTCCGGGACAGTGGGCTCTGGCGTCGGCGGCGCTGTGGTCGGCTTTACGGTCGGAGTTGTGGTTGGCACTGGCGTAGGCGCCTTCGTGGTCGGCGCAGGCGTCGGCGCAGGCGTGTACGGCGCGCACGTCGTGTCGTAGTCGCGCGCGAATCGGAAGACGTTGAGCTTCACCTTCGTGGTCGCGTGCACGATCTTGCAGTCGCTGAGCGTGGCGATGTTGCGGATCTCGGCGATGGCGCTCGCGCACGGCGCGGCGGCGCACATAGCAGCGAGCTGAGTGGCGTTCGGCGGACCGACGATCGGGATGAACGTGAAGCCGAGCACGAGCGGCTTGCACTGCTGCCACGTGGACGCGGGCTTGGCGATCGGCGCGAGCTTGTTGAGCTCCGTTGCCGGGCAGTCCGGCTCGTCCTGCGCGTACACGGCGGTGGCGGCGAGCGCCAGGAGTGCGAAAATGGTCTTCATGTGTGCGTTCTGGAGCGGCGGTAGGCGGGCAGACACTGCTGGGCGGACTTGAATCGCTTGATTCATCATTGAGACAGGCGAGGCGAGGTGACCTGACATTGTGAGCCAATGCCTGGCTGCGGATCGCGACTTATCCAGCAAGTCACGGTGTCGTGATCACCTCGTGTCCTGCTTGCGTCACCTGCAAGCAAGGTCTTGTGAAGAGATGCGATGCATCGTTAGGCACGGTCGTGGTCTCGCGGTCTCGCGGTCTCGCGGTAGTCGCTCGCTGCCGTCCGTCCGTTTGTCCATGTCGACTCGACTGTTGAACGCACCGCGGACCACGCATCTCGCCAGTCCCTTGGCGAGCCACAGTCCGATTTGCACCCTGAGTAGCAAGGCAGCATGGCGTCGACCATCGAATCCCCGGCAGGGTTCGCGCCGCTCGCAACGCCTCCGCGCCTCTCGTCGCTACACCATGACAGCAACAACGACGACGACCGTGCCGCCGTTGCACAGGCAAACGCGGCGCGAGCGCTCACACTTCGACCTAGCTGGGTCCTCTACTCCAGCATCCTCGTGGCGCTGCTGCAGCCGCTCCAGTACGGTTGGTCCACGTCGCAGCTCAACCTCACGACATTCCATGACGCAGACGAGTGCCGCATGCGTCCAGTCCCGGATGGTCGCTGCCTCATGTTTCCAGGTCACTCGAAGCTCGAGTGGACCTTCGCTGTGAACGCCTGGATCGTCGGCGGCATGGTCGGCAGTCTCACGAGCGGCAACTTCTCGGACAAGCTCGGTCGCAAGCGCGTCTTGCTGTTCAACTGCGTGTTCATTATCGTCGGCGCCGTCGTGCAGGCGAGCGTGTCCAACATCTGGATCTTCGTCATCGGTCGCGTGTTCTCGGGCATCGCGTCTGGATGTGCCACGGGCGTCGTCGGCAGCTACATCAACGAGATCTCGCCGCCGCACCTCCGCAACGCGCTCGGTGTGGGTTTCCAGATCTCCATCACGGTCGGCATCTTGCTCGTCGGCTGCACGTTCTTCTTTGCCAACACGAGCAGCGGCTGGCGGTACATTGCCGGCTTCCCGATCGTGCTCGCGGCGCTCTACATCTTGCTCTCGCCGTTCGCGATGGTCGAGAGTCCTGCGTGGCTGCTGATGAAGGGCCGCCGCGAGGAAGCCGAGATGGAGCTGACGCGGCTCTTTGGTGGTGAGAACGTCGACGTGGCGCTCGGGTGGCTCGAATCCACGCCTGCGCAAGCGAGCGGCGATGTAGAGCTTGCAGCGCAACCTGACGCTGTCGAACTGAAGGCGGCGCCGACCACGACACTCCTCTTCTCGCCAGTGCTCCTTCGCCAACTCGTCACTGCGGTTGTCATCGCCTGTGCCCAGCAGCTCTCAGGCATCAACGCCGTCTTCTTCTACTCGTCCGACATCTTCAAGAAGGCCGGCATCTCAGACGACCGAGTCGGCACGATCATCATCGACATCGTGAACGTGCTCCCGACGTTCTTCTCCGGCCTGCTTGCGACCAAGTTTGGCAACCGCAAGATGATGCTTGCCGGCATGATCGGCATGCTCCTGAGTGCGATCTGCATGACGATTTCGCTCGTATCCGGGGTCCAGGCGCTGTCGATCGTGTTCACGGCGACGTACGTCGCGGCATTTGGCGTGAGCCTCGGTCCACTCGTGTGGGTCGTCGTGGCGGATTTGTTCCCCGACTCGGTCCGCGCATCGGCGAGCTCGATCTGCATCTGCCTCAACTGGACGTCGAACCTCATCATCGGCATCTCGTACCCGTACATTGCCGACGCACTCGACGACTATGGCTTTGTGCCGTTCGTCGGCACGCTTGCGCTGTTCTACTTGTTCACGTACCGCATGGTGCCTGAGACGTCTGGAAAGAGCAGCGAGGAGATCCAAGAGCACTTTGCAGTGCTGCGCAAGGAGAAGAGTCTTTCGTAAGACGTCGGGCAGGAGACATTCACTGCTCGCTCGGTGTCACTTGCACCACGTGCACCCACTGTTTAGTCAGTACAACTAGATCTGTATCTACATCGCTCCGTCGTCTCTCTGTCCTAAACAGCCACTCGTTCGCTCGCTCACTTGATTGTTTGCTCACTCGCGCAACCACACACGCTGTCTAGAGCGCTATCGTGTCCGCGTTGTAGCTGGGCGAAAGCAGCGGCGGCCCTGGCTCGCCAGTGATGATGCCATCGACGTTGAGCGGCTTCGGCGCCAAGAGTCCGTGGTAAAAGCCGCCTCGCACGGCTGTGTCGAACTGGAACGCGCTGATGTCTTTGTTCGAGAGCACTCGCTTTGTCGGTCCGCGGTGCGGCACCTTGTCTAGAAGCTGGAGGAACGACGCAACGCGGTCGACTGTGCGCTGCGCCGTCAGCGCGCCCACAGTGATCTCCACAGGTGGCACGAGAACGCACGGGTGGAAGAACCGCACGCCAAGGAAGCGCTCGGGGTGGCGGAGCACGCGCCTAGCAGATACATCCGCACACTGGTGTGAGTCTGCGGACGAGCGCAAGCAGGCTGTATCCAAGACGCACGGCACGTTACGCACTGGATGTCATCCACCGGCAGCTCTTTCGTGCTCGTGGCGAAGATCGTCGAGTCCGAGCAGACGTCTTCTAGACTCGCAAACAGCGCGTGCTTCATCTCGACGTTCTCAGGGATCTAGCGACGCAGTACGTGCGTGCGTGCAGAGGACGGAGGGGCGTCAGTCTCACAAGTAGCGAGACTATTGACCGGGCGCTTGCAGCAATGAGGTCCTCTCACTCGATGCATACCGCTTCAATGACAAGTGCGACGTCAGTGCACTGGCGGAGGTCGCTCACGATCTTGATGTTGCTGCACGCCTGCGTGACCATGCTCTTGGTGACGTAGCCGAGGTAGAGCAGCGGATTGAGGAGCTCGTACGCAAATGCCGAGAGCTGTGCGTATGCAGTGTGTGCAGTGGACACAGATTGAGAGAGAGGAGACAGCCGAGCGCGAGCTGCGGGTGAGAAGCGAGCGCTCAAGCGCACATCTGCAGGACACCAGATCGTACTGCTGCAGTGTTCTGCGGGTTCGCGTCATAGACAACGACTTGGACGCCGAGGAGCGACAGATCAATCGCGATGCATCTGCCAAGCACGACGTGAGCGAATGAGGTCGCAGTCACCTGCAGAGCATCGCAGCTCGCTGCAGCACAAGCGCGCGCAGAGCCGACACAGAGGAGAGCGCACGTACTTGCCGAGGAAGCCTGCACCGATGATTGCGACGCGCGACCGCGCAGCCTCGCGCTGCGTCGCTGCGCTCACGTACGCGGACGTCGATGATGCTGCCATTGCTTCTTCACGACGCGGATGCTTGTCAGATCGAGCCTGAATGATGATTGTGCTCGATAGTGCGAAAAACAAGTGTGAGATCGTGGTTGACTTGTATTTTGTATGTTCACGCTAGCCCAAGTCATCGGACGACAAGCAGAGCTGGCCAGCAGCCTCGACTCGAGTCTTTGTCTGTGTCTGTGTCTGTGTCTGTGTCTGTCTGTCTGTCTGTCTGTCTGTGTGCAGGCGAGTGCAGGCGAGCGCACGGAGCCCTTCATGGACGACAAGACTACAGCTACATACCGTTGTTGTTCAAACAAGAGTGAAGTAGCTCGTCCAAGTGGCAAGCGCGCACTCCATCACGAACACTACGTTGCGTTGCAGACTTTGGTCCGCATACCAGGTACAGTCTAGCGCACACACTGGTTTCACAGCGCTTGAGACCTCAGAAGTCGTTGAGACCGACTCGGCCACCAAGCTCGAGGTCGTGAGCTTCTCGAGCGAGCTCCAGCGCTCGATTCTCGGTTGTATGCGTGTACTAGTAAGTTGTGCGGCGATCGAGCAAGTGCGTCAACGAAGCGAGTACGTTTGTGTAACGATGCGATCCAAGCACAACTCGCAAAGGACACACGTGGCGTGCCGGCTGTGGGACTGATGCATGCATGCAGGACTTGCACGGTATCTGCTATCGGTCTAGACAGCGTGACAGACACAACGCAGCGATCGCACCGACTGGGGCAAGTGTGGCAGTCCGGCGTGAATGCAAAACATCTTTTCGGCAACAAGAGGATGGGCCGTGGCTCGCGCGCTGCATGCGCGTCCTGCATGCGAACGATCGCCAAGATGACAACGACGCCAGCGCCGCGCGCCAAGCAAAGGACGTCTTGGGTGTTGTTGCTCGCTTGTTTGCTTGCTTGCTTGGATGGTTGTTCACATCTCATCTCGTCAAAGCAACGCGCCATCGATCGCTACTGCTGCCGCATAAATGAGCAAGCAGCCGCGAGTGAGTCAATGCGGGCTTGATCGCTTGCTCGAGTGCTTTCGTGCACGTCGGTCGATTGCTCGCGAGCACTCGAGCTCGCCGCCCATGCTCTCGCGCTACGTGCTCTGCGCTCTGCGACGGCACGTCTTTGACCCGCTAGCATTCATCGGATATCAGCATAAACAAGAAGTAGTCAGCGAGCAAGCTTGCAGAATGTATGGCGGCTCGGAGCCGCGCGGCCCGCACACATCGATATCACCACTTGAGAGGATCTGCTGTGACACAGCGGACAGAGGTTAGCAAGCGGGTGGCTCTCGTGCACGCTCTGCTGGTTGCTCGCGACTTGAAGAACACACGAGTTGCCACGCTGTCCCGCACCAGTGCGAGTGAGTGTGCACACGCTGCACGCATGTGCGGTTGCTCGAATCGAATCGAACGGCTGGCGGCGCCACAGACCCGCACACACACACTATCCGCTCTGCTATCTTGCCAGTTCTCGACTCGCTCCCAACACCACACACATACACACAAGCATCAGCACAGCTCGCGACAGCAGCAACAACCACAAGAAGAGCAACATCATGGGCGTGTACGAGTCAGTCGCGTCTCCCACTGCCGGTGCAGCAGCACCCCACTACGTCCAAGTGAACACGCCGCAGCACCGCGATGACGAGTCGCTCGTGAAGAACCCCTCAGCGACAGCGTTCAGCCCGACTTGGGCGCTCTACACCAGTGTCTTTGTGGCATGGATGCTGCCGTTCCAGTTCGGCTGGTCGATCTCGCAGCTCAACTTGTCCACGTTCGCCAGCCAAGACGACTGCGACGCGCGTCCTGTCGTCGACGGCACGTGCCTCATGTTCCCGGGCCACTCGAAGGCGGACTGGACGTACGTCGTGAACGCATGGACCGTCGGCGGTATGATCGGCAGTCTGACGTGCGGCAGTCTGGCCGACAAGTACGGTCGTCGCAAGGTGCTCATGGCGAACGCGCTGTTCATGATTGTGGGCGGGGCGATCCAAGCGGCTGCTGGCTCCGTGGCCGTGTTTGTTGTCGGCCGTCTCGTTGCAGGCGTGGCATCGGGCATCGCTACGGGACTCGTGGGCGGCTACACCAACGAGATCGCGCCGCCGCACCTGCGCAACACGCTCGGTACGGGTCTCCAGATTTCGCTCTCGACTGGTATCCTGGTCGTCGTGTGCACGTTCTTCTTTGCGAACACAAGCAGCGGCTGGCGCTACATCGCAGGCTTCCCGATCGTCTGGGGCGCCATCGTCTTGGCGCTTGCGCCGTTTTTGCTCGTCGAAAGCCCGGCGTGGCTGCTTACCATGGGACGCCGTGAAGAAGCTGAGGAAGTGATGGCGCGCATCTACGGCCACGAGAACCTGCACCTTGCGCTCGCGTGGTTCGAGCCACACGCAAACACTTCGGATGTCGAGACGCCGCGTGCGGGCTCGAGCGAGCACGCACTCGACATCGCGTCGGGAGAGAGCACGCTCTCGCAGCTTATCTCGCCGCTGTTCCGTCGCCAGCTCATTGTCGCCATCGGCGTCGCCTCTGCGCAGCAGCTCTCAGGTGTGAACGCCGTGTTCTACTACTCCTCGAGCTTCTTCCAGGACGCCGGGATCTCAGATGACCGCATCGGTAGCGTCATTGTCAACGCGATGAACCTCATCCCGACGCTCTTTGTCGGCCAGTTGGTGAACCGCTTCGGCAACCGCAAGATTTTGCTCCTGGGTCTCCTCGGCATGCTCGCGAGTGCTGTCGGGATGATCGTGGCACTCACGACGAGCGTGTCAGCGCTCGCGATCGTGTTCACGGCTCTGTACGTCGGCTTCTTTGCCGTGAGTCTCGGACCGCTCATCTACGGCGTGACTGCGGCTCTGTTCCCGGACTCGGTGCGCGCGACGGCGTGTTCGATCTGCATCTTCTTCAACTACCTCTCGAACCTTGTCGTCGGCGTGTCGTTCCCGTACATCGCTGATGCGCTCAACGACTACTCCTTCCTCCCGTGGGTCGCCACGCTCACGTTCTTCTACTTCTTCACGCTCAAGATGGTGCCCGAGACCGCAGGCAAGTCGAGCGACGAGATCCAAGCCGAGTTTCGAGTGTTGCGCGAGAAGCGCGGCGCAGTCTCGTCCCCAGTCTCGTCGAGTGACAACTAGACTGGTAGCGATGCCACCACCGCCCGAGTGCAGTGCCATAGAGTAGTAGACCACGTTGTAGTATCATAATAGACCGCCAGATGCAAGCGTGCGCGTCGTGGTTCGAGGTCAAGCAGTCCTTTCGTCGCAAAGTTCCTTGTCTAGCGCAGGAGTGAGAAGTATGTCCGTGTCCAAGATGCCTGACAGCAGGCGGCACGTTCAAACATACAGAAAGGACAGACGCTGACGAGCCTTGGTCTCCTTCTTGCGAACGAGTCTCGGTCTGCTACTCTCAGTTGTGATCACCGACCTCGTCCCGAACCGACCCGGTCTGTGTGTCCGCAAGATCGATCTGCATCCGCGAGCACTGGAGGCCGCACCTCGTCGACTGTATCTCGTACCTGAGATCTCGTAGCGCAGCGTTTGGCGCGCCATGTCCTAACACACTCGAGCGGCGCAAGCTCGCGTGGGAGTTTGCACTGCTGTCTCAGCTGCGCGGCACCGCGCGCTCGTTCGTTGGTGGTGGTGCTGTGTGCGTGGCGGGATCACTGACGCAGCCAAACGTACCACGCAGACTCGGTGACCTCAGCACATGTGCATGTCACAAGTGACCGACGATCGAGCTCGATCGCCTCGCGTCGTGCTGCAGCAACGCTCTCGATCAACTGCCGACAACGGCATCGCTCGGAGCGCAGACGCAAGAACGGACGTTCGCGCGCTGCGTGCAGGACTCGTTCAGACCGATGTATCCATGTATCGCTTCACCATCGATCTGGATCAGCCAAATGACTGGCTGAGGTGCGTTGCGTGTCGTGGCACCGGACTGAGTCGGCATTGCGACGGCACATCTTCGACGACTATGACAACATGAGACTGCTGCTGCAAGGACATACGCAAGGACACTTCCACGTGCCGATGCTGTGCATCACATCGAGCCTTGAGCAGTGGCGATGGCTCGTGCTCGATGTCGTGGAGCGCAAGTCAGCAACAGCATCGAGAAGCCGGTTTGGATGTTGCGACTAGCTCGAGTTTTGTATGGCGCGGCGATCACCTCATCTCTTGTCTTTGTGACACGCACTGCCCGCCACCAGATGCGATCGAACCGATCAATCAAGCGAGCGAGCGTGTTGAAGCGCACGATGTTTGCGAGAGTGTGCGCCATCATCATGAACGACTGGCCCGCTCGCGCCTTTGCTGCAGCCAGCGCCTCGAGAGTCCGCGCGTCGGCATTGCCAGAAACCTCGCGACGTGAACACTTCAACATCGACCAGCAGCCACTCGATCGCCGCAATGGCGCAAGGACCTCCAGCATCTCCTCCGCGCACAGCAATGGCACCAGACATGTCCGACGCTCCATTTGTTCAGATCAGCACACCGACAGCTAATGCGGCCGGCGTTAACGACTCCAAACTCAGCAACGCAGCGCTCACGAGCGACTTCCAGCCCACTGCCGCGCTTTACGCCAGCGTGCTCGTCGCGCTCATGCTGCCGTTCCAGTTCGGCTGGTCGCTCTCGCAGCTCAACTTGTCCACGTTCGCCAGCCAAGACGACTGCGACGCGCGTCCTGTCGTCGACGGCACGTGCCTCATGTTCCCGGGCCACTCGAAGGCGGACTGGACGTACGTCGTGAACGCATGGATCGTCGGCGGCATGGTCGGTAGCCTGACGTGCGGCAGTCTGGCCGACAAGTACGGTCGTCGCAAGGTGCTCATGGCGAGCGCGCTGTTCATGATTGTGGGCGGCGCGATCCAAGCCAGCACATCGACGCTCTCAGTCTTCATCGTCGGTCGCGTCCTCGCTGGGATCTCGTCTGGCTGTGCCACTGGTATGGTCGGCGGCTACGTGAACGAGATCGCGCCTCCGAACCTGCGCAGCACTCTCAGCGGCGGCCTCCAGACGTCGCTCTCAGTCGGTACAGTTCTCGTCGTGTGCACGTTCTTCTTTGCGAACACGAGCAGCGGCTGGCGCTACATCGCAGGCTTCCCGATCGTCTGGGGCGGTCTCTTTCTCTCGCTCGCAAGCGTCCTGCTCGTCGAAAGCCCGGCGTGGCTACTCACGACAGGCAAGCGCGACGAAGCCGCGCAGGTCATGGCGCGCATCTACGGCCGCGAGCACGTGAGCCTCGCATTCACGTGGTTTGAGCCGCACGCAAGTACTTCAGATCTCGAGACACCGCGCGCCGGCTCCCATGCCACGAACGACTCGGAGCAGGTGCTGATGGCGCAGCAGGGCACCGCGCCAGTGCTCATCTCGCCAATGTTCCGCCGCCAGCTCGTCGTTTCCATCACGATTGCGTGTGCGCAGCAGCTCTCGGGTATCAACGCTGTGTTCTACTACTCCTCCAGTCTGTTTGTTGACGCCGGGATCTCGGACGACCGCGTCGGCAGTCTCATCGTCAACATCATGAGCTTCTTGCCAACGTTCACGACCGGCTTCTTCGTCAACCGCTTTGGCTACCGCAAGGTGCTGCTCTCGGGTTTCCTCGGCATGTTCGCGAGCGCTGTCGGCATCACAGTCGCACTGATTGCTGGCGTCTCAGTGCTCTCGATCATCTTCACCAGCACGTATGTCGGCTTCTTCTCGATGAGCCTCGGACCGCTCATCTACGTCGTGACCGCCGACTTGTTCCCAGACTCGGTTCGCGGCTCTGCTGTGTCGATCTGCATCTTCTTCAACTGGCTGTCAAACCTCGTCGTCGGCGTGTCGTTCCCGTACATCGCCGATGCGCTCGATGACTATTCGTTCCTGCCGTTCGTCGCAGCGCTGGTGCTCTTCTACTTCTTCACGCTCAAGATGGTGCCCGAGACGCTCGGCAAGACTAGCGACGAGATCCAAGCCGAGTTTCGACGACTGCGCGAGTGAACATCAACGAGTAGAGACGCATGGACAAACTCTTCGCGACTCGACACAACGCGATACATGATGTGCTCAATAGAGCTAGGTCAAGCTTTGACTCAATCGACGTCGATACAGCGTCGTTGCAGCCGCGGCGTGTGTGTGTGTGCGTATGTGCGTATGTGGTTGAACAGCTCGAGGCCGACAACGGCTGCGCTTGTGTGTTGTGTGTGTGTGTTGTGTGTGTTGTGTGCGTTGCGACTCGAACGAGGCGGATGTGGAAATGCGCTTCGACTGCTTGGACGAGTTGGTGCTGTTTGGCGCTCGACGCTTGTTTGGTGTCTGCGAGGCTGTTGGTGTTGTTGTTGTTGTTGTTGCTGCTGCAGCGCGTGTGCGTGAGGCAGCTCGCTCGCTCGCTTGCGCTTTCTGTGTGTCGGTTTGTTTCAGAGATGAGGCGCACTCACCCAGAGCACACAAGCAGACAAGCACACGAGCGCACAACTCTGTGGAGAGAGAGAGACCCCCACGCGAAATGCGAGCAAGTCCATGTGACTTGCGACTGGAACGACTGTGGCTGTGGTGTCTTAGTTGCCAACTCTGCTGGCGTATCTGACGGACTGAGGTTGGAGTCGCGGCGAGACACGACCGACCGACTGACTGACTGACTGACTGACTGACTGACTGACGTGGTCATGCTGCAGGTACAACATGCAGGCGCAAAGACACGCCGCCTGCGCGCAGCAGCATGCGACGAGCGCAGATCTCTCGAAGCCATCGCCATGAGCAGCCGCCACGCACGTTCCTGCGCGCGCAGCGAGTGGCTAGTCACGCCGAGCGCGCGCCAATCCGGGCGGCGGTGCTCGCTCGATGCGTGCGGTGCGAACGCCCGCGCGTCAGGCACCAGCTTGGCGGTGCGTCCGCGCGCTCACATGCTCGTGTGGTGCTGCAAGTGTGTTTGCGTTGTTGCGGTGCGAGTGTCGTCGTCGTGGTGCGAGCCGCGGTTGTGTTGCTCTTGCTCGTTGCTCGTTGTTGCAATGGCGGCGGCGATACAACGCAGTCAAGAGAAATCAAGCGCAGGACATTGCAGCGTGTCGAGCAGAGCAGAAGTGTGGGCATGCGCGTGCTCAGTTCTCAGCTCAGTTCAGTCGCTTCGCATTCACTCTCGTTCTCGTGCGAGTTGGCGAACTTGTCGCTGCTGCTGCTGCTTGGCGCGCGGCGATCACCAAGTCAATTGTTGATTTTGAGAGGATTCATGGGTCGTGTGGAGGATATATTCGTTTGCATGTCGAGAAAACCACACTTTGCTGCAAGTGTGCTTTTGTGGTGCAGAAGTGTTTTTTTCGACTGATTTGTTTGTATAAAACAAAGGCGCGACATTTGGCAAAACGATTATATATTATTGTACTTTGTGCTGGATAACCACATACTAGTAACCATCTAACACCGCCTATCATACACAGCATACTGTAGAGTATAGCGATTAGCCCAACTGTCTTTGCCTCCACTGTCTCTGAAGCGTCATTTTACATCGCGAGGCAGTGCTCATAATCAATTACAGTACAGCCAATGCGTTGTTTTGAATTTCGAAAATATGATCCCAACGATTCCAACTGAGAAATGGTAGGAATCGACGCATGGATATGCGTCCGCACGTACAAAACCCAATTCAACGTCGTACCGTTGTGCATCACGTAGTCATTCCATCCGATTGACTTGATTCGTCCAATTGCTCGCTTGGTTTGGTGTTGGCCAGGGTGGAAAATGATCTGTTTCTGTTCTGTTCTGATACATATTTAGGGTTCCACGAACGCAGAAAGCCGAGCCACGCACTCTTCTGAGCGATCTCTTCGTATGGATGATGACCGAGTTCAACGTCGGCAAGCCACAGCCGGCAGGCGCAAACCCCTATCTCCTCAAGATCTTCAGGGCCGCCCATGACTTGGTGCTCTTGAGCCGGGCTCAAGTTTGCACAGCCAGTCGCTTTGTCCGCCCTCTGCGTGCACATGTATGTGCGCGATAGTGTGGCATCCCGTATCCACACTTCACCCGACATAGCAAGCGTTGCCGCCCTCGCACGCATCGCAACTGTTGTGTTGTCGACAAAGCCTGATCGAGCGCACCCAATCGCCCAAGCAGTTGATGTGCGTCGTGGCCGATATGGACGCATTAATCGAGTCGGCTCATCAGCGCATTTGCGCGCGGGTAGTGATGACATAGCGATTCTGTGAGTGCGTCGAGCACGCGGCGTCGGTGCCGAGTTCTGCAGGCGTGTGGTTGTTGCAGGAGGCGAACATTTGCGCAACAACGCAAGACATTATTGGCGCACGAGTCGAGCAACGAAGCGTCGACACCGACAAGCTCAGGTCGAGAACGTGTTGAGAGAGTTTCTTTAACTAAACGCGCTGAGACGCGCCCAACGCATATGCATGATGTCATCTGGAGCTGACACGCCAAGTGTGGTGTGCTGGCAATGCCTTTGTTGGTCGCACAAGTGACCACCCCATTCAAGGATTTTCGTTGGCATGCGCCGCCTGAAGAGTACAAATGTCTGCTGCTACCACCGCAGGCGTCATAAGCGGCGACAATTGGCTAAAGAGCACGAGCGACAGCGTGCTCTACATCACCAGGGCCACCGCCAGTGCAAACAGCGTGCAGACCGCGAAGCTTGCGCCGTCCGGCACGAGACCTTGTTCCTGAGTTGTTCTTACGCACGGCCATACCAACGCCACATGACACAAATCTCAATGTTAATCACGTTTGCTACGTGCATTCACATATGAACGGCCTTTACACGCAACGAGCTTACACACAGCTTGTCGGCTTGTCGTCGTTCGATATGGCGGCGTGCTCCTTGCGCACGTGCTCAAGACCCGATGCACATGGATTAAAATGTCACATACACAAATCAATGTTGCATCTTGTTAATCGCGTTCACTACGTGCATTCACACATACCACTCCATTACCAACCGCAATGCATCTATCGTTCACAGCGGTGCAGACTGATAAAATTCGCCACCATATCTATCTAACGCTTAACTCCTGTCGAAATGTGTCCGCTCGTGCGTGCGTGTGCGTGTCTGTATGTGCAAGGGACAGCCAGAATGTGACGCTTTTTTAGGGCAAGAGGCAATTTTTGACTGGCCTTTTGATGGGTGATTTTCGAGACATGAAATCACTTTTTGATTTGTCAACACTTGAAATTATATTCGGAACTGTCCCCAACTGTCCCGGCTTTCAGCCGATAGCACCTCGCCCGGACCGAAGCAGTGCCATGCTGCTTGGGCTTGCCACCGCAGCGAAGCGTAGGTCGGCATCACCGCTCTGCATGGTGCGACTGAGATTTTGCGCGGTGGTGGTGAGGCCCAAACAGCAATATACATTGAACAAATAACTCCAACCAAGCATTTTTTTTTCCGCCCGCGCACCGGGCAGCACTCGGCTAGTTTATATACTTTGACAGTGGTGTCCGTCCCAAGAAAAATGTCACGCTCCATATCTGTAATTTTTGGAAACATTGTCTGACTGGGTGGCTACATTTGAAAAGCTGAAACTATTTGTGGTCATATGACGTTAATTAGAGATACTATTTGTCTATATATCGATATTCGGCGAAAATTTCGCCGGAACACTGGGCGCGGCCCGAGGCCCGCAAGCAGTACGGACGTCGCCACCGGAGCGCAGCGAAGGTAGGTGACTCTGCCTGATTGTGGAGTAGCCGAATGTTTGCGCACAGGAGCACATACGGGCTTGCTTGGCTGGTCCGTTGAAGACGGGCGCTACGCCCTTGTTTTTGCATAAAATGATGGCGAATTTTGCATGCGCACTGTAACACATCCACTCTCAATGGACATTCTTGACGGCCCAATGAAACCGTGCCTCCCACCACATATCACACCCCATAAGTAACACATCACAGAATGTGGTATCAGATACGTGCTGATATATATTCAAATGCGCGCCAAATACAAACCAAACCGATCTATCACACGAACAACATGCACGTTGTACACATCTGCGTCGATGCAAGCGTGGAAATAATTTCATATACATTTTGCTACGCAAGAAATCGATCGAATCCGCTACAAGCAGAGGGGCGTCTCGCACGTGCTGCACATGACAAGTGCGTTGAGGGCTTTGCTCAGTTTTATTAAAATGCAGTTATAAAAACACTGTAAAGTAACACACTATAGTAAAGTAAACAACACTGCAACCATCTACTAAAGATAACGATAAGGTTGGATTTTGCGCCTGCCGGCTGTGGCTTGCCGACGTTGAACTCGGTCATCATCCATACGAAGAGATCGCTCAGAAGAGTGCGTGGCTCGGCTTTCTGCGTTCGTGGAACCCTAAATATGTATCAGAACAGAACAGAAACAGATCATTTTCCACCCTGGCCAACACCAAACCAAGCGAGCAATTGGACGAATCAAGTCAATCGGATGGAATGACTACGTGATGCACAACGGTACGACGTTGAATTGGGTTTTGTACGTGCGGACGCATATCCATGCGTCGATTCCTACCATTTCTCAGTTGGAATCGTTGGGATCATATTTTCGAAATTCAAAACAACGCATTGGCTGTACTGTAATTGATTATGAGCACTGCCTCGCGATGTAAAATGACGCTTCAGAGACAGTGGAGGCAAAGACAGTTGGGCTAATCGCTATACTCTACAGTATGCTGTGTATGATAGGCGGTGTTAGATGGTTACTAGTATGTGGTTATCCAGCACAAAGTACAATAATATATAATCGTTTTGCCAAATGTCGCGCCTTTGTTTTATACAAACAAATCAGTCGAAAAAAACACTTCTGCACCACAAAAGCACACTTGCAGCAAAGTGTGGTTTTCTCGACATGCAAACGAATATATCCTCCACACGACCCATGAATCCTCTCAAAATCAACAATTGACTTGGTGATCGCCGCGCGCCAAGCAGCAGCAGCAGCGACAAGTTCGCCAACTCGCACGAGAACGAGAGTGAATGCGAAGCGACTGAACTGAGCTGAGAACTGAGCACGCGCATGCCCACACTTCTGCTCTGCTCGACACGCTGCAATGTCCTGCGCTTGATTTCTCTTGACTGCGTTGTATCGCCGCCGCCATTGCAACAACGAGCAACGAGCAAGAGCAACACAACCGCGGCTCGCACCACGACGACGACACTCGCACCGCAACAACGCAAACACACTTGCAGCACCACACGAGCATGTGAGCGCGCGGACGCACCGCCAAGCTGGTGCCTGACGCGCGGGCGTTCGCACCGCACGCATCGAGCGAGCACCGCCGCCCGGATTGGCGCGCGCTCGGCGTGACTAGCCACTCGCTGCGCGCGCAGGAACGTGCGTGGCGGCTGCTCATGGCGATGGCTTCGAGAGATCTGCGCTCGTCGCATGCTGCTGCGCGCAGGCGGCGTGTCTTTGCGCCTGCATGTTGTACCTGCAGCATGACCACGTCAGTCAGTCAGTCAGTCAGTCAGTCAGTCAGTCGGTCGGTCGTGTCTCGCCGCGACTCCAACCTCAGTCCGTCAGATACGCCAGCAGAGTTGGCAACTAAGACACCACAGCCACAGTCGTTCCAGTCGCAAGTCACATGGACTTGCTCGCATTTCGCGTGGGGGTCTCTCTCTCTCCACAGAGTTGTGCGCTCGTGTGCTTGTCTGCTTGTGTGCTCTGGGTGAGTGCGCCTCATCTCTGAAACAAACCGACACACAGAAAGCGCAAGCGAGCGAGCGAGCTGCCTCACGCACACGCGCTGCAGCAGCAACAACAACAACAACAACACCAACAGCCTCGCAGACACCAAACAAGCGTCGAGCGCCAAACAGCACCAACTCGTCCAAGCAGTCGAAGCGCATTTCCACATCCGCCTCGTTCGAGTCGCAACGCACACAACACACACAACACACACACACAACACACAAGCGCAGCCGTTGTCGGCCTCGAGCTGTTCAACCACATACGCACATACGCACACACACACACGCCGCGGCTGCAACGACGCTGTAGCTACTCAACACACTCACAACAGACTCACACACACAGTCGCCATCATGAGCGAAACTGTGTTCGTGCAAGTCCAAACACCGTCTGAGCGCCAGCTCCGCCAGTCGTCGGCGTCGACAGGAAGCGCGCCAGCTGAGCGTCCGCTTCGAAGATCATCGTCGAGCGTCAGTGGTCCAACCGCTCGTCAACTGCGCAAGTCCGCTGTTCATATTGACGAACCGTTTGAGCCTACTGCCGCGCTCTACGCCAGCGTGCTCGTCGCGCTCATGCTGCCGTTCCAGTTCGGCTGGTCGCTCTCGCAGCTCAACTTGTCCACGTTCGCCAGCCAAGACGACTGCGACGCGCGTCCTGTCGTCGACGGCACGTGCCTCATGTTCCCGGGCCACTCGAAGGCGGACTGGACGTACGTCGTGAACGCATGGATCGTCGGCGGCATGGTCGGTAGCCTGACGTGCGGCAGTCTGGCCGACAAGTACGGTCGTCGCAAGGTGCTCATGGCGAGCGCTGTTCATGATTGTGGGCGGCGCGATCCAAGCCAGCACATCGACGCTCTCAGTCTTCATCGTCGGTCGCGTCCTCGCTGGGATCTCGTCTGGCTGTGCCACTGGTATGGTCGGCGGCTACGTGAACGAGATCGCGCCTCCGAACCTGCGCAGCACTCTCAGCGGCGGCCTCCAGACGTCGCTCTCAGTCGGTACAGTTCTCGTCGTGTGCACGTTCTTCTTTGCGAACACGAGCAGCGGCTGGCGCTACATCGCAGGCTTCCCGATCGTCTGGGGCGGTCTCTTTCTCTCGCTCGCAAGCGTCCTGCTCGTCGAAAGCCCGGCGTGGCTACTCACGACAGGCAAGCGCGACGAAGCCGCGCAGGTCATGGCGCGCATCTACGGCCGCGAGCACGTGAGCCTCGCATTCACGTGGTTTGAGCCGCACGTGGCTCCCGCAGACATCGAGTCTCCGCGCATTGAGACAGGAGACGACGCCGTCTCTAAGCCGAGCACGATGTCGCAGCTGCTCTCGACGCTCTTTCGGCGGCAGTTGATCATCGCCATCGGTATTGCGTCTGCCCAGCAGCTCTCGGGCATCAGCGCTGTGTTCTACTACTCGTCCGACATTTTCAAGGACGCTGGGATCTCGGACGACCGCATCGGCAGTCTCATCGTCAACATCATGAACCTCTTGCCGCCGTTCACGACCGGCTTCTTCGCCAACAAGTTTGGCTACCGCCGCATCCTCCTCTTCGGCTTCTTGGGCATGCTCTCGAGCGCAGTCGGCATCACGCTCGCCTTTCTCGTCAACGTGCCCGAGCTCTCGATCGTCTTCACGGCGTCCTACGTCGCCGTGTACTCGATGAGCCTCGGTCCGCTCGTGTACGTCGTGACCGCCGACTTGTTCCCAGACTCGGTGCGCGGCTCTGCGGTGTCGATCTGCATCTTCTTCAACTGGTTCTCGAACCTCCTCACTGGCATCGCGTTCCCGTACATCGCGGACGCACTCGACGACTTTGGCTTCCTCCCGTTCATCCTCATCCTCGTCTTCTTCTACGTCTTCACGCTGCGACTCGTGCCCGAGACGCGCGGCAAGACGAGCGACGAGATCCAGGACGCGTTCCGCAAGTTGCGCGAGAGCAAAGCGGCGGCGCCGCTCCAGACCGACGACGAAGGGAGCAACTCGAGCGAGTGAGTAGGACATAGACATAGCTCATTGCTCATTGCGGTTCACGTCAAAGAGACTTGGGTGCTTGTTCTGCGTGCGTAGTCGGCCACGATGCGAGAGAACGCTGAGATGGCCGATACGCATCCACGTGGGCGGTGCCGAACAGACGTAGGACGTCAGTAGGCACTAGTAAGCATCAGTTATTGAGAGAACGCGCAGTGATGGATGGACATGGCGCACTGACTAGCAACTCGTCGGTCACCACGCACTTGACGCGACCGGTTGCTGCTGCACTTTGCAAAGAACTTCGAGATGAGCACGTACCGCCGTCAACGACTCGCAACGCGGAGCGCAGCGACCAAGAAGAAGCTCGCGTGGCTCCTTCGAGGCGCTGCAGTGCTCGCGCTGCTCGTGTACGTCTGGAGCTCGATGAGCATCTTGGTGCAGTGGAAGAGCGTGGGCGGCAGAGCCGACACGAACGCGCCGCGTCGCCAGATCAACGACGTGTGGCGCGCACCGCCGCTGTGGATGCGTCCTCGTTTGCACGACCACGTACGTTCGGAGCCGCAGCGCGACGACGCGTTCGACGTCGACAGCAGCAGCAGGGACGACGCAGTCGCACTGGCATCTCCTCGCACGCGTTGGCGACCGAACGAGTTCGAGTGCCTCGGATGGGTCGAGACAGACGACGACGGCGACGCAGTCGGACGGCGCGAGTGCTGGCAACGCGTGCGCGCAGGCGACGCCGGCTACTGCGAGATCCGCAACGCGTCGTCTGGCGAGACTTTCCGCGTCATGCACACGACGCGTCTGAGTCTCAAAGACGACGTGCGCTTCACGTGCGAGCTCGCGCAGGCGTTCACCGAGTTCCGCCACCTCGCACGCGCGTACGCGCACGACCCGCCGATGGCAGTCGAGGACGATGCAATTCCTCACGGCATCGTGATCGCAGTGCACGAGCGCGTGCTCCCGAGCGCGTACGCGAGCATCCGCTTGCTGCGCGCGCACGGGTGCGCGCTCCCGATCGAGCTCTGGTTCCGCCACTCGGAGCTCGCGCGCGACAACGCCGTGCTCCAGACGCTCGCGGACCACTTTGGGCCCGTGACGCTGCGCACGATCTTCGACGACCGCATCGACGGCTTCTACGTCAAAGCGCACGCGCTGTACTACTCGCGCTTTGCCAACGTCCTCATGCTCGACGCCGACAACTTTGCGCTCCGCGACCCGACGTTCCTCTTCACGTCAGCGCCGTTCGCGACGCACGGCGCGGTGTTCTGGCCCGACTTCTGGCGCCCGAGCAACACGATCTTCAACGTCCACGCGCAGAGCTTGCTCTGGGAGCTCCTCGGCCTCGAACCCGTCGACATGTTTGAGCAAGAGAGCGGCCAAGTGCTCGTGAATCGGCACGCGAGTCGCCCGATGCTCGAGCTCGTGCTCTTCTTCGCCACGCACGCGCCGCGGCTCTTGACAAAGCTCCAGCTCGTGTGGGGCGACAAAGACCTCTTCCGCCTCGCGTGGCTCGTCGCCGAGCGCTCGTTCTACTACGTCGACGCGCGCATGCCTGGGTCCGTCGGCGTCGTCAACCACGCGCGCGAGCGGTTCTGCGGCATGAGCATGGCGCAGTACGACCTCAGCGGCCGCGACGTCCTGTTCCTCCATCGCAACACGCGCAAGCTCACTGGCAGCGGCGACAAGCGCATCTGGCGCGTCCTGCAAGAGTACGCGGCGCACGGCAGCGACGACGACGACGACGTGCCGCTTCCAGCGGTGCAGTCGTTCAGCGGCGCGCTACTCTTCAACGAGACGTCGTGCTTTGGTGTCAAGCGGTTCGCGGCCGTCCCAGGCGTCCGCATGCGCCGCGTCGAGTCGATCGCAGACTTGGCGACCGTCGAGGCGCAGCTCATTGCGTTCGCCGCACATGCGCACGCGCTGCTCGATGCGTCGCCTCCTAGCGAACGAGTGCCGTGAGTTATACGTCTACGCGTCGTCAGACATGCGGTGGTGAATGAGCCGCCGGATGCTGTCGGTGAGCTCAAAATCCACGAAGGGCTCAACAGCCTTGTGTCGCGCACGCGCGAGGCGCTCGTCGAAGCGCACGAACGAACGCGCAGCGGCCTCGCGCTTCGCTTTGTACGTGTCCTTATCGGTAGCACAAGCGAGTGTCTCGCTCGATAACTGGTTCAACACGATGGCTTGGAGGTACGCCACTTCGCGCAAGCGCCGCACGTTCTGCGCCGCCGCGAACATCGTCGCGCTCTGCTTCAACAGCTCGAGCGCCTGCGCGTGGCCACTGTCTGTACTGCTCGCGCCGCCGCCGAGCGCCGCTTTCGCGAGCACAAGGAGACTCTCGCCGCGCACGTTCACGTCGCCGTGCTCCATCACGAGCGCCATCTGCTCGCGCACGAGCGCGTCGGCGTCATCGGCCTTGCCCATCGCCACGTACATCTCGGCGATGACCAGATGCGCGTCTGCGAGCAGCAGGTCGTACTGCTCGCGCTTGCACAGCTGCGCCGCCTGCAGCGCAGTGGGCAGAGCGCTCAGCGGCGCGTCGCTGGCAGTCGCTCGCTGCAGCGTTTGCGCGGTTGCAATCAGCACGTGTGCACGGAGGAACGCGAGCTCGTGCTCGTCGCACGTCTTCTCGAGTGCGCCGAGGAGCTCGAGCGCGCGCGCGTAGTGTCCGCTCTCTCGCCACAGCGCCGCGCGCGCGACGAGCGCTTCGATGTGCGCGGGGAGGTCCTTGTGCGCGGGCGAGAGGTCGAGCAGCAGATCAGAGTGGAGCGTCGCGCGCACAAACTGACCAGCGCGCAGTGCCCAGAGGAAGAAGAGACTGTGGAGCTTGCGCTGCACGGGTGCGTACTGGATCAAGTCGCCCGTCGCGCTCGCGTCGTCCAATGTGTCGACGAGGAATGAGAGGCCGCGCGCGTAGACGTTCGCGTTGCTCCCATCGCCATCGTCGTCGTCGTCGTCGTCGCTGAGCTGACTCGTCGCGAGGCTGCAGACGCTCAGAGCGATCTCACACGCGCTCGCGGTGTCGTGGAAGCAGAGCAGGTGGAGGCGCCCAAAGAGCGTGGCGAGTGTGCGGTGGCCGCCCACGTGCCAGCTCACCGCCACCGAGAGCGAGAGCTTCCCGCTGAGCTTCCACACGTTGTCGAGGATGCTGTCGATCGACTTGAGCCAGTGCACGCCGCCGCTCTCGCGAGTTTGCTGCGCCGCATTGCTCTGCTGCGCAGCGGCTACGAGCGGGTTCCCACCGCCATGGCCGCCTCGACCACCTGCAGAGGCGTTGCCGACGCCTGCAACTGACGCCATCGAGTTCACAGTCTGCGCCGCGGACTGGAGACGGTGCCAGATGTCCAGTGGCCGCGGCGCTGGCACGCGCGACGCAACCGCAGCAGCCAAGTGGTGCGACGCGGCACTCGAGGCCACTCGGTAGCGGCTCGCCCCGCGAAGCATGTCGCTCTCGAGCTGCGCGAGCGCGCCAAGCACTTCAAGCGACGCGATGCGGAGCTCTTTCGCGCGCGCCACACAGGTCTCGAGCAACCCGAGCACGTGCGCCTTGGGCTTCCCGAGGCTCCAGTACACGCGAATGAGCCACGCGATCGCGAACGCGACGCAGACGTGGTCGCCGTGGTGCTGTGCCACGCGAATCGCTTCCTGGATGCTCTCCACTGCGGCGTCGTAGTGCTCAAACAGGATCTGGAGACCCGCGAGGTTGAGCGCTGCGTACTGCACGCCAGAGCCCTGGAAGTGCATCGCCATCGCGCTGCTGCCGCTCGTGGCGCTACTCTCTGCACCTCCACTCGTGTCAGCAGCCTCGCCGCTGCGCCGCGCGCACTGCTTCGCCGCGAGCAGCGCAATGTCGTGGTACTGGTGCAAGCTGTCGAGCGCGCCTTGGTAGTCGCGACGGTGGAGGTAGTCGAGGTACTTGACGAAGAGCACGCTCGGCGTCGACCGGTCGCGCTGCGTCACGTGCAGCAGCTGCGCACTCAGCGGGTCGGCGTCACCGATGCGGACGTTCGCGTTCAGCGCGCGCTCGCGCTCGATCGTGCGCTGCATGTCGCTCAGGATGTAGTTGAGCTGGTCGTGCGACCAGACGTCCGCGTCGTGCGGCTCGACTGCAGCAGCGACGTCGAGCGAGATGTCGGCGCTGCGCTGCGCGATCGGCGACGACGCAGCTCCAGACGGCGACGACGAGTGCGAGAACGGCGACGCGCTGTGCGCGAGCGGCATCAAGTCTGCCGCACCGATGCCTGACTCACGCGTCGGGATGGGCGAGAGTACGAGGCTGTCATCTCCACTGCCGCTCGTGCGACGGCGGCGGTGCCAGTGGAGCTCAACAGACGCTTCAGACCGCGGCGACGCGTCCATGTCCATGTCCATCGAGTCATCGTGACCGTTCGCATCGCCGTTTGGCTGATCGCCTGCTGTAGCGCTGTCGTCGTCATCGCAAAGGTCGCCGTCGTCGTTGCCATTGCCGGCGTACGCCTCGAGCGCCTGCGCTTCGTCCTGCTTGAACTGCGCGTAGTACTGCACGACGTCGTCGTAGAGGCGCGAGATACCGTCAAAGAGCAGGCGGTGGACCGCAACGAGGAACTTGCGCACGAAGACGCCGAGGAGGCTCGTGCGCGTGAGCAGCGCGCTCGTTGCGTCGCTGTCGTCGTCGTCTGCTTGACGCACTGGCGCAGCGACGCACTCTGCGATGCGGTCCACGACGTTACTCACTGCGTCTGGCGAGTCGATGGCCGCGAGGATGCCCACGAGCACCATCAAGAGGATGTCAAAGTCGCTCGGGTCGACCACGCGCCGTCGCAGTCGTCGCAATAGACTCGCGAGTGCAGTGAACCGCGTGCCTGCACGCAGTCATCGTGTCGCGGCCTCATTAGTCTATAGCGTGGTTTATACGAACACAAGAGTGCACGTACCGCCGCTGTGCTCGTCAGCGTCTTGCATCGGATGCTGCAGCTCGTCGACGAGAAAGAGTGCGAGCGCGTTGAGCGACGTTTTGGACACTGCAGTGCGCTCACCTGGGCGTTCCGTGTCGTCGCTGTCGGCCGCTAGCGCAGCCTCGCGCTCGCGACGCACGTCGCCTTGGTGCTGCCGCACGAGCTCCGCGATGAGCACGCTCAGGCTCAGGACGTAGCTGTTCGCGACCCACTGGCGCATGATGATCGCTCGTAGTGTGCTCGAAGATCGATCGATCGTTTTGTATGGGAGCGCTACTTTACAAAGTACAAATATTTTTCAACATAAATCCTAATTAAACATGGTTTGTTTAGTACTCGGCGAGCTTCCGCCATTACTCGATCGATCGACTGCGCTCCTCCGCCGTCGACACACTCGCTGCTGCTGCGTGGCGCGCGCCTCCGCTGATCACGATTCCTCCTTCACCACCGCCGCCGCCGCCGCTGCTCGCTCCGCCACGGCCACGCGCAGCTGAGGACGATGCTCTCCACGCGTCCTTGCCACCGGCCGCATCTCCCGCCGCCGTGAGACCGACGAGCACGCTCTCGTCCGCGTCGCCGTCTTTCTCACCTGCTGCTGCTGTAGCAGCAACGTCAATGGCCATGGCAGCAGCAAATGCTACTGCTGCTGCTGTCGACACGAGTGCTGCGATGAACCCGCTCGTGGCGCTACAGACTGTCGTTGCAGGCGAGCACGCGCCGATCAAGCAGCGCAGCAAGGCGGCGCAGCAGCTCGAGACGCACTTCAAGGCACTGCCGCCTACGACTGCGCTCTTTTCGTCGTACGAGCCGTACTTGCCGCTGCTCGTAGACATCGCGACAGCGCCGAGCAAGTTGGCGACGCGAGAGGCGCAGGAGAACGTCTCGCGCATGCTCAATGCGCTCGCGAGCCACAGTCCGCACAAGTACGTCTCTCACGCTCTTTGATCTTGCAAGGCGTGCGTGTGTGACTATGGGCATCCGGAGCTAACACCTATCGCCGTAGGTTTGTCGAGTGGGCGACGCAGCACCTGCACGCGTACCCAGGGCACGAAGGCTGGTTCGTCCAGTGGACGTGCAGCGCTGTCGTCGCGAGTGAACAGCGGATACCGCGCGTCCCGAGCGCCACTGTCTGGCGCGAGAAGACGATCGAGCTGCTCGAGTTCGACACGGCGCTCACGCGCCTCTGCAGTCTCTGGCGCGCGGTCTTGGACTTCACAGACGAGCCAGCAGTCGTGGCGCAGATCGTCGCGTCGCTCGACCACTTGCTGCTGCGCGACGGCGCCGACGGCCCTCGCCAGTGGCGCGCGCTGCTGCTCAAGAAGCTCCAGCCGCACTTTGTCGACATCGCTGACGTGCTCGTGGGCTGGGCCATGAGCGACGCGAGTCCGCGCAGCTCGCTCCGGTGCGTCGACGAGTCTCTTGAGTCGCTCTGTTGCTGTGGCGATGCGCCGTCGTCGAGTGCTGACTGAGTGTGCTGCGAGTGCCATAGAGACGCGATCGTCGCGCTGCTCGACGCGATGCAGCAGCTCTGGGTCGACAACAGCGTCTTCAGCGCGCAGCTCCTCGCGTCGTTTGCGACGGTACGTGCTCCTGCGACTGCTGCTGCTCGTCGCGCGCTCGCTGCGAGACACTGACGCGCGCTCGTGCTGCTTCAGGACATTGTCGCACTGACGTCGTCTCCGGATGCGCTCGCGCGAGACGACCGACTCCGACTCAACACGCTCCTCGTCTGCTTCCTCATGGTCGCGCAGTGCGTCCCTGACCTCGGTACGTTCGCACGCGCTTTCACACAGATCGCAGCACTCGCCGTGTCTGACAGAGCGACTGTGTGCATCAGCGGTCGCTGCTGCTGGTGACGAGCCGAGTCCGTTAGCGAATGTGCTGCACTGCGCTGCGGCGTCGCGCCATGGCGTCTTCTCGTACGTTAACGAGCGCTTGATCGAGTCTCATCGCTACGCTGCTCGTCACACGAGTCGCTCCAACTGACTCACTGACTGAGCGCCATCTCTCGGTGCGCAGCGTCGTGTGTCTCTCGCGGTCTCCGGACTTTCTCCTGTCGCTCGCGTCGTCGCACGCGTCAGCACTCGCGCCGCACGTGCTCGTGTCGGTGCGTCTTCTCCTCACGCAGACGGCGCTGCTTTTCCGAAGTCACGACTGCGAAGTCGATGGCGTGCGCGCGATCCTCGCCAAGACGCTGCAGTTGCTCGAGTCTGGACGCGCGAGCGTGCGCGACGCACCTCGGAGCGCTCAAGAGGCAGTTGCGATCCTCCACGACGCAGTTCAGCTCGGCGCTGGCAAACAGACGCACGGCGTCAAAGCCGCGCAGGCACTGCTGTCGTTCACGTGTCTCGACACGCCGAAGCTTCTCGCGCGTCTCGTCGTCGCGCTTACTCGCATTGGCGGTGCTGATGCGCTCAAGGTACGAGTGATCGACCGAGTGTGGTGGCGATGCGCAATGATCGACCGTATGCTGACGCTGCGTGCCGCCTTAGGTCCTCGTGAGCGACGCGCTCCGCCGCAGCGCAAAGACGCGCGTCGAAGCACGGAGCTACAACGTCTTTTGCGCTTCGTGCGTGGTCCTGGCGGTCCAGTTCGCAGACGCGAGAGCCCTGCGAGCGAACGGCGCTCGTCTCGACGACGTCCTGCGGATCGCGCTCAAGCGCTGGACGCCGAGCGTCTTCGCCAGTCCCCACCGCTGGTTCTTCCGCGTCCTGCTCAAGGTCTCGCGCGCGTGTCTCCACTGGTCCGACCTGGCGTCACCGCGCGAGACGCCGCCGCTCGCACACGAATTGAGCCTCGCGCTGCTCCGAGCCGCAGTGCGCAGTACAGCAGACGGCGATGTGGGCATCTCCGCGCCGCCGCTCATGAGCGAGACCGAGTCGCTCGAGCTCGTCGCGTCCCTGCTGTTCAGACGAGCGTCTGCGCCGCCGATCCCTCGCTCCGTGCTCTTGCAGGCGGCAAAGAAGGTGAAAGAGGCGATGCGCCGCGCTCGCAGCGTCGACGTCCGCAGTCGCTGCGTCCAGATCCTCGGAGCTCTTGCTGCTCGAGCGGACGCGTCAGCGCTCGGTGCGACGATCTTTGACATGACGCTGGACCTCGTGCTCGACCCGGACGCTGGCATCGCAACGACCGCGACCGACTCGGTGCTGCCGACGCTTGCGCTCTCAAAGCTGCTGCTGCGCGAGCCGTCGCGCCGACCGCTTCACGTGGTGACGCCCGACACGTCGAGCTTCTCTGCGTCCGAGTTTGCGAGCGTCATGTCGCTGCTGAGCAGGCGCGAGAGCGACTGGCACCGCGTCTGCAGCGCCATTCACGCGCGCGTGAGCGAGCAGCTCGACGACTCTGGTGCGCGCGCACAGCGCCTTTCGAACGCGTCGCTTGTGCTCACGACGACGCGCCAAGCGGCTGTGTGGTGCGTCCAGAATCGCTTGCGCACGCACTTTGGCGGCCCCGCGCAGACGTTTGCGAGCATCGAGCGGCTCTTGATGGGCTTCACGAGCGCCGCGGCAGTGGATGCGAGTGCTCGTGAACCGCATACGTCGCGCGATCGCGCAGAGAAGCCGCGACAAGAGCGCTCAGCAACGAGCAGCGCCACGTCGAAAGCCATGGTGCTCGAGTTTGTGAGCGCACTGGAGACGGCGATCGCGAACGCCGTGGTCGCGAGTCCAAGCGGCGCCGCGAGCGACCCGGACAGCGAGGCGCACAAGACGCTGTTGTTCTACCGCGCGAACAAGAAAGTGTGCGAAGACTGGCTCAGCCGCATCCGGCCGCTCCTGCTCGAGATCGCGAATGCGCTGCCGCGTCCCGAGCTCTCGCGCCACCACGCGTCTGCGATCGTGACTGCACTCGCGCGACGACTCACGCGCATGCTCTTGGCGCTGCACCCGCAAGCGCTGGCTAGCGGCGAGTTGCTCACGGACGTCCAGTACGTGGCAAAGGACCTCGACAGCGCACTCTACTCGCTCTGCCGCAGCTATTGCGAGACGAAGGACGTCGACTCGATCATCGGCTTTGAAGCCTGGCGCGACTCGCTCGCAGCGACGCTGGCGAGTCGGACCCGCGCGCTGACGCGCTTTGACGTCGACGGCGCCTCGAGCTGGGACCTTCCGCTGTTTCCGTGGCTTCAGGCTGCTCGCCTCGAGGCCGAGATGCGGTACGAAGACGCCGCTGTGGCGTACGAAAGCGCGCTGAGCCGACTGCTCGCGTGCGCGTCGCTTGCGCCTGTGGACGTCGAGCACGTCGTGAGCATGCTCGAAGCGCCGATCCAGCACCTTCGGATGTCACAGGAGGCGCTGATCGGCTGCATCACGCAGTGTGCCAAGTGCTACGCTGTGAGTCGCAACTGGGCAAAGCTCGAGCGCTTCGTGACGACGTTTGTCAACCTCGTGGCGTCTCTCGAGGCGCACGGGACGTCGCTCGATGGATGTCGCCGCGTGCTCGAGCGTTGCCGCACGTGGCAGAGCGACCTCACGCTAGTGGCGACACTCGACTCGCTCGAGTCAGCGAGTCCCGTGTCCATTGAGCACCGCTGGCGCTCGCTCACAGGACTCACTGCGATGGACTCGTGGAGCGCGCTCGCGACTCCGGATCAGCGCGCATCGCTGGCTTCAACTGCCGCTGACGAAGTCGCGCGCGTGCGAACCGACCTGGCGCTCTTGGCGCTCCAGCCAGCGTCAGTGAGTCCCGTCGCAGGCGAGTGCCTGAGCAAAGGCGTCGAGCAGACTCTGCTCCGCCTCGGTGGTCAATCGTCGCGCCACGATGCAATGGCGCTGGGCCCCCGCACAGAGACGCTCAAGCGTCCGAACCTGACGATCCTGACGACGCTCGACCCCGTCACGCACGACTCTGGCGCCTGGAGCGAGTTGCTCTTCGCCGCAAACGCCGCTTACAAGCAACCGACTGTCGTATCACCGCGCCAGATCGTCCGCGTCGCGACGCTCGCTCGACAGCAGCGCAACTTTGCGCTCGCGTCGCAGCTCTTGGACGACGCAGCGACACGTGCAGTCGACCACGACCGTGACGCACTCGCGCTCGAGAAGTCGCAGCTCCTCGCAGCGCTTGGGCTTCACGACGAGTCCACGCGAGTGCTCCAGCAGCTCTGTGTGAATGCAACTACAGCGACCAGCGTAGCCGGCGGTGATGCAGCGCCTATCGAGCCACTGCTGCAGCTCGCAGACTCGTGCGACCAGCCGCAGACGATGCTCGACCACGTCGCGTTCATGACGTCGCTCCTTGGATCGTCCGATCTCGAATCGCGGCGTCTTGATGTCGGCGTTGGGCTGCAATTGTCTGACGCAGCACTGACGCCAGACCAGCTCCAGGACGTGAAAGGCCAGGTCCTTGCGGCTGCGACCACGCGTAGTCCGCACTCGCGCCAGGCGTGGCTGCAGTACAGCGAGTGGTGTTACGCGAAAGCGACGCAAGCGATGGATCGCATCGTGGCGCAGAACGGCTACCTCGACCTCGATCCGGCCGAAGAGGCGAGCGTCGTCGACCAGTTGGACGCGCTCGGCCTGGCGCGAAGCGACCGCGACGCCGTCGTGCGCTGCTTTCTCCACGTGATGGAGAACGGCAGTCTGATCGCGCAGCGCTTCGCCACGTTTCGCCAGCAGTGTCTCCTCCGTCTGCCTGCGAACGCAGACCCGGCCGCAGTCGACGCGCTCGCAGCGCTGCAGCAAAAGTGCCACGTGCGCGCGCTGCGGTTCCACAAGCTCGCGGCAGAAGGCTACGGGCGGTACTTGAGCGCATGTGGCAACCACGTGTGTGCGCGCGCTGGCGAAGTAAAGACTGTCGCGCTGCGCGTCTTGCGGTTGCTGACGAAGTTCGGCGCCGAGCCGAGCGTCGCCGAAGCGATCGACGACGTGTTTACGCACGGACCCGTTGCGCCGTGGCGCCAGATCGTGCCGCAGCTGCTGTCGCGCGCGTCGCACCCGGTCCCTGCAGTCGCGTCCTTGATCGCAAAGGTGCTCAAGCGCCTCGCTCGCCACGCGCCGCACCTCGTCGTGTACCCTGCAGTGGTCGACGCTGCAATGGCGCAGTCGAGTCGAGCGAACAACGACAAGGCGAAGAAGCTCGACGACGTCCTGACGGAGCTCAACGCTGTCTCGAGCGACCTCGTGCGTGGCGTCGAGCTCGTCGTGACGGAGCTCCAGCGCATCTCGATTCTCTGGGACGAAGCCTGGGTCGCGACGCTGCACAAGCTCTCGGCCGATGTGTCGCGGCGTGCGAGTACGCTGGAGAAAGAGGCGGTGCGCGTCGAGCGGAACCTGTCGCTGTCGCTCGACGACAAGACGGAGCTCGCGCGGCGCAAGTTCGTCGCGATCATGAAGCCGATCCTGGTGTCCGTTGACCGGCTCTGGGCCGAGACGTGCGGCAGAGCAGGCGAGCGCAGTGCCGTCACGCCGCACGAGCGACTCTTCCTGCACCAGTACGGCGCACGCATCACAGACGCGATGCAGCGCCTGCGCGATGCCTGCGACGCGGACGCAGCGTTCGACGTGCGCGTGGGACTGCCAGGGCCGCACTTTGTCTGGAACCCGTTTGTGGACGTCCTGAAAGCGCTCCAGAGCGCCACCGGGCGGACCGAGAGCCTGCCGCTGCACGAGATCTCGCCTGCGATGGCGTCGATCCCGACCCAGCACTTTGCAATCAACATGCCTGGCGCGCTGTCGCTCGCAGGCGAGAGCGAGCCCGTGACTGTGCGCGACGTGCGCGCGACGGTGCTCGTGCTGCGGACCAAGACGAAGCCCAAGTGCCTCGAGTTCGTCGGTTCGGACGGCCGCGGGTACAAGTACCTGCTCAAAGCGCGCGAGGACCTGCGGCTCGACGAGCGCATCATGCAGTTCCTGCAGACTGCGAACGAGTTTTTGAGCGCCGACGGCGCCGCGGCGGCGCGCGACTTGTGCGCGCAGCACTACAGCGTCATCCCGCTGTCGCGCGACTCGGGGCTGATCCAGATGGTGCCGGACGTGACGCCGATGTTCCAGGTCTTCTCGAACTGGAACGACCACGCGAGCAGTGCTCGTGCTGCGCCAACGGCGTCACCGCCAGCCAAGACGCTCGGCGCAGCAAGTGCAAGTTGCAGCAATGTGAGCCACACCCAGCCGCAGCAATCGCCGACTGCTGCGTTCTACGCCAAGCTCAAGCAGTACGGCATCACGGACGTGTCGCCGCACCAGCGCCCGCACTGGCCCGAGTCCGTGCTGCGGCAAGTGTACCACGACCTCGTGACGCAGCGGCCGCGGAACATTGTGCAGCAGGAGATCGCACTCGGGAGCGGCGACGTGCAGGAGTGCTGGTCCAAGACTGCGCGCTTGAGCAAGTCGCTCGCGGTGATGTCGGCGCTCGGGTACGTCATTGGACTGGGCGACCGGCACCTCGACAACATCCTCCTGTGCGCCAAGACTGGCGACGTGCTCCACATCGACTACAACGTCTGCTTTGACAAGGGGCTGAAGCTCAAGGTGCCGGAGATCGTGCCGTTCCGCCTCACGCCGATGCTCCAGGACGCGCTCGGCGTGACTGGCGTCGAGGGCAAGTTCCGCGTCGCGCTGGAGACAACGCTCCGCGTCGTGCGGGCGAAAGACGCGCGCGAATCACTCCTCACGCTGCTCGAGGCGTTCGTGTACGACCCACTCGTGGACTGGACCGGCGAAGCGACGCGCCGTGGCGTGTCTGAAGACCTCAAGACACGGTTGGAGGTGAACGTGAACCTCTCGCTCTTTCTCTCGCGCGCCGAGGAGCGGCGCCACGACGCCACGTCGTTCGAGCGCGAGCTCGAGAGCGCACTGTCGGCGCTTTCGCTTCGCTTGGACGCGCTTCCGGCGCTCGTGACAGAGCTCTTCAGCGACGCAGCCGAGCTGACGCGGCTCGAGGACCTCGAAGCGCAGTTGGCAGTTGACGTAGCGACGCACGATGACAAACTCGCCGAGTGCGAGGCGATGCACGCAAAGGCGCTTCCGGACTTTGAGGCTGCGAGCGCGAGACTCGACGACGCGAGAGCCAAGCTCGCGGGCTTTGCGAGCCAGTGTCTCTCGCGCCACCAGCAGATCGCAGTGTGGAAGAGCAAGTGCGTGGGCTTCTCGGCCAACCAAGCACTCGCAGCCGCTGGTCGCGCGTCCTTCGTGTCGCTAAGCAGCCGCTTGATGGACGCCGCGACGGGCATGCGCGCGCCGCTTTTGCCGCGCGACCTCCTCGCGTCGTTGCAGGCGAAGAGTCAGGTTGTAGACGCCGGCGTCGCGCACATGCGGTACGCGCTCGAGGTCGTGACAGCGAGTCTCCACCCGTGGCTCGCGTCGTACAGCCACGCGCGTCAGGACGTGGACGCGTTCGTGCTCGCGGCCACTGGCGCACGCGACAACAACGTCTACTGGCTCTGGTGGAAGCGCTGCGACGACGTGCTGCGGCAGCTCCAGAGCGGCGACATGGAGAGCGCGAGAGCGATCGTCGCGGCGTCCAGTCTCGCGCCGGTCTCGCTTGTCGCGAGCGCTGCTGCGATGACCGAGTCAATCGAGATGGCGCAGCAACTCGATGCGCTCGCGCACACCTTGCCGTCTCCGACCGAGCGCGCGACCGAGCTCACGGCGCTCGAAAGCGCATTCCTCGATCAAGTGACCAAGCTGTTTGCTGCGCTGACTGCGCTAAAGCTCTCGAACGCGCAGAGCCAGCGACTGCTCAAGCTCGCAGGCGCGTCGTGGGTCGTCTCGCGCATGAACTCGTGTGAAGCAGAGGTCTCGGACGAGCGCGTCGAAGGTCTCCGACCGCCAGTGCTCACTGACCACGCGCTCTTTCGCTCGCTCCTGAGCGACGCAAAGGCGTGCGGCGCACTCGTCGAGCTCGTCGTGACGGAAAACAGAGCGATGACGCCGTCGCGAGCAGCAGACGTCCTCGCTGGCGCGTCGCAGTCACTGGAGACAAACGCGAGCGAGAGCGCAGTCACGACGGCGCTGCAGCTCTTCGTTGCGTGTCTGGACAGTCTCCAAGCGCTCTACGCGGCAGTGAGCGACAACGTGATCATGACTCTCGGCAACGCGCAGAGCGATCGCTCAGCCGCGCGAGACTGCGTCGCGTTGCTCTCGCTCCAGCTCGCTTCGGGCGAGTTGAGTGCGCACGTCGTGCTGGACGCAGCTGCGTCGAGTGGCTCCGAGTCCACGACTTGCGACGAGTCGCTCGCTGCGCTGCTCGAGCAAGTGCCAGCGATCCGCGACGTCCTTCGAGCTGTCGAAGCGCTCTTGGATCATGTGCGCTCGCTGGACGAGACCCTCGCAGGTCCACAGAGCGCGATGGAGACGCAGCACCGTGACGCGTCCTCGTGGGTCCACGCCGTCCTCGCGGTCTGCAGCATGTGGTCGAGCACCGAGCAGCTCGAGCCGCACTCGCTGCGAGCGACCGTCACTGACGTGCTGCATGCGCGCACGACGACGTTCCTGCGCGAGCGCATGGCACCGCTGCTCCAGCGCATTCTCTCGGACCTCGTCACGCGCGAGTGGCAATTCGACATTGACGCCATTGCGCTTGGAACGACTGAGCGCCTCGAGCAGTGGCGTCTAGTTGCCGCACAGCAGCTGCTCGAGATCCTTCCATCAGATGTGACGCCGTCTGTCAACCCACAGCAGTCTCTGCGCGACCAGGAGGCGGCGATAGCATCGCTCCTGTCGACGTGCAGTGCGTTCTGCGTCCGCGTGTGGGAGCAAACGGCGATGGAGCGCTGGACGCACTCGGTCAGCGCGTTGCAGCACTTCCACCGCTGCCGCCTCGCATACGCGTTCTGGTTCACCGGCCACGCGCCGAGCGGAGCGTTTGGCGGCCACCTGACGCAGGCGCAGCTCCTCGCGACGCTCCCAGCGTTTACCGCTGAGCTGAGTCGCTTGACGAGCGAGCAAGCAACGCTCCGGTCGCTCGTGCTTGAGCTCGCGCAGCAACTCGAGTACCTCGCGTCGCAAGTCGCTGCAGACGCGAGCTTCCACAGCCACGTGCAGGCGTGCTACGCCGACGCGACGGCGCTGTTCGACGCTGTGCGCGACACTGCGGACCTGCTCCAGGGCATCAGCATCATCGAGACGTCGACTGGCGAGTCGGCGCCTGTGCAGAGCGGCTCGTCCGCGCTCGAGGTCGACGTGATCGGCCGCGCGATGCTACTCGAGTGCGTGGAGGCAGCGCAGACGCACCGCACGACGCAGACGCACGTGCTCGAGAGAGCTGCGGCCGTGCAAAGTGCGCGTGAGACTGCGGGACAGCAGTGCGCGGCGCTGGAGCACGCAGTGGCGACGCGCGAAGCACTCGAGACGAACGTCCAGCGACGCTGTGACGCGCGCGAAGACGCAATCACAGCCGCAGCAGACGCGATCGCAGAGCGAGCGCAGCGCGTGGCGTCGCTGCTCAAAGCGTTCGACAAGTTTAAGGCGCTGCCGCCAGCGCGTGAGCGATCAGGTGATGTGAGCGACAGCGCGTCGTCGGAGGCATCTGTGTCTGGACCAAAGCCCCGACGGCGTCAGAGCAGACTCGGCTCAAAGACGCCGGCAGACGATGCCGAGAGTGCGGACGCGGCGTCGAGCTTCTCGTTCATGGAGAACGAGCGCCTCGTGAAGATCCTGCTGCGCAACATCAAGTCGGTCGAGCACCTCAAGGCGCTCGAGAGCGTGCTCGACAAGCACGAGACGAACAGCGCGACGCTCCACGGCGTCGTGGCGTCCATGGACCACGCACTTCGGCAGTTTGCCAATGCGCTGCACGCGCTCGAGAGTGACGAGGCGTCCAAACGCAGCGCGTTGTCGTTCTTGGCCGCAGCGCAGCGCTCGTCGAGCGTCGTGCTACCCATCGAGACTCTTACTGCGCGTCCCACGCGCTCGCGAGCATTCGGTCTCGTGAAAGCACTCGCGGCGCTGAACCGTGGGCTCGTGCTCGCGTCGCCATCATCTATTGAGTCTGCGACGCCCACATCCGCAGCCACGGACACTCGCAACCTCCTCGCGATCGCCTCCAAGCTCGCGCACGCGTGCTTCAAGCTCTTCTTTGACGCGACGGACATGGCGAATCGCCTCTCGGCGCTCGAGCAGAGCGCAGCGTCAAGCGCTAGCGCCGCAGACGACGACCACGACCACGATCACCACGACGACGACGACGAAGCGCCGAGCGACGACGCCGACTCGTTCAATGTCGTCGTGAACGACCGCGACGCGACGTCCGCTGGCACGACAACTGACAGCGGCGACTCGGATGCCGAGCCGAGTGCGCTGGACGAGAGCTCGCGCGCGAGTCGCACTGGCGCGCAAGATATGAACCGCCACGGTCTGCACGTGCTCAAGCGCGTGGACGAGAAGCTCAGCGGCCTCGTGTCGATCAAGGGCGAAGTGCGCGCGCTGACGCTCCACGAGCAGGCGAGTTGGCTCATCGACGAAGCCACCAAGGTGGACAACCTCTGCGTCATGTACGAAGGCTGGACGCCGTGGATCTAGGACACGCACGCACTAGGAGACGAGAGTGAGCATGATGATGTACAAGTGCGTGTGTGTGTGCATTCGAATGGCCACCTTCCCTGTCCTACTTGTCCTTCTTTGGCTCGTCGTCGCTCGCCGTCGTCTCTGGCGCCAGCACTTGCGCACGCAGCGCCTCGTACTCGGCCTGCGCGAACTCGAGGAACTGCTTGCTGTCGATGCCGACGCTCGGGTCCACGAGCACGTTCAGGCCGAGGTCGTCGCCGACCGAGAGGATCGCAATGCCGAGGTTCACGGTCGGCGGCGGCGGCACGAAGCCAAAGAACCCGACGACGCGCTTGCCGCACATGCTCAGCTCCAGCGAACTGCCGCGGACGTTTGAGATCGCGACCGACATGCGCGTGCCCGTGAAGCGCACGACCGCCTTCATGAGCGCAGTCGGGAGCTTCGCGACGACGTGGCTGAGCGCGTACGTGAAGTGCTTCTCGAGCGAGTTCTTGGCCTCGTTCATGCCGCGCGTGATGCGCTGGAGGCGCTTCGTGCGGTCGCTCTCACCCACCGGCAGGTCGAGCACGAGCGCCGAGAACTTGTTGTTCGTCGACGTGATCACTTCGGTCGTCGCGCGCATGTCCACGGGCACTGCGGCGCGCACGACGAGGCCGTTCGGCACAGTCTGACCGGCAGCGAGCATCGTCTTGCGCATCGCGCCGGCGACGCAGCTCAGCATCACGTCGTTCACAGTCGCGCGGTGCGTCCGGCCGATTTGCTTGGTCGTCGTGACGCTGTACTGCACCGTGTACGAGAGGTGCTTGGCCGTACCGCCCGGCTTCTTGAACATCGTCACGGGCTCGACGCGGAACACGAGCGCGAGCGTCTTCTTCGCAATCACGTACGCCGACCAGAGGCAGAGCGTCGCGAAGAGCGCCGTGTCCTTGAGGCGCTGTGCGAGCGGCTTGACGGGCTTTGGACCGCTGCTCTTTTCCTGGAGCTTGCGGATCATCGCGTCGAACTGGTCCTTGTTGTCGCTCAAGCGGACGAGCGCCGTTGCGCCTGCGGCGCCGTCGCCGATGCAGTGGTGCACCTTCCAGAGCACGTTCGTGATGTCGCCCTCGGTCTTGGCCGGGTCCTCGATCACGTGCACCTCCCAGAGCGGCTTGGAGAAGTCCAGCGGTGTGTTCACGAGCGTCTCGACGTACTCGAGCGCCGTCTCGCCGTTGCGCAGCGTGTGCGCAAAGACGTTGCCGTTCACGTCAAAGTTCGGCACTTCGACGAACGTGTGCTCGTCGTTGACGACGAGCGAGCGGTAGCGCGCGAAGAACGGGTCCTCTTTGATGCGCTCCTGCAGACGCGCAGCGAACTCGTCGCGCGTGATGTGGCCACCGAGCTTGAGCACTTGCACGGGAATCGACAGGTTCGTCTCGATCTCGGACACGAGCGTCGTCATGCCGATGCTCGACATGCGGCGGCGCAACTGGCGCTTGTCGGTCTGGTTCGCAGCGTCGCGGACTCGCTTGGCGTGGAGCGCAACAGCGAGGAGCACGAGCGCGCCGAGCGCGAGCAGCACAGCTTGGTGCATCGGCGGCGCTTGCAGCACGAGCTGCTGGAAGTCGTACATGAGAGACGCCATCTCCTGTCTGTGTGTGGCGGTGGTGTGCGCGGCGCGAGTCGTCTTGTGAAGTGGCGAGCGATGGCGACGACGACTGCTCGAGCTTCGCTAAGGTTTACTCGCTGTGGTGTGACACGCATGGTGTGCGCCACACGAGCTGTCAACAGATGCGCAACAATTGCATTTCAAGCATTCAAAATCAAGTAAAATACTGGATTGAATTGCTGCGTGTCAAACACCACCAAATACCGAGCAGCTGGCTCTTGTCGCCGACACCGGCTGCTTGGTACTCGAGTCGCCGCATGACACGACGGGCGTCAACTCCGCTAATGGCTTGGCTTGGCGACAACATCCAAGGCGTTTGTGGCGTGCCGGCATCTGGCTTGGCCCAGTGCACGGACAGGGTCGAGCTCGCATGTGACGGCGTCCTTTTGGTGGTGCGCACGCCAAGTCGTCGCGTTCGTCTTGGTCCAGGACCAGCAGTGCAAGCACTGCGCTGGCGACGACATCTTGCTCTCACGAGCCCATCTTTCAAGGGCATGCACGTGAGCAGAGCGACTACCGAGCTGCCAGCGACCTCGATGAATGTGTCCCGAGCAACGTCCTCGATGAAGGCAGGACGTTGTCGTCATCCCAAGATCAATAGCTAGCTCGCGTCGCTGCGACAGCACATGCTTGCTTTGCACACGCAGGTCGGTCGATCTTTGTCACAGAGATGGCTTGTTTGGGTGCGTGAAGCGACGCCTACTGGTGTTGCTGCTGGTGCTGCATCGACGACGGCGCGATCGCAAGTCACGATGATGCACCGAGTTTGCTTCTTTCGACTGTGTAATGCGGTGCACCGAAGTGCGCAGCAATTATCATCGTCGGTTGTATAGATCTTTCGCTTTCAGCAGCGAGGGGGAGATCGCCGCGTGGAAAAGCGGCTCGCAAGATCACCATCGATCGTCTATCGACGTCGGCGTCGCTGTCTCTCGAGCGAGTGAGTGAGCGCCGCACTTCTTCACCGACGCGCACGCGCAGGGCGACTGACGAACGCGAGACGGGCTTGTCGCGATGCCGCCAACGTACCCGCCGGGAGGCTTTGCCCCACAACAACAGCAGCAGCATCAACAACATCAACATCAGCAGCAGCAGCTCCCTGGGCAGCACCATCAGCCGCAACCGCGCAGCGGACCTGGTGGCGCACCACAGCAGCAGCACTTTGGATACCCACCAAACGCAGCCATGCACCTTCAGCAGCAACAGCCGCGCAGCAACCCCACTGGACCGCATCCAGGTGCGCTACAAGTGTCCATGCGATCCATCTTCATCATCGTCTGCTTCCACGTGCTGATGACGTGACGCACGATCGATGCCATCATGTCTGCGAACAGGATTCGGCGGCGCGCCGCAGTTCGGACAGCGTACGTCGAGATCCTGGCAATGAATCGCAATGACTCGCACGCGACTGACGGACTCTGTTGCATGTGTGCGATGCAGCGCCAGGCGGCATCCAGCAGGCTCCGCGCTCCAACAGCGGCATTGCGCAGTCGCTCGCGCACCAGCAGCCACCATTTGGTCAGCAGCCGCCAGGTGCGCAAGCGTCTTGCTCTCGCTGCCAGCGCTACGCGCAAGCGCATGGTCCTGACGATACGTGTCTGTGCTTGTGATCGGTGTTGGACACACAGGCGGCTTCCCAGGTCGCGGCTTCCCGCTAGGACCAGGTGGTCCGCCACACGGACACCAGGCGCCTGGAGCTCCGCAGCAGCAGCCTGGTGGCTTTCCTGGTGGTCGTCCAGGCGGCTTCCCAGGCGCTGCTCCGATGGCCGGACCGCCTGGTTCGCAAGGTCCGCCGGGCTCGAATGGTCCGCCGAGCTTCAGCGGTGCGCCGAGTTCGAACGGCGGCGGTCCGTCTGCGATGATGCGCGGCCCTGGCGCACCACAGCAGCAGCCGCAGGGCTTCCGTCCTGGACAGTTTGGACAAGGTGCGTCCCATCGACAACGAACAGTGTGTCGTTGCCTCGCCGCCTCGTGTACTGTCGACTCACACGAACTGCTGCGATCTAGGTCCGCCAGCGCCAGTGGGTCTCCAGCCGCAAGGGCCGCCGTCGTCGTCCGGTATGCCGCACATGAACCAGTTCCAGCCACGAGGTGCGCGTCCTTCAGTCTCTCTCTCTAGCGCTTGCAGTGCACTCACATTGCTCTATCTCCACCAGGCGCACTTCCAAACGGACCCACAGGAGCTCCGTTCGCAGGACAAGGTCCGACGTCTGGTCCTGGGAGCCACCCGCCACCAGGCGCCTTCAACGCTGGAGCGCCGAACCAGCCAGGTCCGCCGTCATTCAACGCTCCACCAGGTCCGCCTGGCGCTGCACGCGGTCCTCCGTTTGGAGGACCAGGCCAGCAGCCGTACCCTGGCGCTCCACAGGCGCCAGGCGGTCAGTTCAACGCGCCACCAGGTCCACCGGGAGCAGCGCAGCTGAACGGTCCACCAGGAGGACCAAACAAGTTTGGCGGTCCGCCAGGCCAGTACGGAGCTCCGCCAGGACCTCCTGGTCCTCCTGGTCAGTATGGCGCACCTCCAGGACAGCAGGGACCACCAGGTCAGTACGGCGCGCCACCAGGGCCGTCTGGCCAGTACGGTGCTCCTCCTGGACAGCAGATTCCACCAGGCCAGTACGGTGCTCCACCAGGACCACCAGGTCAGTACGGCGCGCCTGGTGGAATGCCGAGCGGCCCGCAGCAAGGCTACAACGCCGCGCCACAACAGCAGCAGCAGGCGCCGGCGCAGCCTGCGGCGCAGAAGCAGCGCATTGACCCGACGCAGATCCCTCGCCCGATCGTCTCGACCGACAAGATCCAGTACATTGCGCGCGGCCACACGGTGACGATGCCGCCGCCGGCGTCGAGCAACTTCTCGTGCGTAGACGAGGGCTGCTGCAACCCGCGGTTCATTCGCCCGACGCTCAACCACGTGCCGCGCACGAAGGAGCTCGTGAAGCAGTGCGGCCTGCCGTTCGCAGCCGTGATCTGTCCGCTCGCCGACCTGCAAGAGGACGAGCTCCCGATCCCGCTCGTGGACTTTGGTCCGACGGGTCCGCTGCGCTGCACGCGGTGCCGCGCGTACGTGAACTCGTTCACCAAGTTCATCCAGGGCGGCCGCAAGTTCGTGTGCAACATCTGCACGCTCAGCAACGAGACGCCGCGTGACTACTACTGCAGCGTGGACCAGAACGGCCGCCGCCGCGACGTGCAGGAGCGCTCCGAGCTCTCGCGCGGCTCGGTCGACTACGTCGTGCCGGCCGAGTACACGATCCGTCCGCCGCAGGAGCCGATCTTTGTCTTTGTGCTCGACGTCTCGCTCTTCTCGTTCCAGACGAACCTCGCCACGGCGGCGCTCGACGCGATCAAGTACATCCTCCCGGCGCTCGCGCAGAACAAGCGCAAGAAGATCGGCATCGTGACATTTGACTCGGCCGTGCACTACTACCGCATGGACCACGGCTCGACGATCTCGATCAACGTCTGTCCGGACGTCGATGAGCCGGCCGCGCCGCTGCCGCCTGCGAGCTGGCTCGTGTCAATGGAGGACCCGAGCGCACAGGACAAGATCAACGAGCTCGCGGACGTGATCACCAACACATTCCAGGCGACGACCAAGAACCAGGCGGTGTCGGGCGCCGCGCTCTGGAGCGTCGTCGACGCGCTCAAGGTCTCGGGCGGGCGCATCGTGCTGCTCCAGTCTGGCGCGCCGCGCATCGGCGTCGGCAAAGTGAAGCGCGAGGAGGTGAGCGGCGCGTACGGCACGACAAAGGAGGTGGACTTGTACACGCCAGAGGAGCACAACGCGTACGAGGCGCTCGCGCGCGAGTGCGCCGAGAGCCACATCTCGCTCGACGTCTTCTCGGTCGCGAACCCGTTCGCGTCGCTCGCAGATGTCGGGCGCGTGTGCGAGCTCACGGGCGGGCGCGTGCAGTACATGCCGCAGTTCGAGAAGGAGAAGTCGAGCAACACGCACCACTTGATGAACGCGCTGCTGCGGCTCGTGGACCGCGACTGCGGCTACGAGGCCGTGCTCAAGGTGCGCTGTAGCGCCGGTCTGCGCGTCGACCGGTCGTACGGGAGCTTCTACAACTCGCGTAGCTCGGACGGCTACGCCGTGGACGAGATGGAGTTCTCGGTCATTGACCAGGACCGGTCGATCTGCGTGACGTTTGCGCACGACGAGAACCTCGTCGAAGGCTCGGACGCGTACATCCAAGCCGCGCTGCTCTACACGCGGAGCGACGGCATCCGGTGCGTGCGCGTGCACAACTTGGCGCTGCAGGTCGAGCCGCTGCTCTCGAACGTCTTCCGGTTCGCCGACCTCGACGCCACGTGCTCGGTGTGGCAGCGCACAGCGGCCAAGCAGTTTGTCGACAAGTCGCTCATGCGCGCGACGCCGTCGGCGGTCAAGGACCAGCTCGTGGAGCAGTGCGTGAACGTGCTGTTCAACTACCGCAAGTTCTGTGCCTCGTCGTCGTCGTCCGGGCAGCTCATTCTGCCCGAGTCGCTCAAGCTCCTGCCGCTCTACACACTCGCGACGCTCAAGAGCCGCGCGCTGCGTGGGAACCTCACGGGGAACCCACCGCGCGGCTTCATCGACGTGCGCGCGGACGAGCGCGTGATGATGATGGGGCTGCTCAACAGCTTGCCGGTCGAGTTCGCTGTCTCGGCGGTCTACCCGAAGCTCTACAGCATGCACGACATGACCGAGGACTGCGGCACGCTCGACGAAGACGGCAAGTTCGTGCTCCCGGTGCAGCTCCCGCCCACTGCCGAGAAGCTCGAAGAGGACGGCATCTTCCTGCTCCACTCGGCCATGTGCTGCTACTTGTACATTGGTCCGCGCGTGGCGTCGGACGTGCTCCTGGAGCTCTTTGGCGTCGAGCACGCGGACACGGCCGAGACGACGCTCGACCTGTTTGAGCGCCTCGAGAGCGAGACTGAGGACGGACTGCGCGAGCGCGTGCGCAGCGTCGTCGAGTACCTCAACTCGACCATGCCGATCACGCAGCCGCTCGAGATCCTCACGAAGAACGACTGGCGCGCGAACCGCTTCATGAGCGCGCTCGTGGAGGACCGCACGCGCAACGACGTGTCGTACGTCGAGTTCCTCGTGCAGGTGCACAAGAAGATCCAGTACAAGTTCCACTAGAGCGCTTGGCACACACCATCACACACACATGAGAGAGAGCGAGAGCGCGAGAGGCTCGGCCGTCGTGGCGCGAGCGTCCGTCGTCGTAGCTGATGCACGTGTCAGGAGGCAGTCGGTCGCATCAGAGCACTAGGTTTTGCATCCATTGGTCTTGTCGAGAGTACGTGTGAGTTGTGTCGTTGAGTGCGTGGCGTCAGTACGTGGCGATGCATGCGTGTGTGGCGGTCTTATCCGGCGTCGTCCTGGTCTCACCACTTGGAGAGCGCCGTCCGCTATTCGCAGGACGCGGCAGTCGACATCGTGAGCTCTAGCACCGACGCCACTTTCACGACCGCCACGCACCGCCAGCACGAAGCCATGGAGCCATCACTTGATCACAGCGAGACACTGGCTGTTGCTCCTACGTCGGGTGTTCTCACGCTCGACACGGACGTCAAGACGCTCGAAGTGCGAGCAGACGGGATCTACGAGACGAGCAACCAGAACGAGACCAAAGGCGACAGCACATCGCCCGACCTGGTGATCGCAAGTCCGAAAGGCGCCAGTGACGAGGAACCTGCGAGCAGCATCGTCTCGTCCGTGACAGAGCCTGAAGCGAACGAGCACGCGGCGCCATCACAAGCACCACCAAGCGATGATGCCGACTCAGTTGCGCCAACTGCGCAAGATGAACAGCCCACACTTTGCACCAACGAGACTCTGAGCGCCTCCATCGACACATCGAGTGAACTGCCTCAAGACAACACAGAGTCGGCTCGATCGAGAGTGTCAAGTCCGCGCGCTTTCGACGCAGCAGCTGATCCTATCAGCACCTCTGCGTCGCCGACTGAGGACCTTCGCGAGTCGGAACCGAAGCCTCGCGACGGTGCTGTGAGCGAAGACACGCTGTCTGAAGTCCAAGCGTATCTCGTCCACAAGGTGCGTCGAGTGCGAGCGAGGACGATCAAACACGAACACCTCACCCCATCGTCGTCTTCTGTGACTCGACAGATCCAAGAGAACCAGCTCAGCTCACACGCGCAGCAGATCCACGCGTGTACGTCCTTCTCGCCTCTCGCTTCTGTCGTTACCAAGCCACTCACTTGTTCTCGTAATGCACTCCATCGGCTTGCCAGTCGTCGCACAACACATGAGCGAGTCGCAGCAGCGACGCGAGCTCCCAGTGCTCATCCAGCGCATCGTCGAGCACTTTCGTCTCGATGCGCAGACGCGAAGCGACACGGACGTGTCGGTGGACGTGCAGTCGGGCATCTGCCTGCTCGAGCACATGTTCCTGAGCGTCGGTCGCGTGTCGCCGCTCCAGGACATGTACACAGCAGAGGAAGAGGCGCTGCTGGACGCACTGGCGCTCAACAGCGGCCGCAGCGACAGTGGCGCCAACGCATGAGCTCAGGAGACTCTTTTCAGTATGAACAGCGCTTGCTTCTCTTCTCTCTTCGCACACACTCGCTCGCTCTCTCTACTTGTACATCGCCTAGTGGCCTCTCACTGCTGCTGCTGCTGGTCCTGCGGCTTGACTATCCGCACGACCTTCCCAATGCCCTTTGCCTGGCCGTCGCGGAAGACGAAGCGCATGCCCTTCTTGAGGAACTCGGGCGAGTGGATGAACCGAAAGCGCACGAGCGCGCGGTCGCCCGTGCGAATGACGTCCTGGCTCGAGTCGATCGAGACGATCGCTGCAGTCTGGCGGATCGTGCGGCAGTTGATCATGGGCTGGTAGCCCTTCGTGACAGTCGTCTGGTGGTGCAGGATCACGACGCGCGCGTCAAAGACCTGCGAGACGTAGTCGCTCACGTTCACGTGCGGACTCAAGAGCACCATGCCCTTGCGGAACGTCTGGTGGTTCAGCGTGTAGCGCTTGTTCACCGACCGGATCGAGATCGCAGCCGTCTGTCCTGGCACGATCTCCTTCAGCGGGATGTACATCGACTCCATGCTGCGCACCGTCACTTTGTGGAACTGTCCGTTGTAGTCCGGACCGACCTGGAGCGTGTCGTTCACCTTGAAGCGGCCGCTCACGAGCGTCCCAGCGACGATGAAGCCAACGCCTGGGACCTGGTACGTCTCGTCGATCGGCATCTCCACGACGTCGTCTGCAGCAGCTGCGACCGCTTTCTTCGCGTCCGTCGCTGCGCCATCGACTGCTGCGCTCGCTGCCGCTGCCTCCTGCTGGTTCTGGTTGCTTGTCTTCGTCGCCGTCGCGAGACTCGCGCGGAAGAGCGCGGACGGCGAGGCACCAAACATGATGCGGCGCAGGTTCGCGAGGCCGTCGCCCGTGACGTTCGAGAGCGGCACGATCGGCGTGATGCGGTTCGATGGAATGCCCTTCGCCGCCGTCTCGGCCTGCTCGAGCGTCTTCACGAGCATCGCCATCTTGCCGTCTGTCGCAGTCACCGTCAGTTTGGCGTTCGGTAGACACAGCATCGCAAGGAGTCGCTCTGTAGGAGAGACGGCGCAGTACGTACAGCGGCGGAGTGACTGACGGATCGTCTGGAGCGTCTCCTTCGCAATGTTCTTTGGCGCAATGTCGATCTTCGTGAGCGCCACGACGATCGGGATCTCGAGCTGCAAAGACGCAGAGAGAGACTCGTCGTCAGTCCGGGGCAAGACACGCAGTCGCATCGCAAAGATACGAGAGCACGCACCGCAACAGCGATCGCCAGGTGCTCCTTCGTCATGCGCTTCACGCCCATGTTGGCGCCAATCACGACCACGACGATGTCTGGCTGCATGCCCGTGAGCCCAAAGACTGTGGTCTTGAGGTATTTTTCGTGGCCTGCGAGGTCGATGAGCTGGATGCGCTTGCGCGCGACCTTGGCGAGCTCGACCCACGGAATGAGCTTCCCCGCGCGCTTCGACAGGATCTGCTCGCCTGCCTCGTCAAAGCCCATGTACGCCGTTGCGACGCTGCTCGTGCGCCCCGACTCCTCCTCGTGCTTGTGGCGGAAGATCGCTTTGCGCGAGAGGCCGCGCCCGTCGTCCAGGTCGCCCTTGATCAGCGTGCCTGTAGAGTGCGTTTGTGTGTGAGAGAGCTGCTCATAAGAATGAATGGACATCGAAAACACACAAGCGCAACGCACCGATGAGACTCGACTTGCCGCTGTCGACGTTCCCGACGAACGCAATGCGCAGTGTCCGCATGCTCTCGTCGTCAATGTCGTCGTCGTCGTTGCTTGTGGCTGCGAGCGACGCGTGGCTCTCGAGCACGTCCTGCGCCTGGTTGTCTTCGTGCGTTGCTGTTGTTATTGCTGCGGTTGCTGATGAGAGCGCGGCCTTGCTCTCGACTGCGCACGTGCTGCTGCTGGGTATTGCTAGCTCCATACTATCTCGTGACGCTCTCTGCCTCTGCTATTGAGCGTTGGAGCTCTGGTGCGTGTCGAGTGTGTTTGAGCTGCTGTGGAGCTGCGGGTGCTGCTGGAGCTGCTGGCGCTTGTCGGTCGGCCAGTTGAGAAATGACGACGGAGAAGTCGTTCAGGTTCGATCGATGCGGCGCTTGAAGGAAACCAACGAGTCGAATGTGTTATTGATGTTTGTATGAACGATTCGCACCAAGTGGTGCGGAGTGAGTGCTGGTCTCAAACTTGTTTTTCACGCTTCAGTCTCGACATTTCGAGATATCCTGACTATACTCAACCCAAGTCGAATCCGCCGCGATGCACCCAAACACTGTCAAGTGTTAGTGCTTGTGCGTTGTGCGGTACGCGACTGCTGTGTGCGCACATCGAGTGCGCTCTTGCTTGACACTCGTGTCGTCAAGTCCACAAGAACGTATTTGCAATGCGCTTGTGGTTACCTGCCACGCAGCAGCGATCAACGTCTTCAAACTGCGCGGCGACGACCGCGAGTGGAAGACCACAATGTACCCATGACTTGGTAAGCACGAAACAATCGCAGCTACACGCACCTTTCGTCGTAGAAAGAAGCGCACAATGCTTTATGGACGCACAGACGCTAGCACTAGGCAGTTCGCTCGCAGTCCTCTTGAAGTGCAGTGTGATGAAGTCTTGTCTTGGACAGCCAGCAAAAGTACGATGTCGTACTTACTAGTCTCTCGATAGTCCTATCATCACTGTTTCGACTCATTTAAATACGTCTATTGCGAGCACAGCAACAACAACAGCAGAAGAGCAACACAACGAGCTGCACAAAGCAATCGATCGAGTGATCTGAATGGCAGCAGCGGACGATGCGTCGACGCTGCGGCTGCTGCTGTCAACCGACAACCACCTCGGGTACGCTGAGAAGGACCCGGTGCGCGGTGACGACTCGTTCCGGACGTTCCAGGAGATCCTGCGGCTCGCGCAGAGCGAGTCGGTCGACCTGCTGCTGCTCGCTGGTGACCTCTTTCACGACGCCAAGCCGAGTCGCAAGACGATGTACCAGACCATGAGTCTGCTGCGGACGCACTGCATGGGCGATGGCGCAGTCAAGTTCCAGATCGTGAGCGACCAGAGCATCAACTTTCCGAACTTTGGCGTCGTGAACTACGAGGACCCGAACTACAACATCGAGCTCCCGGTCTTCAGCATCCACGGGAACCACGACGACCCGTCACGCGAAGGCGGCGGGAGCAACAGCGCGCAGCAGAGTCTCGCAGCGCTGGACGTCTTGAGCGCTGCGAACTTTGTCAACTACTTTGGCAAGAGCGACCGCGTGGACGCGATCGAGGTCTTCCCGATCCTCATGGTCAAAGGCGCGACGCGCGTGGCGATCTACGGCCTCGGGAACATGCGCGACGAGCGCCTGAACCGTATGTTTGCGCAGCAAAAGGTCGTGTTCCGGCGGCCGGTGGAGCACCCCGAGGCGTGGTTCAGCATCTTCGTGGTGCACCAGAACCGCGACGACCGCGGCCGCGGCGCGAAGAACTGCATCCCCGAGAGCTTCATCCCCGACTTCATCGACTTTGTCATCTGGGGTCACGAGCACGAGTGCCTCATTGACGTCCAGGAGAGCGTCAAGGGCGACTTCTACATCACGCAGCCCGGCTCATCAGTTGCGACGTCGCTCGTCGAGGGCGAGGCCAAGCCGAAGCAAGTGGCCGTGCTCGAGATTCGCGGTCAGGACTTCCGCATGACGTCGCGCGCGCTCAAGACCGTGCGGCCGTTCAAGATGAGCGAGGTCGTGCTGAGCGACATCGAGGAGCTCGACCCGAACGACCCGGACGTGACGGATCACATCCACGCGCTGCTCGAGGCGCGCGTGGTCGAGCTGCTCCAGGAAGCCGAAGCAGAGCAGCGGCAGCAGTCGCAGACGCACCCAGAGCTCAAGCAAGTGCTCGTGCGCGTGCGCGTCGAGCACACGGGCTTCCCAGTGCTGCACAACCAGCGCTTTGGGAGCCGCTTCGTGGGCAAGATCGCAAACCCGAACGACATCCTGCTCTTCTACCGCCGCAAGCGCGACCGCGTGTTTGCACTCGACGACGCCACAGGCGGCGTCAAAGGCAAGAAGAGCGCGCTCAGCGCGCCGATTCGGCCGACGCGGCTCGACACTGTGACGATCGAAGACATTCTCCAGCGCAAGCTCCACTTGCCGGACCAGAAGCTCGTGTTCCTGCCCGAGAAGCCGCTGTCGATCGCGCTCGAGAACTACGTGGTCAAGAACATCCCGTCGGCGCTCGACGAGTTCGTCGACTCGCAGCTCGAGGAGACGCAGCGCGAGCTCGTGTCCAAGCTCTCGGCCGCCAAGTCCAAGCAGGACATCGTGAGCGCCGTGGAGAAGAAGCGCGAGCAGATCGACGCCGCGCACTTGCTCGACGACGAAGAAGCTGCAGATGACGCCACGAGCGCAGAGCCTGCTGCGACTGCGCCGTCAGAGCCGAGCGACGGCTTCTCGCAGAGTCTCCGCGCGCAGTCTGCGCGTTCAAAAGCGACCGCCGACGACCGCCTCGGCACTCGCTTGGGGACACCGCGACGCGCGTCGCCAGTCTCACAGCCGCGCGCGTCGCTCATGGACTCGATGATGGACAGCGACGACGACGACGACGACGACGCGACAGCCGCCTCTGTGGCGCCATCACCACCGCCTGCGCGCCAGACAAAAGTACCAGCAGCGCGCAGTCGCACAACTGCGGCGACCAAGACGCGGAAAGCGGCGCCAGCACGAGCTGCCACAGCGCGCAAGAAGACGACGAAAGCGCACGATCTGTTCTCTGACGACGACGACGACGACGACGCGTTTGCTGCGCCAGATGACGACGACAAGGACGACGACTACGACGTCCACGATGACGACTACGACGACGACGGCGAGAGCGAGCAGACGCAGCGGCGGCCGACAAAGACTGCAAAGCGCGCTGCGCCGGCGCGGAAAGCGCCAAAGAAGCGTCTTCGCCAGCACTCGAGCGACGACGACGACGACAATGACGACACGTTTGGGCTCTTGTCGGACAAGCCGGCGCCGCGCAAGCGCATCGCTGCTGCGTCAAAGCCTCGCGCGGCGCCAAAGCGCAACGCAAAGGCATCGCAAGCGAGCGACGAGATCGACTTGTGCTCGTCCGACGACGCGCCGGCGCCAAAGCGCAAGCCGCAACCAAAGATCAGCGACCTGTTCCAGCGCCAGCAGCAGCAGCAGCAGCAAGTGAAGCGCGCAGCCGACGACGACGACGTCGAGAGCGACGCCGAGTTTACGCAACTGGCGCAGCCGGCGCTCACCGAGAGCTCGCAGGCGTCGCAAGCAGCGGCGCCGACGCGGCGAAAACTGCCGCTGTCGCTCTCGAAGGTCATGGCGTCGCAAGGGAGCAGCAGCCAGGGGGCGCTCAAGCGCGACGCCGATGCGACGTCTGCGATCCGCAAAGGCTGGGGCCGCTCGCGCCGATGAACCTGCTCCACGTAATCAATCGCTAACGACACGCTTGACTACCAATCGCCACGACTGAGGCGCTCGCGCATCTCGTGTTGTCTCTCTCTCTCTCTCTCTCTACGCATGCAGTCGTCGTCGTCGTCATGCAATGCGCTCGTCGCCACTGCGCGTACGTGTATCAGTTTGTCTGTCTGTCTGTCTGTCTGTCTGTCTGGATGCGCTGGAGCCGTTTGTCTCGAGACCGCAGCGACCGAGTCGTCCATGAAGTGCGCTTACGCATTCGTCTCGGCGCCGTCTGGCGGTGGCGTTGTCGGGAGAGTGAGCGAGAACTCCTCGTCCTTGGCCGGGTCCTGCCGCACCCACGTCTTGTTCTGGAAGCGCGGCCGCATCTGCGACGCGTAGTACGGATTGCGCGGCGCGAACGCCGGAGCGCTCGGGTTCAGCGCAGCAGGAGGCGCGGCGCTCGAGCCATCGCCAGACGCTGCAGGCGTTGCGTCGGCGCCATTGGACGATGCAGGCGCGTCTTCGCTCTTCGCGACGTTCGGGTTCACCCACTTGCGGTTCTGGAAACCTGCGCGCGGTCCGCGGCCGCCGTGGTGCATTCCAGGTCCACCGTACGGTCCTGGCGCGCCGTACGGACCAGGAGCGCCGTGGTGCGGAGGGAAGCCCATGCCGTACGGAGGCGGCATCTGGCCAAACGGAGGCGGCTGGAAGTACATTGGGTGGCCATACGGCTGAAAGAGCACGACAAGACACACACAAGAGTAGAGACGTTAGCTGTGGCTCGTTCACTCAGGACGCGCCTCCGCATGCTCAGACGTACCGGTGGTGGGAAGTTGCCGTAGCCAGGAGGTCCGTTGAAGTAGCTGCCAGGAGGGCCATGCTGCGGACCACGACCGCGCGGACCGTTGTCATTCGGTGGGAGCGGCGGCGCGTCGCCAGGGCGCTTCGGCTGGTCGCGACCGTCTGATCTCCGCGCGCCGGCGCTGCGGCTGCTGTCTCCATCCGATGCGTTCTGCGCCGACCGGTCGCTCCGGCCATTCGATCGCGGAGCCGACCGGTCGCGCTCCGACTCGCGCGGCGTCACTTTCTTGCGCTTGTTCGTGTTCAGACTGTCGCGCGCGTCGAGCTCGGCCTGGTCGACGTTCACTGGCGGACCAAGGAGCTGCGAGAGTCGGCCGCCAGATGCGCGCCGCGGCTGCGTCTGTGCTGGCGTCGCCGCCGACTCGGGCTCCGTCGTCGCCTTTCGCTTCGATGCGAGTCCAGCTGGCGGGTCTTCGCGCGCCGGCTTCTTCCGCGGCGGACTCTTCTCGACGGCGCCAAAGCGCTGCGAGCGCTTCGCCAGCACGTCTGCTGCAGTCGTGTCGCTCGAGCGGTTGAGCGTCCGGACAGTCCCGCGACTCGACGAGAGCGACACGAGCTTCTTGTCGGCGTTCGCAGAGCTGCTCTTCAGACTGATGATGCGCTTCGCTGGCGCTGCTGCAGTTGCTGTGGTCGATGTAGCGTCTGTGGTCTTGGGTGTGCTGCTGGTGGTGATGGCCGTTGTAGAGGCGGCTGGTGTAGTTGGTGCGGGTGCTGTCGGTGCTGGATCGTTCGTGCTTGCTGCTGCTGCGCCTTTGGCTTCGTACGAGGGCAGGACTGTGCTGAGCCACTCGACAAACTGCTCGGCCGACTCGTCGCCGATGAAGTCGATGAGGTCGTGCGCGATCTGCGCCATGTTCTTCTTGTTCCCGACCATCACGAGCACGTACTCCTGGAGTCCGGAATGGCGCCATTGTCATCGTCATCGTCGTCGCGGGCGAGCACAGAGACACAAACAGTTCACATACATGAGCACTCGGCGCACTGCGCGCTCACGCGTCTGCGGGTGGCTCTTTCGCTCTTCTTGTTCCGGTCGGGGGCGCGTGCGCTCTTTTCTGTTCTTTTCGTCTTTTTGTTCTTTTGCTCGGCCAGTGGTCTTTTGCGCTCTTTTTGTGTGATTCCAGTCACTCCCATACAAACGTGCACATACAGTCACACACAGCAGCGTCGGTCGGTCGGTCGCACTGCTCGCGGATCTGCGTCGAACGATGCGATCATCGCTTGTACGTCGTCGTGCTGAATGAGCTGGATTGTGTGTGTGTCGAGATGTGGTGGTGATGACGCTGGTTGCTGATCGTGGGAACCGGGGCCGTGCACACGCATAACGCAAGCAAACGCACAAGCCAGGGCCATGCAACAAACACGCTGCAGCCGAGCGACTGGAGAACAGTGGGCAGGGCCCGAGCGACGTTGACAGCGCCCGCGAGAACGAACGGTTGAACGAATGAACCACCACGCAGCGCGCGATAGCGATCCATCGATCGATGCATGGATCCTCCTCATTCACACGCGAGAGCACGTACCGCCATGACAGTGTCGACTTCGACGCCGAGCATCTCCGTGAGGCGGCTCTGCGTCAGCTGCTGGATCTCAGCGCGCCACTCGGGCGTGAGCGCGAGCGGGAAGACGTACTCCTTGTCGTACATCGTTGCGTCGGGCGTCCGTCGAGCAGGTGATCGGCCGATCCAGAGCGCGACGACTTGTTCCTCCTCTGCTGGCTGCTGCGGCTTTGCTTTTGGGAATGGTATGAGGCGACAGACCTGGCACTGCGCCATAGTATACTATACTAAATTCAAATAAAACAGAAGCAGTACAATTAAGCACGCAAGACATATTAATTCGGATGAATGCGACGTGTGCGAACATGTGTGACATGTGAGTACATGAAAATGGGTTCATTCATAGCAATGCTGGAGCTGTTCCGTCCTCGAATGCACATGCTCAGACTGCTTGACTGCGGCGCGCATGGAGCGCTGGCAGCACGCGCGTTGCGACGAGCTCCCAGAGCACGGACGCAGCAAAGTGTCCAGCAAAGAGCGCGAGCATCGTCCAGCGGTGCGAGCCTGGGAGCGGTAGGACCTGGAACGTGCTCGAGAGAATGGCAGTCGTGGCCATGGGGAAGTAGACGTTGATCGCAAGCACGCCGGCGAGCGCAGCTGTGAAGAGTTTGTTGCTGTAGAACGGCAGGCGGAACGGGTCGTTGATGTTGAACGCCGCAGCGACCGAGATGTACAGCATGTGCCCAAAGAGCCACACGGTCGTGTCTTCGAACGAGAAGCCATCGCTCTCGATGTCAAAGTCTGCAAACACACGGCACGCAGGCGAGACCGACGTGTTGTTCGCGCTCTGGAACGCAAAGCCGTCTTTCGCAGCGCAGAACCAGCTCCGGCTTGTCACGACAGCGAACTGGACCGCGAAGAACGCGATGAAGAGCGTCACTTGGCCGAGAATCGACGCCACGATCGTGAGTGAGAAGAGCGTGTTCGGCGGCCGCTCTTTCGAGAGCTGGCGCGACGAGCCGGTGTAGAGCATCGTGATCGCGAGCACGAGCACGATCGTGAGGTCGTCCCAGAGGTACTGGTTGTTCGAAAGCATCAGGTCCAAATCCGAGTGGAGCCCCACTTGCGCGAGCGTCGCGGCCATTGCGAGCTGAATGAGCGGGTACAGCACCATGTACTTGAAGCCGAGGAACGACGTTGTGAGTGCGCAGCGGCCTTCACGAATGAGCACTGGGACGTCCTCGATCGACTTGGCGCGGCTCGTGAACGGCGCGACGATCGATGCCTCAGCGCTCGAGAGTGCGAGTCCGACGTGCGCAGCTTTGAGCGCGCCGCAGTCGCTCGTGCCATCACCGCACATGCCGGTGATTAGGCCGAGCTCCATGAGCTGCTCGACGACCCAGACCTTCTGCTGCGGACGGATGCGCGCAGACACTAGTGTCTCGCGCAGCAGCTGCTTGAGCATCGAGTCGCTGATGCTCCGGCGCAGCTTGTCGAGCGCTGCGCCTGTGATCGCGAGGCTGAACTCGGCCGTGACGAGCGCAATGTTGCTGTCGCTGAGCGTCTCCCAGCGCATCGCGTCCTCTGACTTGATCGCGTCGACCGAGAGGTACACAGTCGCGCCGCTCGCGTCGTCAACATCGACGACTGCGACCTTGTCCTTGAGCGGCATACTGAGCTCGCGCGCGACGTGCACGGCCGTGAGCGCGTTGTCGCCAGTGATCGTGCGCACGTCCATATCGGCGACGTACAGCTCGTTGAGTATGCCTCTGCTCTCGGGCTTGAGCTCGTTCTTGAAGAGCGCGAGTCCTTCGAAGCGAATGGCGCTCTCGATCGCCGCTCGATGTGTCAAAGGAAGCGCCGCGTCCACCACTTTCACGCCAAAGCCGATGCAGTAGAAGCCTTCAGCAGAGTATACGAGCGTCTTGTGGTGCAGCTCCGCCGGCGCATCTATCGCAATCGCGCGGATCGCCTCTGGTGAGCCTTTCACAAACGCAAAGCGCTTGTGCGTCGCAAGATCTTCGGCCACGACGCTCGAGAGCTGACACGCTGCGTCGAACGCAAAGCGCTTGAGGATGCCAAACTGCTGCGGCGAGGCGACGTTGCGACTGCGCGTCGTCACGATCGCAATGAAGCTCTCGCGCGCTTTGTCGTGCAGGTACTCGAGCGTGAACCCCGAGGCGTCGAACATGGCGAGGTCGAGCGAGTAGCCCTGGAGGCGTCCGTCGGTCTCGGAGAGTCCGTGGCACGTCGCCATTGCGAGGCGGAGCATGAGCGGGGTCTTGAGTCCGACTGGCTGCAGCGCGCGTGTGGACGCGTCCACGGCGTCGACGCTCACGAACGACAGGTGCTCCTGCGTGAGCGTCCCGGTCTTGTCGAAGCAGAAGCACGAGAGCTGGCCGCGCAAGTTGATGCGCTTCGAGTCGATGCAGAAGATGCCGCCGTCCTTGAGGCGACTGAGCGCAAAGCCGATGCCGGACGAGAGCACGATCGGCAGCGCTGGCGGCACGGCGATCGTGATGAGGTCGAGCGAGTTCACGAACGTCTCGCCGACAGTCGAGCCGCCCTGCGCGCCTTCGATCACGCGCTTGACGAACGCTGCGATCGCGATCGCTGCGAGCACGCCGAGGGTACCGGTAGCTATCGCGCTCAAACTCGAACGAGATGGGCTTGGGGAAGACGATGCTGCGGAAGAGCTCGCCTTTACCGGTCGAGAAGCCCGTGCTGAGCACGACGCCGCGGCACGCGCCACTCGCCTCGCGCACGCGCGTGACGGTCGAGTCGGCGTGGAGGAAGTTCGCTTTGAACTGCGTGCGAGCGAGCTCTTCGGTGAGCACGCCTGCGCTGGACGCTGGCTCTTTGTTCACTGGCAGCGCTTCGCCTGTGAGAGACGCTTCGTCCGCGACACACGCGCCCGAGAGCAGGAGCACATCCGCGACGACAGGACCAGCCGCGAGTTCGACAATGTCGCCTGGTACGAGCTCGCTCTCGTGCACTTGGAGCGATGCGCCAGCGCGCACGACGTCGACGACGCGGTCGCTACGCACGAGACTGCGCAGGCGGTTCCTGTTCGAGACCTCGGAGTAGATCTCCCATGCGAGCGACTCGGCCGACGTGACGAGGATCACGACGGCGTAGACCGTGTACGCCTGGAGGAACCAAACCGTGGCGCTGAAGATCTAGAAGAGGTAGAACGGGTGCACGACTTTCGTGAAGAGCAGTCGCGGGATGCGCGGCGCGTGGATGTCGACGACGTTCGGCCCAAAGAGCTCCAGCTTTGCGGCCGCTGCGTGCGCGTCGAGGCCAGTGCCGAGTCGCGCGTGCACTCGCCCAAAGTCCTCGACGAGCGACGCGAGGTAGCGCTCGAACTCGCCCTTCTCGTGGTTGTACACGTACCGGTGCTTCTTGAACTCGAACCAGACCCACTCCAGCTTTGTGCGGTCGCTGCTGCTGTCGGCAAGTCGGTGCACGCGCTGCTCGACGTATGTTGAGCGAAAGCCGTCGCGGTGCACGACCACGAGCACTACGTCCACATCGCCGACAGACGAGTACGGCAGACGCGCTCGCGCGATCCACGTGAAGAGTTGCGGGAACCACACCGTCACGATGCCGAGCACGCCGCCCGTGATGACCACGAGCGTCCAGAATACGCCGAGACGCACGAACGAGTGCGCGTACGGCACGATCGCGACGTGCTCGCTCGGCGCGTACACGAGCTGCGCGCGCCGACCGGCATGGACGTCTACGGGCACGACGAGGTGCTCCTGGAGGCTCCGCATGGAGTGGAACCGAGTCTTGTCGAGTCGAGTCGTTGCGCCTCCTGCGATTTCACGAGTGAGACTGCTTGACACGTTGAGAGTCACCACCAAACCGATGGCTTTGACACTGAGAGCTGGCTGTGGCTCATCGACGACGATGCGTTCCCAGTAGTCGAGATCGAGCTCAGCGGACGATCCACAGCTCTGGAGCGTCTGGACGCGCTCGCTCGGTTCTTCACGACGCCAGCGGAGCACGAGATGGCGCCAGGCGTTGCGGACGAGGCGATCGACCCAGACGCGACCAAAGTGACGCTGCGGTTCGAGCCGGCGCCGGCGCTCCCAGTGCTCCTCGCCTTAGAAGCGATGCTCGACCGCGTGTTTGCGCACCCTGCGCGTCAGTACGCAATCGCGCGTTTGGAGATCATCGGGCCGTCGATGCTCACGTCGGAGCTCCCAGGCGCCACTGAGATGCCCGAGTCGGAGCTCTCAGTCGCCAACAAGCTGCTCCGGAAGAACCGAGACGTGTATCGCATCGAGCACCTCTGGCTTCCTAGCTCTGTGCTTGGGCTGCTGGCAGTTGACGCTGCGTGCACGCTCAACGCGTCGGAGACATTGTCGGACTGGAGCTACTTCAGCTGCCTACGGAACGTGTACGTGGACCTGTACGAACTCAACTCCGAGTGCATCGCGATGCTGTGCTCACGGCTGCGCTACGGCTCGCGCCTCGACGTGTTCAACATCGCCGGCGACGTCACTCGCTTGAGCGAACGAGGCCAAGTGCAGAGTTGGCACTGGCTCGCGTTCGCCGCCTTCTACCCTCGCTCCAGGAAGCTCAACAGAGGCAATCGCCTCCATGACCTCTCTCTGTCACTGGATGTGGCCACGCCTGAGCTCATCGAGGCGATCCACGACGTGTTTGCCAGTCCGGTCACTGCGCTCGTGTACCCAGACGCTGCGCGAGGTCGTCGCACGACAGCGCAGACGCACCAGGCAATCCTGCTCTGCACGATCAAGCAAGGCGCCAGGCTCTTTGCCACCGCGAGCGAAGACTCTGTCCCGATCCGCACTTTGGCGGCGGAGTGGGAGCTCGAAGCGCTCGTTCAGGAAGCCGACTGGACGTGCGTCGTGCTCCCTGGTCATGGTCTCGCGTGGGTCAAGAACGACGACGTCGTGCGCACCGAGCGCGAGCGAATCGGCGACTTCAGTCCGACTAACGAAGTCTACCGCGGCGTTCGGATCGGTTTACTGTGGTCGCTGCGGTACGACGCCGCTGCACGCGAGCGCTTCCTCTCGGTCCTGCCGCTCATCGGACGGAGCGTGGGCCTGCTGGACCTTAGAAACCACTTTGGCGACCGCAGTCCCGACGCCAGCGCGATGATCCGAGCGCTCTTGCGCCACTGCGTGAACCTCCGGCACCTCCTAATGAACAACAACTGGCTGCGCGGCGACTCGATGAACGCGCTCGTCGAGACGCTCGAGAGCGGCGTTGGCGACCACTTGCTGACGCTCAACCTCGACAGGAGCGACTTCACGGTCGCCGACTTCCAGCGCCTGGCGCGATGGCTCGCGAATCCGGCGAAGATCCCACCGCTGCGCGAGCTCCGGCTCGTGACGGAGGAGAAGGGTGCGCAGAGCATCGCAGTCGTGTGCGACGTCCTCCGCGTGAACAAGACGCTCGAGACCGTGCACCTCTATGGACAGTTCTGGTTCCTCTTGCGAGACTCGTACTACATTATGGTCGACGCCAGGGAGAACAACGTCGACGCTGAGGAGCACGAAGAGCTGCTGCGGCTCCACGCGCAGTCGCAAGGCGAACGGATCCTTCGGAAGCTCGCGCTGCCGCAGAAGCTCGCGTTCCTAAGTGTCCTGCAGACCGATGGCGCTGCCAACTCGAGTCGCAATGGACTCGACAGCTTCATGGTCGCGCTGATCTTCCGGTTCGCAGCGCACCCAGTTCACCGCCGGATCATTTGGACGACGCGTATCTGAGCAGCTGCTGCGCGTACGATGCGTGGCATGTAGGAGAGAGAGCGCAGTGCGTAAGTGTGTGTAAGTGTATGGCGTTTGCCCTATTGATCCTGTTCCGTTCGTGCTCAGATGGTGACCATCCTAGCCACTCGTCTTGCTGCTGCTACTGAGACCCATCGACTAGCGATCGCCGCTTTGCCTACCGAGCGCTCTTCCTACTTGACCATGCCGCGCGCCACGCCCGTCTCCTCGCTCTGCTGCGACGCAAAGTAGTTGAAGATCTGCTCGAGCGTCGTCTGCGAGACGCTGTACTCGCGGATGTGCGCCGCCTGCTTGCCGTCCTCAATGAGCTTGAACACGCGCGAGAGCTTCAGTTGACTTGCGTCGCCCGAGAGCTTGTATCGGCAGAGGTCGTTCTGGCGCTCGAGCATCTGGACGCTCGGTGCGCCAAAGCACTGCTGCAGGAACCGGTCGAGGCCAATGAAGCGCTCCTCGGCGATCCACCACGCGCAGAGCGCCGGCAGTCGGATCGCGCCGTCGCGCTCGAGCGCCGCTGCGAGCGCAAACCCGGTCGAGTGGTTCATTGCGATCTTGTCCGCCCACGTGGCGTCGCCGAGCTTCTCGCAGCTCGCGCGGACGTCGTCTCTCGAGATCGTCATCGCCGGCGCGGCGCCAAAGCACTCGGCAAGGCGCGCGTCGACGACTGCGGTCGCCGCTTGCTCGACCTTGATCTCGACCATGACGCCGTTGCCGAAGCGCGTCTTGAGGTGCTGGATGCTCCCGAGACAGCGCAGGCGACCGCCGACCATGATGCCGACGCGCGTGCAGAGCGCCTCGCACTCCTCCATGCTGTGCGTCGTGAGGATGATCGTCGACTCCTTCCGCGTCGTCGACATGTCGGCGATGACGTTCCACATGAACCGGCGCGAGACTGGGTCCATGCCCGTAGACGGCTCGTCGAGGAAGATGATCGGTGGCGACCCGATCATCGCGATTGCGACCGAGAGCTTGCGCTTGTTGCCGCCGCTGAGTGTCCCAGCGAGCTTGTGCTCAAAGTCGTCGAGGTTCATCTGGTGCATGAGGTCGTCGACGACCGCGCGCAGCTCGCGGCTCGAGACGCCCTTGATGCGCGCAAAGAGCTCGAGGTGCTCGCGCACGGACAGGAGCTCAAAGAGCGCGTCAAACTGCGGGCAGTACCCGATCAAGCGGCGCACGTCGATCTGCTGCGAGAGGATGTCAAAGCCGCCGAGCGTCCCGCGGCCAGACGTCGGGATGATGTCGCCCGTGAGCATCTTCATCGTCGTCGTCTTGCCGGCGCCGTTGATGCCGAGGTACCCAAAGCACTCGCCCTTTGGCAGTCCGAACGAGAGGTTCCGCACCGCGACCTTGTTGCCTTTGTACACTTTCCGGATCTGCTGGAGCTTGACCGCGTCCGTGTCGGCGCGGCCGCTGAGCACGCGCTCTGCTTCGCGCACGACGTCTTCGTCCTCTTCGTACGGCGCATCGACGAGGTGCGGGTCTTTGAACACCGCGGCCTTGATCTTTGGGAAGCTGAGGAGGTAGTCGCCACCGACGGCGATCGCAAAGAACAGCGCGGCGTCGAACGCGAGGTAGAGCAGCTCCCAGCCCATGACGTCCAAGTCGAACGGACTCGGTGTCTCGGACGAGAAGCCAAAGTTCGCGGTGATCTCTTGGAGACTCAGGCTAAGCAGTCCACTCCCGAGGTTGAACAGCGGCGAGAGGCGCCAGATGTACTTGAGTACCTTGTTCGCTGCCTTGCTGCTCCCGATCACGTCCAAGATGAAGGACACGACCATGAGGATGACGCCCAAGATGAAGTTCGCGATGATCGTGTACGTCTGCGACGACGCGTGCTCCTTGAACAGGTACGACATGCAGTACGTGAACGGACAGATCGCGAGTCCGAAGAGGATGAAGAGCAGCACGACGGCAGGGAACGTCGCGGACGTGCACGTCGTGCAGCCGTTGCCCGTGAACGCCGAGATGTCAAAGACCTTGATGAGCACGACGGCCGCGATGAACGGGAGCGCGTACGTGATCAGGTCCCAGATGTAGTTCGCGAGCCAGAACGCCGGGAGACTCACGCCCGAGACGAGCTGCTGGTGCTTGGAGTTGTGCTCCGCTTGCTTCTCCTTCACGAGGAAGACGACGATCGAGGCGGGGAAGAACGCGAACGCGATCACGATGAAGATGCACGCCGTGAACGAGAGGAAGGAGCCGAAGAGCGCCTTCGTCGACGCCGTGTACGGCAGCGGGAACGTGTTCACCTTGAGCGTCACGTCCGACGTCGCGCTCGTGCTGCCGCTCGCCGCCATGAGGCGGTACAGCGCCTGGTCGAGCAGCGCCTTGAAGACCACCGAGCCGTGCGTCGCCGTCGAGTTCACGAAGATGTGGTACCCGAACACGCGCTCGCTCGCCGACCCGTGCACCAAGTAGCCGCCGAGCTGGTCTTCCGCCGGCGTGACCGACGTCTTCGCCATGTCGGCGTCCGTCTTGCCGAACGCGCGCTGGTACATCTTCTCGCTGAAGCGCAGGCAGTAGCCACTTGCGCCGTTCACGTCGAGCTGCGACGTCGGGTACTCGACGCCAAAGACCGTCGGTGTGGCGCTCGTGTACGGCGGACTCTGGATGTCTGTGGCCGTGAACTTGCGCGTCTTGCCGCCTGTAAAGAGCGCGTCCATCGTGTGCGAGCACCACTGGCTCTCGTCCGCTTGGCAGAAGTACGGCACGTTCATGGCGGCGCCAGCGGCGAACTTGTCGGACGTCAGCGGGAGCTTCACGTCCGACTGCGTGAGCGAGCTGGACTTGAGCAGTCCGAGACCAGCGGCGAGCAGCGTGACTGGCAAGATCGCGCTGAAGAGGAGCACGCGGCGGTCGCGCTTTGCGATGCGGAAGCGCTTGAGCAGCAGCGCCGAGAGGTGCACGAAGAACATCGCCCAGCCCGTGAGGCTGGCGATCGACGGTCCTTTCGGCGCTGCGGATGCGCCGCTCGGAGCGCTCACGCCGTCCTTCTTGAGCGTGTGCTTGTGGTCCTCGTCGCCCGCCTCGGCGACTTTGATGAAGACCTCCTCGAGCGTCGTGACCGAGATGCCGTACGAGAGCACGCCGAGGTCTGCGAGGCGGCCGTCGAGCGCCTCGAACATCGCTGCGAACTGCGCCGTGCTATCGAGCGGGAGCTGGAACGAGATCTCGGCGCCGACGTTGCTCAGGACCTTGGCGTTCGCGACGCTCGCCGAGACGAATGCGATCAAGCTCGCATCGTTGCAGCCCTCGCGCTTGACGAGCGTGAAGTTGTAGCCGGCGCCGTAGCGGTTCTTGAGAAACATGGACGAGCCGCAGCACCGGAGCTCGCCCTCGGCCATGATCGCGATGCGGTCGCCGAGGATGTCGGCTTCGTCCATGAAGTGCGTCGTGAGCACCACGACGCGGTCCTGGCGGTTGTTGAGCAGGATCTCCCACGTGCTGCGGCGGCTGTACGGGTCCATGCCGGACGTCGGCTCGTCCAGGAACACGAGCGAGCTGTCGCCAAGGAGGCAGATCGCGACTGAGAGCTTGCGCTTCATGCCGCCCGAGAGCGAGCCGGAGAACACGCGGCGCTTCTCGGTCAAGCCGACCTCCTTGATCTTGGTCGCGACGACCTCGCGCAGCTCGGCGCCTCTGTAGCCCTTGACGCGCGCGTAGAAGAGCAGGTGTTCCTCGACCGTGAGCTCGGCGTAGAGCACGTCGTGCTGGAAGCACAGTCCGAGCGACTGGCGGATCTCGCGCATGTTCTGCGTGAGCGACAGGCCGTGGAAGTACGCGTCGCCGTCCGACGGCGCGACGATGCCCGTGAGCATCGAGATGAGCGTCGTCTTGCCGGCGCCGTTGTGGCCGAGGAGACACGTGATCTGGTCCTTGTACATCGTCAAGCTCACGCCTTTGACCGCGCGCTTGATGCCGCCTGGGACGGCGAACTCCTTCTTGATGTTGCGGATCACGAGCGCTTCGCCCGAGCGCTCTTGCTGCAGCAGGTCCTCGCTCACGCGCTCGACGTTCGGGTTCGCATCGGCCCCACCATCTTCTTGAGTCGGATGGACATCGCCAACTTTCTGCGAGTGCGTCTTGCCAAACCAGTAGCTCGGCGAGATGGGGAAGTACCACTTCTCGGTCGTGCCGTACTCCTTCGGGATCACGCGCTCGAAGTAGAGACCCGCGAGCGTGTAGAGCACCGTGTCGATGAAGAGCAGCCAGAGCGCGATGTCGAAGCTGAAGTTCCCAGTCACAGTCGACGCGTTCCCAAAGCCCATGCCCACGCCCGTGGCTTCGACGGACGCGAGCGCCTGGACGCCGAATGCGAGCGCCACGGGCGAGAGAAGACAGCCGCCAGCCTTGGCGCCAATCGTCGAGGCGTCCGAGAAGCCGCTCGAGACGAAGTACATGAAGAAGAAGAGGACCATGCCGGCGAAGGCGCCGGTGCGCGCGCGCGAGAAGAGCGTGCTCACGAGGAAGCCGAAGCTCAGGACGCTCATGCTGAAGAGGAAGAAGAAGAGAAAGATGAGCACGGGGTCGCTGTTGCCAAAGAGCCCGCCTTTGCTCGCGATCGCCTGGACGATGCTCGCGAGGAAGAAGATGAGCGTGTACGTGATGTACCACGAGAGGATGATCGAGCCCTCCTGGACGCCGAGGATCTTCATGTACTCGCGCGACCGCGTCTCCTTCTCTTGGATCAGCACCACGAGCACGCGCGAGACGGCGTACAAGTACGAGAGCACGAACACGATCGCAAAGACGTTCTTGACCGAGTCGTAGAACGGCGCCGAGACGAAGCTCTCGATTGGAAGCGCGGCGACTGACGTGCCAAAGTACGCCTGTGGTGCAATGCGCAGCGGTCGCAGGAGCGTCTCGCGGTCTACGGCAGACATGGCGCTGAGTTCGTTCATCGCCGTCTGCACGTTCCGTCCAAACGCGAACGGCAGCGTCGCGCGAACAAAGAGGTCATCTTGGAGCGTTCGAAAGAGCACGGCGTCCGTAGTCGGGTCTGGCTTTGCCTCCGCGAGCTCTTGCTGGCACGTGCCGTTCGTAGTCTTTGTCGTGGCGTCCCAGTGCGGGAGGCAGTTGACAAAGCGCGTGACGAGCGTCTGGAGCGTCATGAAGCCGCGCAGGCTGTACGCGTTGTTGTAACTCGTCTCGATCGTGCGCTTGAACGGCGACTCGAACGGCGGGTCGCCGGTCGTACGCGGCACGACACCGAGTGAGCCGCGTCGCCCTTGCGTCGAGTTCATGCGCACCGAGTACTCGATCGACGTGTACTTGCCGATGCTCGCGTCGTCTGGAAACTGGTCGAACACGATCGCGCCGTAGATCTTTACTTGATCGAGCGACTTGCCGTACTTGGTGCTTGTGATATGCGCCTCGAGCTCTGCCTCGGTCTTGAAGAACACGACGCTGTCTTCGAACGCAGGGATCGTCACTTTGCTTGCGCTGTTTGAGGTCTTGACGGTCGCGTTCGAGATCGCCGTGCGCGGGTACCACGTCTTCATGGTCTCGAAGAAGTAGCTCCGCGTGAACGTGTTGTCTGGTGCAATCGCGAGCTTGTACGGCGTGACTTTGTTCTGACACGCCAGTGGCACTGACCACGATGAGGACGCATCGGCACTCACGTTGCCAAAGTACGCTACGGCTTTGAAGCAGTCGAGGTTGATCTGCGCATCGCCTGGGAGCGAGAGGTTGCGCATCTCGGAGGCAGACTTCATGCTGAGGAACAGGAGCAGTCCTGGGACCGTAGCTTCGGCGACCATGTACTTTGGCGCCTGCGCCGGGAAGCTGTTGTTGAGACCGAGGAGCAGCGAAGTGTAGCCGTTTGGATCTGAGAGTGTCGACGTCGCACCCGAGTCGTCGCTCCAGCCAGCTGGGACGGTCACGTTGTCAGTCAAACCCTTGAGTCCGCTCATGAGGATGATGAAGAGCACGGGCAGGAGCACTTCCGCGACAGTTGCGAACGGATGGCGCTTCTTGATCGTCCAGTTCTTCCAGAGGAGCGTCCGGATGTGCGAAGCGTGCGTGACCGTCCGCTTCGAGCCGCGAGCGCGCGTCGGCTTGGGCTCTGTCGGACCGCTCATGGTGATCGACTCGCACCTGTCGCCTAGCCGAGTCCGTTCGAGTTTGCGAATGCCATGATGCCACTCGGAGCTGCTCGTCCGACGCTTTTGATGCGCATCATTCGACGTCGTTCGTCGACAAAAATGCTATTTCAGGCGTCCGTTTCAGCTCTGAATTCGGCGATCTAAGAAGTGTCTAAGAGGTCTCAAACTAATCTCTAAGAGGTCTCGAAGACTCGTACGTCGTCCTTTAGAAAAGATTCATGGTGTATGAGGGTTTATACTTGCGCGAGTGGGTCCAAAGAGGAGGCGCTGAGGTGTCCGACGTGCGCTCAGAACTCGATCGACTGGCGCGGCGAGCGCTCGTTCTCCGTCTTGAACGAGACCGAGCTGCTGCTCGCGCCAAACGCGACGCTGTCGTCCGACTCGCGCACAAACTCGCTCGCCTCCGTGTCGCGCTCAAACATCGGGAGTCCGTCCGACTCGACGCTCAAGCTCGTGTTGCGCGCGTCGCCGCCGTGGCGCGTCGACGTGGCGCTGCGCATCGTAGCGCCAAAGTCCGTGCTCGCAGCACTCGCACCAAAGTCCGTGCTCATGGCGCTCGCACCAAAGTCCGTGCTCATGGCGCTCGCGCCAAAGTTTGTGCTCGCAGAGCTCGTGCCGAACTCGTCGATCGTCATGACCGACGCGCCAAAGTCGACCGTCGTGTTCCTGCTGCCGCCTTTGCTGAACGCGAGGCCCGCAAAGCCGCTGTGCTCTGGCGGCGATCCGTCTTCGATCGTGAAGCGCTCGTCGTCGTCGTCAAAGCCAAAGAAGCTCGAGTCGCGCGTCATGCTGTCGGCTGGTGCCTGGCGTTGCGGCTGCGCGACTGGCAGCGCGATCGGGTGCGCTGGGTGGAACGCCGCGTCGTTCACAATGGACTCGCCCGACATGCGCTCGCTCAGGCGGTTCTTGTACGAGAGCGTCGAGTCCGAGAGCGTCTTGGCCTTCGACGTGTTCGTTGGGTCGTACGCTGGACTGAGGTCCTGCGTCGGTGTCCCGAGCTCGCGCGGCTCGCTCTGGCGCTTGCGAGCGACCGCAAACATCGCGACTGCCGCGACGCCAGCGACCGCACAACCGCTCACGATGTACGTGCTGGTCGACGACTTACCACTCGTCGCGCCGTTCGAGATCGTCGAGCCGGACGCGAGTTCCTCGACACCGCCAGGAGTCGTCGCGACTGGCGTTGACACGAGCGTCGCGTCCGTGTTTGCGCCTGTGACCGTGCCAGGCACGAACGCCCGGCCGCTCTCAGTGTCGTTGCCGCAGTACTCGCGGTCCGGCGTCTGCGCAGTCACGCACGCCTCAGTACCTTCGACGCAGAGTCCCCACTCGACGCCCAAGCCGTTCGTCGTGCCTGCTTGCTTGTCGCGGCACTTGCACGAAGCACAGCGTGCGATCGGCTTGCTGTCGGCGCCGAGACACGAGAGGTACCCTGGTGGGAACGCCGTTTGCGACGCATCGCGCACGTACAGCTTGCCAGTGCCGAACGTGCAGACGCTCGTGGCGCTGAGCGCCTGTGCTGGCGCTGTTGTCTGCAGCACGAGCAGCGCGATTGAGACGGAGAACACGCCTAAGAAGAGAGTAAGCGAGCGAGCGAGCAAGTGCGTGCGTGCGCAAGAAGGACCGGTGAGCACTGTATACAAGGAAGACACGTGCAGGTCCAGACAGCGTGAACGGCGACGTACGTACGCTGGAGGAGCATGTTGTGCGTGGCGTGTGAGAGAGATAAGAGTCGGCGAGCGACTAGTAGGCGGCAGGAGAGTGAAGCGCAAGTGTGCACGTGTGCACGTGTGCGCTCGAGCGAGCAAGCGCACCTCGCCTGTTACTTACTCCCGCGGCTGCCGTCGCGAGGCGCCGAGAGGCTGTCATTCGCTCGGCGCCACGACACGCCTCGTGACAGCAAGGCAGAGAGCTGGTGCAGCATGACTTGCGATTGGATTGGATCGCGTGACGAGATGATGGCGAGTCGATGAGAGTGGGCTGTAAACCACTTGTGACTTGCTTTTTGTATGAAAAGATGGCACTTGAGGGAATGCCCAGATGGAAAACGAGAAAGCGATCGTAGACATATGACTGTGGAAATAGTCGTACAAATGCATCTACGTGCCTATAAGCAAATCGTTTGAATCATCTCATACATTTGCTGATTACAATTACATTGCTTTTGATGTATATATAACCTCTCTATCATACGCAGTTAACCTCTTCGCCGGCGTTGAGGTATCACATAGCAGACAATCTTGGACAACCAAGCGAAACAAAGAGAACCGCACTTGATACGATTTGCGCTGGTGTATGACTGACCGAGGTTTAGCGAGCTAGAAAAAGCGCCAACGCGCTGCGGGATTTTGACCGAAACTCAGGAGCTCACACTAATCGAAATAATAGTATATCAAATTTGCGTTTGTTTGTGTGGCTTGCCTGGCGAGTTGGAAAGTGAACACGCTGCGTCCTTGCTCAACGTCTACATTACAGTCGCTATGAAGTCTGTTCGAACCATATAGATTTCAAAAGTCCGAGACAGACCTACTCGAATGTGCGAGAGATCTATAGTAGGAAGCGGTGTGGTAACGCGGATGCACGCCATTTGTCGTTCAAAGTGGAATCTTTCCTGGTAGATGTGCAAAACGAGGATATATTTTCGGATAGTGTACTGCAAGGTTTTTCATCAAGTGCTAATCGCAGTATATTTCACCCCGAACACGAGGACCATATCTTCGCCTCGCTCGGCCACGCATCACTCACGCATGCAGTGATGCCCGAACTGCCACACAACCCGCGCAGTTAGGTACGCCTTCGCGTGATCAACAGACCGCTTCATGATAGACACACGCTGCTCTATGTACATATCATATTCGCCTCGTCCTAGCAGCTCGTCCATGTTCTCGCGAATGAAGCGCTTCATATGCGCTTTTATCACGCTCCAGCATCTCTCGATGGGATTGAACATGGCGCTGTACGGCGTCAAACACGACACGGCAAGCCTCCTTGCGTTCAGCACGCCATCACCGACAAGTAGCGCCTTGGCGCGCTCCTCGACGCCCGTGTGTGCTGGTGGGTTGACTGTGGCGACGACAACGTTGTCATTATCGTCGAGCTCCGCGTACTCTTGCGTGCGCATTGCTGCGATGAAGTGATCGGTGACAAAGCGAGCGTTGACTTCTTTGTCGATAAAGCCGTCGCGGACGCGCAATAGGACGAGGCCAGAGGACGACGACACTCCTCCTTGAACGTGAATGTTCTTTCCCTTTTGACACTGGGGCTGTATGACAGCACGCGAGCCAACACGCACCCGCCCTTCAGTGCTTGAGAGGTAAATGTTAAAGTTCGTTCGTCTTGGCAAACGATCATGTCGCTTCGACCACGATGCTCGTGGAGCTTCAGCGCGTACTGCTGCCGTTTGCTCTTGCTTATGCCGCAGTCCATGGCAGCCTTCTCAATGCACACGCGCTTGACCGTGTACAGCATGCCCTGGAGGCCACGGTGAACGGGCGATGTGGTGAGCGTGAGGCCGAGATTGGTCTGGAGACGTGCGCAGATCTCGCTCAGCGTCCTGCAATAGTCATCATCGATGAGCTCCTCGATCTTGCACATGACGTCGACTGAGATCTTGACGCGATTCACACGGATGCCACCACGCTGACGTTCCGGAGCGTCCTCTTGCACGATGACACGTCTCGCCGTGTGGTATTTGATGTCGTTCGCTTGGTCTAAAGCGCGCCAGTTGTCGCCGCTTTGAAAGGCGCGAACGACGCGTCGCTTTGCGCTGTCGCGCACGTGTTTGTGCTGCTGTGGTGTGGGAGTTGTGGCGCCCATTGCGAATATTGCAAATGGCGAAGTGAGTGCACATGTAGCTTGTGTGTGTTTGACTGCGCTGCAACGTGCACCAGTCATCCACACCCAAACGAATGGCGAGTACGCGTGCAGTTGTGCTTGAGCATTTTGATTAGAATGTGCTGAGTACGATTTGCAAGTTTGTGGGAATAATTCTCGTCGTGTTGTTTTTGCACGGTATCCCGAACCAGTTTGAACTCTGTTTGGGAAAGAGTGCACTTTGAACGGCAAATGGTGTAGGTTTTGCACAGAACAACCAGTATGGTGAAGGGAAAAGTCTATCTTTGTTGAGTCAGATTCGCACATGTATGCACCCAATCTGCACACAAATACGCCGTCAAGCACACTGACTCACTCGGGCGGTCCTTTACAATGTGACCCCTTTCTGAGTCCTTTCAGTTTGGAACAAGTGGGGCTAGCTGCACAGACAGTCAAATCGCTCAGACAAGGAGCTTAAAGCCAATACATTCACTCCTAATGCTCTCTTTTATTATCGTTCTGTCACTCGACATCACACACTTGTGCAGACACTCCTTTTGAATATGGAAGCTGGCACTCATACTAGTGCCAGCAGGCAGTCGATATGGATGCCGTTGCGGTCGGATGGCAGTTGTTTCACGCAGACCCGCTCACATAACACACGCGCGCACACGCACACACACGCGGCACTGGTCACGCTCGATGCACCGTACTGGAAGTAGCTGGTGGACTTGAGTGGAAGGAGGAAAATTCGCTACTGAACACATGTCAGCAAATGCTCGAGTTTACAAATTCCAAGTCAATAACTTAGAAGAACCTACGAGCCGCAGCGACAGGCGCTGGCGTCGGGACAGCAGCAGCAGTTGGCGTCGCACCAGCAGGAGGTGCAGGTGCTGGCGACGTTGAGCCTGACGCAGCTGCACGACTTGCTGCCCGTGTCCGCATCTCTTTCTCTCGAGCTGCTCGCTTCTCCTTCGCTTGTTCACGGCCTAGTGCAATCAGGAATGCTACATATTTGTCGATTGGTATGCGTGCATGGGTTGGTGTCGCCGGGGCAGCATCGTCTCGTTGCCACATCATGCGCTGGGCTTTCTCGTTCGCTCTTGTGATGCGCTTATACATCTCTCATTTTGTAGACACACAAGCATGATCATTAGTCCGCATACACACGCAAGTACGCATGCACGCGCACACGCACTGTTAGCCTAGGATTCTCTCGTCGTTTTCTTGAGTGAATGGCGGTGACGCGTGCCGGCGATTCAAGCCGCCATAAGTTCGCGCCAATTTTCAAACGACCTAACTCACACATCACTTGATTGCGTTTGTATCCCCTTTGTGTTAGTTTTGCAACCTAACCCTGTGCATTTGGAGCAAAACCTTGGCATGGCCGTTTTTGTGCAAATCGGTGTTTATCTTTGATTTTTGTATCGAAAACCTTTTTGAGCCATTGATAATAAAACATACTTTATCTACAACATGTGAGATTTTCAAGCATATTTACCGGTACAACTTCGGGCTTTGGACGGTTAACATGATGAAGATGTCGATGAGCGATCAACGCCCTGCCATTTCCATACTCACAAGTTGTTCGCGTAGCCGAATATCGCCGATGCGGAGCTCCCATAGGTTGAACACCAGTGGGGATACTCAAGCCAAAAATCAGGCTCCGTAGCGATTGCATGGTCGTCTAAAGAATCTGAACGCCTTCAACAAGAACGACAACGTCGGATAACGGTGAGCCTGCTCGAGCAAATAGCCGTCCTTGCCAGCGTCATGTTGGTCGAAGCGAAGCATGTGCATGCAGCCCACCATTATGCAAAATTATGCTGCTGAATTGGGGGCAAATATTAACACCACTACCTACATCTCTGAACTGAGGGCAAATTTTAACACCACTACCTATATCTCTCGCATCGTTGAGGAGGTCTGTCTCGGACTTTTGAAATCTATATGGTTCGAACAGACTTCATAGCGACTGTAATGTAGACGTTGAGCAAGGACGCAGCGTGTTCACTTTCCAACTCGCCAGGCAAGTCACACAAACAAACGCAAATTTGATATACTATTATTTCGATTAGTGTGAGCTCCTGAGTTTCGGTCAAAATCCCGCAGCGCGTTGGCGCTTTTTCTAGCTCGCTAAACCTCGGTCAGTCATACACCAGCGCAAATCGTATCAAGTGCGGTTCTCTTTGTTTCGCTTGGTTGTCCAAGATTGTCTGCTATGTGATACCTCAACGCCGGCGAAGAGGTTAACTGCGTATGATAGAGAGGTTATATATACATCAAAAGCAATGTAATTGTAATCAGCAAATGTATGAGATGATTCAAACGATTTGCTTATAGGCACGTAGATGCATTTGTACGACTATTTCCACAGTCATATGTCTACGATCGCTTTCTCGTTTTCCATCTGGGCATTCCCTCAAGTGCCATCTTTTCATACAAAAAGCAAGTCACAAGTGGTTTACAGCCCACTCTCATCGACTCGCCATCATCTCGTCACGCGATCCAATCCAATCGCAAGTCATGCTGCACCAGCTCTCTGCCTTGCTGTCACGAGGCGTGTCGTGGCGCCGAGCGAATGACAGCCTCTCGGCGCCTCGCGACGGCAGCCGCGGGAGTAAGTAACAGGCGAGGTGCGCTTGCTCGCTCGAGCGCACACGTGCACACGTGCACACTTGCGCTTCACTCTCCTGCCGCCTACTAGTCGCTCGCCGACTCTTATCTCTCTCACACGCCACGCACAACATGCTCCTCCAGCGTACGTACGTCGCCGTTCACGCTGTCTGGACCTGCACGTGTCTTCCTTGTATACAGTGCTCACCGGTCCTTCTTGCGCACGCACGCACTTGCTCGCTCGCTCGCTTACTCTCTTCTTAGGCGTGTTCTCCGTCTCAATCGCGCTGCTCGTGCTGCAGACAACAGCGCCAGCACAGGCGCTCAGCGCCACGAGCGTCTGCACGTTCGGCACTGGCAAGCTGTACGTGCGCGATGCGTCGCAAACGGCGTTCCCACCAGGGTACCTCTCGTGTCTCGGCGCCGACAGCAAGCCGATCGCACGCTGTGCTTCGTGCAAGTGCCGCGACAAGCAAGCAGGCACGACGAACGGCTTGGGCGTCGAGTGGGGACTCTGCGTCGAAGGTACTGAGGCGTGCGTGACTGCGCAGACGCCGGACCGCGAGTACTGCGGCAACGACACTGAGAGCGGCCGGGCGTTCGTGCCTGGCACGGTCACAGGCGCAAACACGGACGCGACGCTCGTGTCAACGCCAGTCGCGACGACTCCTGGCGGTGTCGAGGAACTCGCGTCCGGCTCGACGATCTCGAACGGCGCGACGAGTGGTAAGTCGTCAGTTACAATCGCTTAGTATTTTGGTATGAGAATTCGATGAATCGAGATGTATGAATGGAAATATCCAGAGTGACTGATTAGTAGAGGTTGAATATCGAGACTTGGATGACAGGTGTGTGCTCGCTGTGATCACCATATTCATGAATATCATTTTTGGTGAATAGATTTGACGAACACTAACGGTTTGGTGCTAGGGCATCTCTTACGCTGGTGCTTGCTCTCTTCCCAGCAAGTCATCCCTTCCATCTGCATGCAAACTATCAAAGAGCTAGAATTGACCCGCTAAACAGAGAAGGTGCAATGAAGTGCAGTAAACGTGCACGTTGTGATCAAATGCAATTCCAGCTACGCTATTCAAAACGTGATTGTGATATTGCGCACCTTCTGAGAACCATGATTCATTCAAAACGTGCAGATAGACTATGAGAGCAACCTCAAATCAAAGATCTCATTCTGCGATACGTTTTCGCCCAGTCTACAATTGTTGGGCCAAGTACATTGGGATAATCGTCTCGCGTGGTGAGGGTTTTCTAAATTAGGATACACTCGCTCATGATCAGACCATATTCCTAGCAAGATCGCCATACGCAGTATTCTGCGAGCGACCGCGACCGCACACAGACGACGTATCTGCAGTGTAAAAACAGCACGTTCACTAAGGTACGCAAGCGATCTCACACGTGCAATGCGCTGTAAGTTGCTGCTGCCTAAAACAAAAGTGGGGAGATGTTCGCAAGTCGAGGAACAAGACGGCCCAAACGAGAGCACTCGCAGTGGGAAGACGACGAGGTTAATCGCGGCGATCAATCCAGGCCCCGAGTTCTCGCGCTCTGACGTGATAAACATCCATCCTTGTGCGCACGGCATCCAGCAAAATAGCAGCGACAATAGGAGCAGGTTCTGTCGCATACACACAACACAAAATGGCATCCTCGCATTCATAGAATCACTTCGCCCAAAGGTTTGTCGTTGTTCCAGTCAAGCCCCCGTCAACAGAGGTCTGTCGTGTTAAAACGGACGTCCGTGAAGAAAAGTGCATTCGGCGATTGACCGTCGATCGCGCCGAAGTCGTTGGCGACAACGAGACAGGAGTTCCGTCGCGTCGGTTGTAATTGGCAACGTTGACAGCAACAGCAAGGCGACAAGGCATCCCGACGACAACAGGACAGAGCAGAGAGAGACAGCTCGCATAATGACGTGCTCACGGATTTGCTGCTTGATTCGCCGCTCCCCATCCGCATGTCTCCCAATGGCCACACACGGAACGAACGACGACCTCGCACGAATCCTCCGCCTCCACGCCATTTCGACGCAAACATAGAGTCGATGCCGTAACGCAGAGGACAAGTGATGACAGAGTGTGATTAATAAATGCAAAAGGAACGCGCAGACGAGCGAGCTGGACGCGAACCAGAGCGAAGACAGCGACAAATAGATTGGCACGAGGAGAAACGCGCGAGAGACGAACAAGCCGCCAGACACGCGCAAGTGATAGAGATAGCCTAGTTGTTGCTAGCCCAAAGTAGCCGTGTCGTTTACACATGTCGGTGCCATAGTGTATGCTTGTTCGCAGCGAACAGCTTGATGGAAAACCCTCGACGCTTCTATTTCGCGAATACTCAAAAAGATCGGTATGACGTAGGGCGCTTGCTTGACCGCGCTCGAACTCAACATCCACCCACGTGCGGACTCTCGTGTTCGGACACGCACTGAATGAGCGTTCAAATCGATCGACTTTTTGGAGGCGCGGTCATGTTAACAGCAAACTGGCGGGAAATCAAAGCTCATCAGCTGCGCGCTGGAAAGCTTGCAATCGTGTCGTGTCAGCTCAATCAACAATCCGTTCAGCCGCTGCGATTGACGTGTTGATGTTCTACGATAAATATAGAATCCAGGACGCAACGCGCAGTCGACACCAGCGTCACCGTCCAGCCACCGACTACTCACTGAGATCAGCGGATCGCTTTCTGCAGTTCCCTCTTCGACACACGCACGCTCAAACATGTCGACATGAAAGCAATGATCTTCCTCAACAAGATACAGAGATCCAAAAGCGATTCATCGTGCTCCTCAATGAACTTGTCCCGACAGGTGGAACAATCAGCTTGTCGATGAGTCCATGAAGTTGGCTTCGTCGCACCCTGTTGTTGTGAGCTGGCAACGACACAAGTTTGACATTCGGATCGGGGGTGGCCGTTCGTGTGCAACTAGGCCGCCAAGAGGCAATCAAGAACCACGCTGTTGATACGATGTTTTCGCGTGTACGTCACCACGGAAGTCGCTCTTTGTTCCACTCGCCACAGTGTCGAGACATGAACAACCTCAACCTTGAGTTGTTCAGCCCATGCACGGGTTTCAATGCAACGCATCAATACCAACATCAAGATCTTGTTGCAGCGGCCACTAGCGCATATTGGAAAATACTTCATTTTCGTCGCTTCAGTGTGCAAAGGACGATTGTATCGGTAGCAACAGCGGCAACTAGGACAATCTCCGGCATTTGTTGAAGGCTCGACTCGACAGAGGAACACTTTTCGGTCAACATACATTGTTCAAACACCAGGTCCTGTCTGTGTGAATGTTACGTGACATTTCCATACATATTACAAGTCAAAATTGCTTCATATGATATGAATCAGTGAGAAAGTTGACACTAAATCTTGTTGTGAATTGGAGTAGTTCTATTTTGTTAAAGTTGGCAACGGCGTACAACGCCGACGACGAAGTTAGTAGTCGTGTGTATATCGCTCTCCCATGGCAAAAACGCAAGCACACATTACACAGCTAAGCATTGATTTAGACATTTGTGTGTGTCGCCATCCATATAGGCATCAAAATACACTAGTAAGACTTGAAAAACGACCCAGAAGACGTGGTCAAGCAAGACCGACGGCACCTGATAGCAACATCTCTAAAACATCATGGCTATTTTCGTCCATCAAAGCACAGGTAAAAGAAAGTGAATCGAAAGATAACTTCATTTACTACATACATGACGGATCGGGGCCGAAGTTTCGCCTAGAAGCCTGGACCGACTGGCTTGGGCGGGTGCTGGAGCTTCACTTCGACCCAGTGCGACCGGAGACCGTCCTCGTGCACGAGAATGAGCACGTAGTGCGCTCGCCCAAGCGACGAGTGCGGAAGGCGCTGACGCGCGAGGTGTGTGAACACTTGCGGGAACCAGACCGAGAGCGCCAGGAGCGTCCCGAACGAGAGCACGACGAGAATGCAGTAGAGCAGCATGCGAGGCCACGAGAACGCGTACGGCACCATGCGCACAAACTCGCTCGGCGCCTGCACGAGCCCTCGGCGCAGGTCGCGCGACTCGACCACAGGCACGACGACGAACGCCTTGTCGAGTGGCTCCATGGCTCGTGTGTATCGCGCGCGTCGTCGCACCAAGAGACGAAGCGACAACGAGGTGCTTGATACGAGCAATTCCGGAATGGATGTGCGAGACACTGCAACTCGTTGTGTGCGTGTGCGTCTCCTCACGACTGTCGTCTCGACGGCACCCTCTCGCCAGCCTCAGTACCAACTGCGACTGTATGTGTGCACACACATACAAGAGACTATATTTGAGAACGGCTACAGATCGTTGTGAGTTGTGTTTTGTATGCATCGCAATTGTACTCTGTGAAGTATAGGCGTATTTTTAGACGGTGTCTATTTTAGAACACCAATTTCGTATTCGACAATCTTGCGCAATGTTACAAATGTTGCAATGATAATGTTGCAATATCAGAATGAAGGGTAAATTGCACTCTATGGTGTACAAATGTGGCGTATTTATAGACACTGTCGATTTTCTGAACGACTTGGACAAATGTTTTAAATGCATCCATGATAATGTGACAGTCAAAAAGAGACGCATGATATGCAACAACAGGTATCACACATTGTACTAAAAGTCAAAGAATGACGTGCCCACTAAACCTATGCTTAGGCTATGCTGGTGTGTACACCATTTATCATCAAGTGATAGAAGTTCCAATTGAAATGTTGAGGTTTGAGTGTTGTGTTGGAATCTGCAACAATTGGTCTTTTGTGATAGTAGTTGTCAAACGATATTTATACCCACAGACTCAATACAGATATTTGTTGACATACGCTTTGTTTCAACTTAGGCTGTTTCTTGCGGGACACATCACCATAAAGTGAGAGAACAGTGTTGAGATGTGGACCACACGCATACTCCTCCTGAAAGTGATAATCGTCAATTCTGATGTGTACTACACAAATATTGTGTGCACCTACTTATATGGTGTAAACCCACACTAAAGACCACTCATATGGTGAAAAGTATCTTATACGAACTTCAAGTAAATATCCTGACGTCCACACACGTCCAAAGTGCTCCACGTGCCAGCAGACAGAGCAGCACGTGCGCAGTAGCATCATGACAACCAATACACTTTCCGTTTTACCTTCTCCAAACTCATAGGTTATGAACCCAACGCACGCCCCCGCCACCCAGAGGAATACCCTCGCCTCACCAGCTCGAACTTCGAGATCTGGAAGCTCCGCGTTACTAGTGCGCTGGAGGGAGAAGACCTACTCGGCTTCATCCAAGGGGAAGACTACCAAGGCGATTCGGACTCGGACAGCGAGCTGATCGACCAAGCGAACAACAGCTTCGAACAACTCGACCTCGCCAGCAATGCTGCGTCGTCGTCGCCGAGCGAAGACTCCGCCTCGTCGGAGACCGTTGACCTCAATGGCAACGACACGGAGATGCAAGAAGCAGACATCCCGGCCGTCCGATCGTTCTCCGAGACGAAGAAGGAAGAGCAGCGACTCGTTGCGAAGGCCAAGGCAAGACGCCTGAAGAAGCTCCGCGTGAAAGAAGCACGTGCGAAAGCGTACCTCGTGAAGACACTCGACGACACGCACATTCGTCTCGTCCAAGGCAAGACGACGGCGTACGAGATCTTCAGCACGATCTGCACCCGCTACGAGAACGCAAGCGTCCATGGCGATCCGTACTGGATCCAGGACTACCTCATGAAGGTCCGCTACCTCGAAGGCATGAACGTCACTACGTTCTTCTACGACCTCGAGAAGGCCATGAAGGCAGCGAGCGAGTCGACTGAGAGCGCCATGAGCGACCAACAGCGATCGATCTACTTGTACCACGCGCTCCCGGTTGAGTGGCAGAGCCTGCTTGCGTCGTGGAAGGGCAACCGCAAGTTCATCCCATACGACGGGCTCAAGCAACACATTGAGCAAAAGGTCCGCGATGAAGTCGCTCGGAGCATTTACACGCTCAAGCAAGGGACCCCTGAGAGTCGCGAGACTCGGGCGGAGACTGCGCTCAAGGCGACTACGCCTACGCCCCCGGTCAAGACAGAGCTCGCGATGGCCAGCACCAGCGCTATGCAGTGCACGTACTGCAGCCGCACCAACCACGACGTCCGCAACTGCTTCGTGCTCCAGAAGCACATGCTCAACGGACAAGTGAAAGAAGGCACAGTGCTCCCCGCCAACTACAAGTTGCCGACTGCGAAGAAGTACGATCGACCGAACAACAACAGCGGACATCGCAGCCACCCGTACCAACGCAACAACAGCAATGGCAACAACAGAGGTGGAAGACAGCGCAACTTTAACAACCGCAACAACAACTACGGCGACAACCGCCCGAACCAAGCCAACACGGCGTACCAGCAGCGCATCGACGATGGTGGATACTTCCAAAAGCGCAGCGACTTCGCCACGATCGCAATCAACGTGGCCACCGACGTCGCTCTCAGCGCCACTGCGCCGAGCCCAGACACTGTGTGGACTGTGTGGACTGTGGACTCTGGCTGCACGCGCCATGTGACCGTCGTCCGTGACTGGTTCACCGATATCAAGCCGCACGATGGCAGCATCACGGTGGGCGGCAAGTACCAGATCCCCATTGAAGGCATTGGATCGATTAAGATCGACATCAAGGACTCGAAAGGAGTCGGTCGCACCGTCGTCCTCGACGAAGTGCTCTACGCGCCGCAGCTGAAGTTCAACCTCTTCTCGGTTTGCAAGGCCGTCAAGAATGACTTCAAGGTGTCGTTCGAGAACGCCAAGAAGTGCGTGCTCTACTACGCCAAGTGCCCCAAGTTCATTGCGAAGATCGCCGACCACGCCGACCTCTACCAGTTCGGAGCTGAGCCAAGCGCTCAAGAGCAAGCTCTCGTCGCCACCGGTACGAACGATGCTGCTTTGCTCTGGCACAAACGCATGGGTCACCTAACTTTAAGGTGTTGCAGGACATGACTAAGACGCAAGTCGCGCACAACTTCGACCTACGCAAGCTAGAGTCTGTCGCGGAGCACTTCTGCCAGTCCTGCGTATATGCCAAGTCGCATAGAGCTCCGTTTAGTAATAAAGTTGTTGAACGAGCCAAGTACCCATTGCAAAAGGTTCACTAAGACATGAATGGCCCCCTACCGACACCAACACTGTCGGGATGCCAGTACTTCCTCATCTTCATCGATGACTACTCTCGGTACATGTTTCTATACGTCATTCACCGCAAGTCGGAGCTCTATGAATGCTACGAAGACTTCCGCAAGAAAGCGTTGAACATCTTCCAGCAAGACGTAGGAACTCTCGAGTACCAACACAATCACTGTGACCGAGACATTCAGTTCTTCCAGGCAGACAATGCCCGCGAGTACGAGAAACTAGGACGTACTATCTTCAAGAAGTACAATACGCATGCTCAGTTCACCAACGCGTACACGCCACAACAGAATGGTGTTGCTGAACGCAGAATGCGTACTATCATGGAACGAGCAAGAGCTCTACTGTTTGACGGGAACCTTCCCAAGCAGCTCTGGGGCGAATGCGTCAAACACGTGACCGATCTTCTGAATTGTACACCTAGTACAAAGACAAACAACACAACACCGTACGAGCTGTGGTATGGTAGAAAGCCATCCCATGAGTACATGAAAGTATTTGGATGCACTGCATATGCTCACATCCCTGAACCTCATCGCAACAAGCTTGAGCCGCGAGCCAAGAAGTGCATGTACCTCGGAGTGCCGGATCATAAGAATGGATATAGGCTCATGGACATTGCCAGCCAGCACATTGTATACAGCCGCGATGTAGTGTTTAAAGAAGACGAGTTTCCTAAACTTGAGTGCTTGAATGCACCAGATCCACTCACAATGGCAAGCGTTCAACCAACAGCGCCTCTGCCTGACCTTCCACCATTGAGAGAGGCTCTCAAGCGGCAAGCCAATGCTCTAGTGACTGGTACTAGTGAGAGTGAGCCTGCATTAAAGAAAGCCAAGTTCCGAGATGAGATCAATGTGTACCTCCGTGACAAGGAGACTCTCGACCACGATCATCAGATCAAACGCGATATGTACTCGCTACTTGCACTAAGACTCATTCCAGAGCCAAAGACCTACGCAGAGGCAATGCAGTCTGACAATGGGAAGCAATGACACCTTGCCTCGAAAGCGGAGTACAAGTCCCTCATGGAGAACGAGACCTGGACACTGGTAGATCCGCCAAAGGGCCGGAAAGTTTTGAAGAACCGATGGATCTGGGTCGTGAAGTACAATGGAAGTGGTGAGGTAGAACGCTTCAAAGCGCGCCTCGTGATCAAAGGATTCTTACAAAGATATGGCATTGACTACAATGAGATCTTCTCCCCTGTCATCCGCATGGAAGTCCTTCGACTCCTTCTCACTCTTGCTGCACTACTTGATATGGAGATCCATCAAATGGACGTCAAGACAGCATTCCTGAACGGCACATTGACGGAAGAGATCTACATGGATCAGCCAGAAGGCTTCGTCGTGCCAGGTAAAGAGCACCAAGTCTGCAAGCTTATGAAGAGTCTCTACGGCCTCAAGCAAGCGCCACGTGTATGGTATCAAACTTTGTGTGAATTCCTACAAGGAATGGGCTTCACTAAGCTAGTCAAAGATCAGTGTGTATTCATTAGAAAAGTAAGCAACGAAACATGCTACATTGGTGTCTACGTGGATGATCTTCTCATCATTGCGCCGAATGTACCCCACGTAAACCATATCAAGTCGGCACTGAAGCAACGCTTCAAGATGTCGGACTTGGGGGAGATGAAGTACTTACTCGGCTGGTCTATCGAACGCAATCGAGAGAATAAGACCATATTCGTTCATCAAGAGAAGTATGCCACCAAAGTCTTGGACAGATTCAAACACCTTGACGCTTCGCCGGTTAAGACACCGACAGATCCGAGTGTCAAACTCAGCAAAGATATGTGCGCTCAAACACAAGAAGAGCAGGAACGAATGAAAGAAGTTCCATACAGGGAAGCAGTTGGAAGCTTCATGTATCTCATGATGGGGACTCGGCCGGACCTTGCCTTTTCCTTGAGAGAAGTAAGTCAATTCCTCGCTAACCCTGGCAAAGCACACTGGAATGCGATCAAGAGAGGCCTAAAATACCTCAATGGCACGAGAGATCACGGTATCATGCTCGGAGGAGCTCATAATGTCTGCTATCTTGAGTCCAAAGACTACATCACTGCATACACTGACGCAGACTATGCGAACTGCCCCGACACAAGAAGGTCTATCGGCGGCTACATTACACTTGTGTGCAGTAGCCCAATATCATGGCTCTCACGAAAGCACCACACAGTCGTTCTATCTACAACAGAAGCAGAATACATTGTACTATGTCATTGCATGCAAGAGACTATATTCCTTAGACTCTTAATGAGTGAGCTTGGATTTGAAAGCAGCAAGCCAATTACCATATATGAAGACAACCAAAGTTGCATCAAACTTGCCAGCAATCCCGAGTTACATGGTCAGTCAAAACACCTCGACATTCGTTATCACTTTATTCAAGAGAAGGTTGAGCGGCAGGAACTTACACTGAAGTACTGCAACACAAAGGACATGACAGCAGACATACTCACTAAGTCACTTGCAAGCGCACAGTTTGAAAAGCTACGACTAAAGATCGGTGTTCAACCAAACTAAAGGTATCTTTATGTTGAAGTGAAATATCTTCATGTTGAAGTGATACAATACACAATAAATAGTCACACAAGGATTTTGTACTATTGTACAAACTCTGCCAAAAAAATAAACAAATAAATAAAAGGACATACTTAAACACTTGACAAATGAGCAATTTTATTGCTTGCAAGGCTGAACGCCATACATTCCTACCAATACTGGAAAGAAGTCCTTTAAGCTACTCTCAGTACACTCAACAATAAAGCACACATCTGAGTCGACAAGCCAATACTTGCCGTTCACGAACGTTCGAGCGATACAATGATACTCACCAGGATCTTGCCCTGCGCGCTGCCCAATAATGAGCATACTCTTCCACTTACTCGCGGCGATACCTTTGTGCCAATCAGCACACGCCATCGCTCTGAACTTCCGCAAGTTGGGTAGATACACCAAGTCGAATCCCCTTTGTCGCAAAGCGAGGTGGAGCGCTGTCGTGGTATACGCGCCGAGGTACTCGCACCCATGGTCGGTATCCGGATTCGATGCGCGAAGCTGCCGCAGGACGGGAATCATGAGCTTTGCTGTGAAGAAGTCGCGGAGCTGCAGAGCGTTGTTGACGGAGAGCATGCCGCAGAACGAGAACTTGGAGGGAAGATCTTCTTGGTCCTGGCTCATAGGCGTCGTGATACGCGTGCTGCGGCGAAGCGTCGTCATTATCTGTTCGCAAAACAAAGCAGTATACATTCAGTCTTGGAATCAGACATACAAAGTATAGTATATAAATACACAATCGGTCCACACGGCACACCAAACTCAAGCACTGCTCCGTCCGACCGTGAGCGAAGCGGACAAGTCCACAAAGCTCATACCTTAAAGAAGGAAAGGGGAGAAAGCAAATACGAGAGTGAGGAGACCAAGTGCAGCAACGCGAGCATGTCGAGCAAGTGCCTAGCAACACCTCACCGTGCTCACGCAAGAAGCATGCATGAGTGCCTGCAACCACCAATTCAACTTCAATGGCCAAACATGTGGACAACCAGATGACGGTACTGTATGGAAATGTCTAGACCAAATGGAAACCGTGCACTTGTGCTCGATTGAGCCGCAGAGTATACTCCGCGAGTCTGGTGACTTAACCAGATGTATACACAAAGTCGCTCAAACACACGCGACCCACACATTTGCAAACAGCTGTAAAAATATCGAATCTCGAGAAGACGACAAATCGATGCTGCACTCCCTCTCTTTTTGCACGCTCAAAGCAAATGGCCAGCTGACAAATAGTCGGAGCACAGATGTATTAACTGCAAGTCTGAATGCGATATGTTCCAGAGGCTGTTGAGATGTGGACCACACGCATACTCCTCCTGAAAGTGATAATCGTCAATTCTGATGTGTACTACACAAATATTGTGTGCACCTACTTATATGGTGTAAACCCACACTAAAGACCACTCATATGGTGAAAAGTATCTTATACGAACTTCAAGTAAATATCCTGACGTCCACACACGTCCAAAGTGCTCCACGTGCCAGCAGACAGAGCAGCACGTGCGCAGTAGCATCATGACAACCAATACACTTTCCGTTTTACCTTCTCCAAACTCATAAACAGCGGGGGAAATGTGATGTCGAACAATAGAAATGAATAGCCAACATATCACTTGGAAATGGCAACACATAGGCAAAAAATGGCGTACAAAGCTATCCATTCTTGAAACGATCTCAGATTTTGCGATTTTTGTTGGTTGTGTACGATTAACAATACGTTGAGAGTCTTCAGAGTACGTGTATGGCGAATTTTTGACAGTGTCGGTTATGTCCTCGACTTGTACAAATGTTTCTTATTTAGCAATGATTATGTAACAAATCGATATACCCACGTGCGAGCCACGTCAATGTATATAACGTAAGTTTGGGCTGTTTCTGCCTAAAGTTTGCTCTCCATGACGTTGCTCACATGTGGGCCTTTGCAGAACCGATGTGGTGGTGTGGAGAGGAACTGCGACAAATCTGGTGGTAACGGCTTTAAGTATATGTATAAATATCGTGGATAGGAATAAATGCGATAGAGCTATCCAAAATAGTACGCCCTTTAATAGGGCGGCCTGGCCAAGGTCGTCAAGAATCATATTCGACCTTATATTGGGAGTCTGCTGTGCTCCTTCGTGCTTGGCACAGCAACCTCGTTACAATTTCTGAACATACTGTAATGTACTACAAATGTGAAAGTGACGGAGAAAATGACGCTAATGTATGCTTTACTTGTTATTGTGCTCTAAACGTTACTATATAGAGACTCTGCGGTTGCGTGTAGCTGTAGCTATGCTGGACAACACAAGACGCTCGTGATGAGCCGTCTGTGTTATTTGGAGCGTTTTTGACAAGTACCGCAATTTGAAGCGGCGCTTCCGTCTTCTTGGACGTGCGCTTCCATAGCACACTATAGTGTGAGAAGCGGTTTTGGTTGCTGGTAGATAAAGCTGCAAGCCGTATCTCTTTTGCCAGCGTTTCAAATACAAATATTTGTTATGACAATAGACGTTGTCCAAAATTTTAGCATAGTATCCACTATGATTGTGCTACGTTCTAATATCGAGTGGCTAACTGGGCCACCTAATACACTGATATGTGTTTTGTGGCCATAGCAATCAAACGCATACTAAACACTCGACTTCGTCGAAAACCGCCAGTGACTGGTATCGGGTTATGCTTCTCAGCGTATATGGAAGTTCAGATGAACTTGAAAAAGACGTGCAGATGCACTAGCCCCACACCCAGTTCTTCTCCGCCACCAATACTCATCCAAGCTGCTCGTCTTGGACGTGTATTCACCTGACCACACATCCAAGACTGAACGAGTCGAACACTTTGAAAACATCACCATGCTAGACGAGCAAGACAGCACGACAACAACTACCGAAGTGCCTCTCCCCGCCAGCAAGGTGCGCAAAGCGCAGTTCAGCTTCTCGGCAAGTGATAACGTGCTTCTTGTCCGAGAGACAATCGCGTGCAACCCTTTTGCTGCCGACTGCGGCACAATACGAGCGACGTGGTCGCGCGTAGCAAGTGCGATTGGAGGCGGCGTCGATGGACGTCGTGCGCACGACCGAGTGAGCGCGCTATTGAAGATGCACCGAGCGAAGGAGCGAGAGAGAATACGAGCAAGCGGGGTTGAGGAGGAGGTGCGACAGATTGATCTTCTTCTCACTGAGCTCGTCGAGATCTCCGAGTCCCAAAACGGCTTGGCACGGGAACAAAGAGAAGAGAAAGAAGAACCAGCCGCTGAGCTAGAGCGCAAGGGTGACTCCATTCGCCAGCGCGAGCTTTAGGGAATGACTTATCGAGAGAGAAAGCGTCAGCGCACCAAGGCGAGCTCCGAGCTGATCGCCTTTTTGCAAGCTCGTGCCCTGCGTGACGTGGCCACAAAGAAGCTGGATCTCGAAGAGCGTCACATCCCTCTAGAAGAACGACGAGTGGCGATGACTTGAGCACTAGCAATACAAATCCGACTGCTCACTGACCATCTTGTTCGAGTTCTATGCGAAAGTACTCTTCGAGCGATGGTGTCGCGACATGAAAGTACTGGCTGATCTCGTTAGGATGCGCGCAGTTGTGTATGTAGCGACCAAGTAGTTATATCTTGAGTGCTTGTTTGAGATCGAAAGGGCACCACAAGTTTTTGATGTCCGCTGTGAGCGATTCGAGCGTCAGCGTGTGTGTGCCAAGTCGCTGCGAGTCGCTGCGAGCGACTGTGTGTGTGTGTGCTAAGTCGCTGAGAACGAGTCGAGCGTCGGCGTGTGTGTCCCAAGTCACTGTGAGCGAGTCGTTGTGAGTCGCTTTCGTGTGAGTCGGCGAATTCGTGAGATTCTGAACTTGGTTGAACGATCAAAAGATGTGTCAGGCCCAACCCCTGAGTTCTCGTCTGCTGTATTTGCTTGTCGAGTATCTAAACCTATCTATTGTTGACCGTACACAAACAAAAAAATCTCAAAATCTGCGATCGTTTCAAGAACAGATAGCTTTGTACGCCATTTTTTGCTTATGTGTTGCCATTTCCAAGTGATATGTTGGCTATTCATTTCTATTGTTCGACATCACATTTCCCTCGCTGTTCTCTCACTTTATGGTGATGTGTCCCGCAAGAAACAGCCTAAGTTGAAACAAAGCGTATGTCAACAAATATCTGTATTGAGTCTGTGGGTATAAATATCGTTTGACAACTACTATCACAAAAGACCAATTGTTGCAGATTCCAACACAACACTCAAACCTCAACATTTCAATTGGAACTTCTATCACTTGATGATAAATGGTGTACACACCAGCATAGCCTAAGCATAGGTTTAGTGGGCACGTCATTCTTTGACTTTTAGTACAATGTGTGATACCTGTTGTTGCATATCATGCGTCTCTTTTTGACTGTCACATTATCATGGATGCATTTAAAACATTTGTCCAAGTCGTTCAGAAAATCGACAGTGTCTATAAATACGCCACATTTGTACACCATAGAGTGCAATTTACCCTTCATTCTGATATTGCAACATTATCATTGCAACATTTGTAACATTGCGCAAGATTGTCGAATACGAAATTGGTGTTCTAAAATAGACACCGTCTAAAAATACGCCTATACTTCACAGAGTACAATTGCGATGCATACAAAACACAACTCACAACGATCTGTAGCCGTTCTCAAATATAGTCTCTTGTATGTGTGTGCACACATACAGTCGCAGTTGGTACTGAGGCTGGCGAGAGGGTGCCGTCGAGACGACAGTCGTGAGGAGACGCACACGCACACAACGAGTTGCAGTGTCTCGCACATCCATTCCGGAATTGCTCGTATCAAGCACCTCGTTGTCGCTTCGTCTCTTGGTGCGACGACGCGCGCGATACACACGAGCCATGGAGCCACTCGACAAGGCGTTCGTCGTCGTGCCTGTGGTCGAGTCGCGCGACCTGCGCCGAGGGCTCGTGCAGGCGCCGAGCGAGTTTGTGCGCATGGTGCCGTACGCGTTCTCGTGGCCTCGCATGCTGCTCTACTGCATTCTCGTCGTGCTCTCGTTCGGGACGCTCCTGGCGCTCTCGGTCTGGTTCCCGCAAGTGTTCACACACCTCGCGCGTCAGCGCCTTCCGCACTCGTCGCTTGGGCGAGCGCACTACGTGCTCATTCTCGTGCACGAGGACGGTCTCCGGTCGCACTGGGTCGAAGTGAAGCTCCAGCACCCGCCCAAGCCAGTCGGTCCAGGCTTCTGGACTAGACAACTGCGTTGGTGCCGACGCAGTGGCGCGAAAGACAGCAGCGTCGACAAAGTCGCAGCCGCTGGCAAGGGCGGCTCAAGCGCCGCGAAGCAGCCGTGGGTCTGGTTCGAGTTCAAGAAACACCGCTACGCGTTCGACGCAGACAAGAGTGAGTTCGAGCGCTACCTCGCGACTGCAAACGAGCCGCTCAGTGACGTCGCTGCTCGCGTGAGCAAGGGACTGCGCACCACGACTGACGCGCCGCCGAGCGACGTCGAGCGCCGCAAAGAGCTCTTTGGACCGAACGTCGTCGACATTGACGAGCCGAGCGTCGCGCTCCTGCTCTTCGCGAAGGTCATGCACCCGTTCTACCTCTTCCAGATCTTCAGCGTCGCGGTCTGGTTCGTCGAGAAGTACACTGTGTACGCGATCGTGATCCTCGTCCTGTCCGCGTGCTCGCTGCTCTGGGAGACGTACTGCGAAGTGGCGAACACGTGGCGCCTGCGCAAGCTCGTGCGCAGCGAGCACCGCGTGACGGTCGTGCGTGACGGCGTCGACGCAACGATCGACGAGCGCGACTTGGTACCAGGCGACATCGTCGTCGTCGCTGCGGGTCCAGTCTGCGCCGACATGCTCTTGCTCTCCGGCATGTGCGAAGCCGACGAAGCGTCGATCACCGGCGAAGCGCTGCCAGTGGCAAAGACGCCAGTGTCAGGACACGGACACACGACGGACGCGCACCACAAGTCGTCGGTGCTGTACACGGGCTCGCGCATCACACGCGTGCACGAGGGCACTGGTGCATGCAGAGGCTGCGGTGAGTGCAACGGAAGCGACAAGTGCGCGCGCACGGACGTGTACCGAGCCGTCGTCCTGCGCACGGGCTTTGCGACTGGCAAGGGCGAGCTCTTCCGCAGCATCCTGCACCCGCGGCCACTTACGTTCGAGTTTGAACGCGACAGCTACCGGTATCTCTTCGTGCTCGTTGCGATCGCGCTCGCGGCGTTCATCAAGCGCCTCGTGGATGCAGCAGACGTGACCGCGACGTTCGGCCACACGGCGCTGCACTCGCTCGACTTGATCACGATCGCCGTGCCGCCGGCGCTGCCGCTCGTGCTCTCGTCTGGGATCAACTTTGCGCTCGGGCGTCTGCGTCTGCGCGGCGTCGCGTGCATGGACGTCCGCCGCATCAACCTCTGCGGCCAGCTCACGTGCTTCTGCTTCGACAAGACCGGCACGCTCACGGGCGAGCACTTCAAGTTCGCTGGTGTCGAAGATGTCGTGTGCGTCGAGGGCGTCAAGCACCTCCTGGCCGTGGACCTCCGGTCACACGTGCTCCCGTTGCCACTCCGCGCCGCCATGGCGACGTGCCACGACCTCGCAGCCGACGGTCAGGGACTCATGCTCGACAAGGAGATGTTTGCGCACACGCAGTGCCGCCTCGCGCACTCGAAGCACACGAACACGATCCACGCGACGAGCAACAACGACGGCGACGCGTTTCCAGGCTACGAGATCCTCAAGCGCTTCCCGTTCGACTCGAGTCTCCAGCGCTCGAGCGTCGTCGCGCGCAGCCTCGACACGTTCGAGCTCGCGGTGTTTGTGAAAGGGTCACCAGACGCAGTGCGCGGACTTTCGAGCGGCTGCCCCGCCGACTTTGCCGACGTCACGCGCACGCACGCCGCTGAGGGACACTACTGCATCGCGTTCGCGTCCAAGACGCTGCCAGAGCGCAAGACGCTCGACCTCGAGAGCCGCGCGGCTGTCGAGAGCGATCTGGAGCTCCTCGCGCTCGTGTACTTTACGAACGAGCTCAAGCCCGAGTCTGCTGGCGTCGTGGCCAAGCTCAAGGCTGCAGAGCTCGACGTGCGCATGATCACAGGCGACGACCCGTACACGGCGCTCCAGGTCGCGCAGCAGCTCAAGATGGGACTCCAGAAGAGCGTCGCAGTCGTCGACGTGAACGAAAAGACTGGCGACGTGCAGCTCTGGAACGTCGAAGCCGCCAAGTCGGAAGCGCGCGCAGGCGAGTGGGAGCACTTCACTGGCGCGAGCATCAGTCGGCTCCTCAACGCGTACGACGTCGCGATCACCGGTCCGGCGCTCGACAAGCTCCGCAAAGAGTGCGAGAACGAGACCATCGTGCACTTGGTGCGCAACACGCGCGTCTACGCGCGCATCCAGCCGCAGCAGAAGGCCTGGATCGTCGAGCAGCTCATGGACATGGGTCACATCGTCGGTATGTGCGGCGACGGCACGAACGACTGCGGCGCGCTCAAAGCTGCGCACGTCGGACTCGCGCTGCTCAGCGGCGTCGAGGCGTCGCTCGTGGCGTCGTTCACGAGCACGCGCAAGTCGATCGAAGACGTCCCCGTGCTCATTCGCGAAGGCCGCTGCGCGACCATGACGTCGTTCCTCGCGTTCAAGTTCATGGTGCTGTACCCACTCATCCAACTCGCGATGGCGACGACGCTCGCGCACTTTGACCTCGTGCTCACGAACAACCAGTACTTCTGGGACGACATGGCGATCGTGCTCGGGCTCTCGATCTCGATGCTCGCGACTGGCGCGTCGACAGAGCTGACTGCGACGCGGCCGCCGCGGACGCTCTTTGCGCCGACGATTGCGTGCTCGATCGCCGGTCAAGTCGGGATCTTCATCGCGTTCTTCGCCGGTCATTTTGCGCTGCTCAAGCACCAGCCCACGAGCTGGTTCTGCCGCATCCAGGACGCCATGGCGTACCTCAGTGGCGACCGAAACGTTCCGTCGAGCTGCGCAGTCTACCTCGCGTACAACTCGGTCGACAACGAGTACTCGTTCGAAGGCACGAGCGTGTGGCTCTTTGGCCACTTGCTCTACATCTCGGTCGCCGCGGCGTTCAACATCAACGACCCGTTCCGCCTGCCGTTCTACCGCAACTGGCTGTTCACGGCGCTGCTGCTCGCAGTCACTGGTGTGAACCTCTGGTTCCTGCTCGACACGTCCGGTGTCATTGACAGCACGTTCCAGCTCATGGCGATGCCGTTTAGCTATCGCTGGAAGCTCCTGACGATGTTCCTCGGTCACGCCGGTGCATCGATTCTCTGGGAGTTCGTCGCAACGCGCGGGCTCCCGCGCTTTGAGCGACCTGCGTGGGTCCAGCGCCTCTCTGCGGCGTGCGGGCTCCAGTAGCTCGATCGCTTGCATCCTTCTCTCTCTCACACACACATACACTACTACTACTACTACTGCTATTGAACACCAGCGAATACAACGCGCACTTGCACTCGTACTCAAGTGACGATGTCAGCACGCGCGTGCAGCGTGTTCGTGTGGAGCGCCGTCTCTGACGTGAGAGCGACTGCCTCTGTCGCTACAAGCACCATTGGTGAACGAAACTCGACACGTGCGCACTCGGAGCTGTTCATTACATCCTCAACGTACTCGAATGTCTCTGGAACGTGTCTGTTGTGGGTCAGCACACAACTTTTGCAGCGTCGTGAAGGCTCATGAGCTGCTAGATGTGCGCTGCTCTGTGTGTCTTCGTGCATCAAGGGCCAACGTGATCGACATTCAGTCACTTTCACGAGCGTTCTATGAGTCGAGAGGCACATGATCGATTAGCAACGAAGTGACCACGAGCACACGCGCATTGAACACACGACGACGAGCCCTGCTCTCTTGCGTGAGAGAGCGAGTCTTCAAGCCGCAGACGCACGTGAGATGGCGTCTTGACGAGAGACGCACACTGACGTAAAGTATCACTCGATGCATGCGCGCGACAGCAAGTGCACTACAAGAGCGTACTCGAGATCAAAAGCGCATCAGAGAAGCTCACACGATGTGCACGACCAGTGCAAGAGCGCCTCCTCGCCATCAAACGCACGAGCCGCAGCTCCTGCGACTTACAGCCGTTCTTGGACGTGTGTCCAAGAGCACATCGTGAAGCGAGTCGTCGGGCGCAATGGCGCGAAGGAAGTAGAGGTGGTCCGAGGACGATGTCGTGAAGCAGCAGCAGTATGTAGCCAAGTGCTTGGTTTCAACCCAGTTCACGCACAAGCGATAGAGCCTTATGATGATAGCGTGCAGCATGGAGCTCGCATGCAGCGCGAGCACGGCCATGCAAGACGCGCACCACAAGAACGTTCACGTGGCGCTCGAGACTCTCTCACACAAACGTCGTTGCCATGCATCGACATCGAGAGACGCGAGGACCTTCATTGATGCCTTTCAAGTCTGTGCCCTTTCGCTTCAACCAGATTCATCAACAATTCAAGTCTCATTTGTATACAAATTCCAAGTTGTCAAGCAATGCAATCCTTTTGATTTCATTTGCGATTGCCTGAGGCACGAACAACTTGATTTTACTATGAGTTGAGACAATGATGTGGACTACACACACACGCGGAAACTGGTGGCCAAGAGCGCAGATTCGAGCGAGTGGATCGAGACGCGGGACCTCGAGAGCCTCGCGCTCTCGTCGGCTCATTTCCGGTTTGATCAAGAACTCGCGAATCCCCCACCTGTCCATCCAGTGACCATGGCTGACCAGAAGAAGGAGCACCTGTCGCTCGTCGTGTGCGGCCACGTCGACGCCGGCAAGTCGACGACGACGGGCCACCTGATCTTCAAGCTCGGCGGCATTGGCGAGCGTGAGATGGCCAAGCTCCAGGCCGAGGCTGACTCGAAGGGCAAGTCGTCGTTCGCGTTCGCGTACTACATGGACACGTGCAAGGAGGAGCGCGAGCGTGGTGTCACGATCCAGTGCAACACGAAGGAGTTCTACACGCCGAACTACCACTACACGATCGTCGACGCGCCGGGCCACAAGGACTACATCAAGAACATGATCACGGGTTCGGGCTCGGCGGACGCTGCGCTCATCCTCGTGCCGGCTGAGAAGGGTGGTTTTGAGGCCGCTATCGCCAAGGCGGACCCGAAGCTCGGTGTGGACGAGGGCCAGACGCGCCAGCACGCGCGTCTGCTCTTCCTCCTCGGCATTGAGCAGATCATCGTCGGCGTGAACAAGATGGACTCGTGCGACTGGTCGGAGACGCGTTTCAACGAGATCAAGGACGAGTTCGTGAAGATGATCACGACGATCGGCTTCAAGCCAAAGAAGGTGCCGGTGATCCCGTACTCGGGCTTCCACGGCGAGAACCTCGTGACCAAGTCGGAGAAGGCGCCGTGGTACAAGGGCTGGAAGGCGAACCTGAACCCGACGACGGTGATTGAGGGCTGGACGATCCTCGACGCGCTCGACAAGCTCATCAAGCCGCCAAAGCGCCAGCCGGACGCGCCGCTCCGTCTCCCGATCTCCAACATCTACAACATCAAGGGTGTCGGTCAGATCATCTGCGGCCGTGTCGAGCAGGGCACGGTGCGCCCGGGTGACATTGTCGGCTTTGCGCCGTCGGGCATCCGCGGCAAGAAGATGTTCCAGATCGAGCAGCACCACAAGCAGCTCGCGTCGGCGGGTCCGGGCGAGAACGTCGGCATGTCGATCAAGGGCATTGGCAAGGACGAGAAGATCGCGGTCGGTGACGTCATCTTCATTGAGAAGGAGGGCATCCTGAAGGCGGTCAAGACGTTCACGGCGCTCGTGTTCGTGCAGGAGCACCCGGGTGTGCTCAAGAAGGGCTACTGCCCGGTGATCTTCTCGCGCACGGCGCGTGTGGCGTGCCGCATGACGGCGATCAACTGGAAGCAGTCGAAGAAGACGGGCAACGAGAAGGTCGAGAACCCGGAGGAGCTCTCGCAGTTCGAGCAGGCCGAGGTCGTGTTCGAGCCGACGTCGCTCCTGTACCTCGACACGTTCGAGAAGTGCCAGGGCCTCGCGCGTATCGCTGTCATGGACTCGAACCGCCTCAAGATGCTCGGCAAGGTCACGGGCGTCGTCTACAAGGACTAAGCGCATCGCTCACCACGCGCGTGCGCTGCTGTCTCCATAGTGTCCTAAGCTATGTGCCACAATACGAGCTCGCTCTTTGCAGCCGCAATCCACACTTCTGGTCCAGTTTGCATACATTCCTTTAGATGATTGTGTCTCGCACGGACAAATGGAGTTGCTCACCAAGATCAACACAACAGCGTCGTTCTTACGGCAGAGTCGCTCATGTAGCTCCTGTAAAGCTCACGGCTGCGCCATTGCCACTTGGAACGCGCGGCGCTTCTCGCGACAGTCAGACGCCTCGTAGATCTCGATCGCGTCGCGCAGTTGTGAGCTGCGCAGTCGACAGCAAACCGCCGACAGCGTCAGACTCGCATCGCTCTCTCACGACCATGAGGCTCGAGCTAACGGTCCTCAGACGCACGTACCGCAGCGCTTGCACGCGCTCTGCACTCGGTGGGTGCGTCGAGAAGTACTTGAGCTGTGCTGCGCCGCGCGTCTCGAGCGCACCGAGCGCCGTGTTCATCTCGACGCTCGCGCGCGGGTCGTAGCACGCTCTCGCCATGAGCTGCAGCCCAATCGCGTCGGCTTCAAGCTCGAGCTTGCGACTGAACGGCAGGTCGACGGCCACGCGCACGAGCTGCGCACACACGCGTGGCTCGCAGCGTCAGTCGCTCGATCGTTTGGCTTTGTATCGATACTCTGAGAGAGGACGCACCGTGTCGGTGAGGTCGCCGTAGCCAGGGACGAGCAGCGCCACGAGTCCGTACACGAGCAGCGTGAACGACATCGTCTCGGCGCCATGGCCTGCAACACACAGGCGACGCGGTCCAGTCAATGGCGTCAAGCGACGACCGACGGGCGAAGCAGAGGATAGCGGACGTACGCGCAATGCCGTGCGCAGCTTCGTGAAAGAGCACAGCGGCGAGCGAGTCCTCGTTCTTCAGGACGTGGAACAGCCCCGAGTTCACAAAGACCTTGCCGCCTGCGCGCACGAGCGTCAGTGAAGCGCTCGGACCGGACGCACGCGCTCGTAGATGCGCACCTGGGAGGCAGAACGCGTTCGGCTCTGCGGCCTCGAGCACGCGGAACTGCCACTTCATCGCTGGACTCGCGGCCTGCTCGACGATCTTGCTGCCCACGCGCTGCACGGCGCGAGACATCTGCGCTCGCAGACAAGAAACAGCAGCAGCGTCAGGAGCGAGTGGGGCGCATGAGAGGGCGTGTAGTGCCACGCGGGTGCACGCACTGGGTGGGAAGCTGGCAGCACGCGGTGCTGTTGCATGATCTCCTACGCACATACGCAGGCGTGAGCGCTACACTGGACAATTGATGAAGCAGGAGCAGCCGCACCTTGGCTGCGTGCTCGCCCATGCGCTCCTCTGTTGCTATAGCCACATAGGAGCAAACAGACCTCAGCAACGCTCTTTGCCTCGCGTACGAGAGCATCACTAGAGGAGCCAACGCACGTACCTGTCGAGAGAAACATGACGCGTCGTCGCCCTGTGAGCGGCATCGTCTCGACGTGACTCGCCACGTACACTGATGCACCAAATCATTAGTAGCTGCGCACGACGCATAGAGATACTACTGAGCTTCTCACCACTGCCAGCGACGCCCGAGCCAACGATGAGCGTCCGCAGATACGGCGGCATCGCTCGCCACTCGTGGCGCCAGCCTCGCCAGCCTGCGCGCACTTGTCGCGAGAGCATCATGCCAGTTGATGCGCTTTCTGGCGCAGGACATGAAAACCTCGTTTTTGTCACTATCACAACTGCTACAGTCGAACAAGTCTCCTTGAAGCTGCAGTGCTGCCTTTCACATTGAGTCTGACTGACAAGTCCCTATGACTCACGCTCAACCGCAGTCACTCGGTCTATCGCCACACGGCGGCTGCCGAGTCTGTACCAATGGAGTTCAGGTCATCGACACAAGACTCTGGACGGTAGCGTCGCAACAAGGTCTATGATCTCTTGAAGCTACACAAGTACGACCGCACTAGCGTCTAGGTCAACACTGTCAAAACGGACTCTGCTTCGCTAGCGACCTCGCTCACTCGGCTGCTACAAGCCGTAGCCTGGCACGTCCTTGACCTTTGAGTACTTCGCTTCGCCGACGGACTTCGCTTCGCCAACTAACTAACGCAGCTCAACTCTGTCAAACCTGACTCTGCTACACGTTCACTTGATTGCTACGAGTACAAGGGATAGTCTGGCAACCTAGGTCCTTGGCACCACGGGGCTCCGTCTCCTCTATTTGAAGAGACAGCGCGGTGTGTCCTACTACAGATGTGTCCTGGTCGTACTGATTGCTCCTACGCCAGGACCTCGGTGTTGACTCTCGTCTGTAGTTCGGTGGCGACTATTTCGAGGCGCCGCCGCGATCGCGCTCCCATGAGTCCCAACATGATGGAGCTCCAAGATGTACGACAGCGCGGCACCGATCACGATCGCAGGAGCGCTCGAGCGTAATCGATGGTCACGAGGCGCGGGGCAATCACGAAACGAAGCGCCACAGCTAGCGTTGTTGCCGCTGGCTGCTGCATCCGAGTACCTCGAGAGACGCACTCTGCAGTTTGCGCTGACCCGCACATTGCCGACAACGTAGCAGCCACCGAGTCGCCGACAGCAAGTGAACCATAGCGACCACACCAGGACCTTCGGACCGTCACCTCCTGTCGTCCGAGCCGGAACTCGTCGCGATGGGCCCTCTCGCGACTGCAGCAGTCGGAGAACTCAAGTTCAAGTCGACTCCGAGAACACGCGTCGTGACGCACGCTTCGCACATCCGGACGCTCCTCTGGAAGAACTGGACGATCAAGAAGCGCCATCCGTTCGCAACTGTCGCGGAGGTGCTCTTGCCCGTGCTCTTCATCGTCCTCATGACGCTGCTCAAGGGACTGACCGACAATGTCGATGTCCCAGCGGGCTGGAGCGAGAGCTGGGGCATGGGGTTCACCATGACATCTCCAACGCTCTGGAGCCCTGGGCTCTCAGCGATCGACTACCCGGCGTCTCAAGCGCGCTACGTGACCGCCGAGTCCACGATGTCAGGGCTACTCATGTACCTCGGCTTGCGGCTCGCAAACGACATCAGCGCCTCGGCGAACCTCACGAACGCTGAGAAGGCGAGCTGCGTGAACACTGTCGGGTACTTTGGCCACGTGAGCACCGAGGCAACATCGCCGTGGGCGATCCCACCCGCATGCCGTGATAGCGCAGTGGCGTACAAGCTCGCGATTGCACCAGATAACACGTTCACGCGGAGCTACTTCTTTGAGACCATGAAGACGTGGTACCCGCGCACGGCGATCTCAAACGCGACCGTCAAGACCTCGAGCGGCGTAGGCAAAGTGACGATCCCTGCGTTCGAAGACAGCGTCGTGTTCTTCAAGACCGAAGCAGAGCTTGAGGCGCACATCACCGACTCGCTCTATGGCAGGTCGCAAGACAAGCCCAAGGTCTACGGCGCGATCGTGTTCGACCAGTTCCCAGACGACGCGAGCATCGGCAAGTACACGTCGATCGAGTACTCGGTGCGCATGAACTCGACGCAAGTGGGGCAGAACAGCTTCGAGTCGTCACCGCGCACAATCGGCACGCCGTTCGAGTCGCCGTTCAAGCGCACGATCGAGACGAGTTACAACAACCTCTACACGCGCATGGGCTTCGCGACGCTCCAGACACTCGTCACGCGCTTTGCCAACTGCCTCCCACACTGGGACGCCACGTCAAAGACTACGAACGGCACGTGTCAGCAAGAGCTCGCAGTGGCAAAGCCAGATCCGGCGATAGAGGCGAAGCTCTTTGAGTCGATCACGAACGACGCGTTCCTCCTGAGCGGACTTCCTCGCGCTTTTGGTGGCACTCAGCAAGTGGCGATGAACGAACTCAGCGCCATGTCTGCAGCAGACCGCGAGACGCTCCTGCGACCGCTGCGCATTGCACCACAGGCGTACTTTGGCACATCGGTCGCTGCGCTTCCGATCGAGAGCTTCGTCTCGGCGCCGTTCTACGACTCGGTCAAGAACGTCTTTGCGATCGTGTTTGTGCTCTCGTACTTGTACGCCGTCTCGCGCGTGCTCGTGGTGCTGATCCAGGAGAAGGAGACGCGGTCGCGCGAGTACATGAAGATCCTCGGCGTCCAGGAGGGCTCGATCATCCTCTCGTGGTACATCACGTACACGCTCATCTTCTTCCTCGCGAGCATCGTCCAGGCGATCGCGAGCAAAGGCGGGCTCTTTGGCAACAGCGACCCCGTGCTCATCTTCCTCTTCTTCTTCCTCTTCAGCATGAGCGTCCTGAGCTTCGGCTTCCTCGTGAGCACGCTCTTCTCGCGCGCGCGCACCGGCGCCTTCGCCGGCATGGTCCTCTTCTTCTTCATGTACTTCGTCTCGAGCGGCTTCTCGGACGCCTCGACGATTGGCGCCAAGGCTGGCGGCTGTCTTCTCTCGCCCGTGGCGCTCGCATTCGGCGTCCAGGCGCTCGCGTCCGTCGAAGCCACGGGCGTGGGCATGGGCTTTGGGAACGCGTCGACTGTGACTGGGAACTTCAGCTTCGACATCGCGCTCTGGCTGCTCTTCATCGACACGGTGCTCTACACGCTCGCGGGTCTCTACTTCGAGCGCGTGATCCCGAAGGAGTACGGCACGACCGAGAAGTGGTACTTCCCCATCTCGCCGAGCTACTGGTTTGGCAAGACGCACTCGCAGAAAGTTGGCGATGTCCATCCGACTCAAGAAGATGGTGGGGCCGATGCGAACCCGAACGTCGAGCGCGTGAGCGAGGACCTGCTGCAGCAAGAGCGCTCGGGCGAAGCGCTCGTGATCCGCAACATCAAGAAGGAGTTCGCCGTCCCAGGCGGCATCAAGCGCGCGGTCAAAGGCGTGAGCTTGACGATGTACAAGGACCAGATCACGTGTCTCCTCGGCCACAACGGCGCCGGCAAGACGACGCTCATCTCGATGCTCACGGGCATCGTCGCGCCGTCGGACGGCGACGCGTACTTCCACGGCCTGTCGCTCACGCAGAACATGCGCGAGATCCGCCAGTCGCTCGGACTGTGCTTCCAGCACGACGTGCTCTACGCCGAGCTCACGGTCGAGGAACACCTGCTCTTCTACGCGCGCGTCAAGGGCTACAGAGGCGCCGAGCTGCGCGAGGTCGTCGCGACCAAGATCAAGGAGGTCGGCTTGACCGAGAAGCGCCGCGTGTTCTCCGGCTCGCTCTCGGGCGGCATGAAGCGCAAGCTCTCAGTCGCGATCTGCCTCCTTGGCGACAGCTCGCTCGTGTTCCTGGACGAGCCGACGTCCGGCATGGACCCGTACAGCCGCCGCAGCACGTGGGAGATCCTGCTCAACAACCGCCAGGACCGCGTCGTGGTGCTCACGACGCACTTCATGGACGAAGCCGACATCCTCGGCGACCGCATCGCGATCATGGCCGAGGGCGAGCTCCGGTGCTGCGGCTCGTCCATGTTTCTCAAGAACCGCTACGGCGCCGGCTACAACTTCACGCTCGTCAAGCGCGAGGGCTGCAACGATGCGAGCTTGATCGCATTCGTCTCGGCGAGCGTCGCGAACGCCAAGGTCCTGAGCAACGTCGGCGCCGAGATGTCGTTCCAGCTCCCGCTCGATAGCACGGCGCAGTTCGCAGCGATGTTCGAGGCGCTCGACGGCCGCCTCGCAGACCTCGGCGTGCTCTCGTACGGCATCTCGGTCACGACGCTCGAGGAGGTCTTCATCAAAGTCGCCGAGGCGGGCGACGAGGACCACAAGCACACGCTCAAGAAGGACGGCGTGAGCGCTCCGAGCGGCGCATCCGCAGCGCCGAAAGGACCGTCGATCGCCAGCCTCACGGGCTGGGCGATGTTCTTCGTGCACCTCTCGGCGCTGCTGCTCAAGCGCTTCCGCATCGCAAAGCGCGACCGCCGCGTGCTCCTCTTCAGCGCGATCTTGCCAGTCACGCTGCTCGCCGCTGGTCTCGGACTGCTCAAGTCCAGCTCGCTCACGCAGTCGGACGTGAAGCTCCCGCTGACGTCCGACAAGTTCGCCGCTGGCGCCGCCATGAACGTGCCGTACTTCTGCCAAGCGGACGAGAGCCAGTGGTGCTCGCACACGATGGACGCGCTCTTTACAGGCGGCAAGACGCGCAAGTTCACGGCCACAGACATCCAGAGTCCGCCGTACACGAGCGCCACACCGACGGTCTTTGGCGTCGAGTACCCGACGTCGCAGCTCGACGTGAACGGCGCAAGTGGCTACTGCCTGCGCTTCAGCGAGAAGATGTACCAGCGCGCGTTCGGCAAGACGGACGCCGACATGGCGAAGACGTCGGTCACGCCGGCGGAAGACCAGCTCGGCGGCTACTTGGTGCACGGGTCGGCGAGCGAGCGCGTGTTCGGGTACCACATCTTCGTGAACTCGACGGCGACGCACGGCTCGGTGGTCTTCAAGGCGCTGCTCGACCAGGCGCTGTACCGCCTCATGGCGGCGAGCGGCAGCACGAGCGCGACGTCGGACGTGACGCTCAAGGTGAACACGTTCCCGCTGCCGTACACGGCGTCGACGAAGGCGCTCTTCGGCTCCTTCCTCTCGTTCACGGCGTGCATCTTCATCGTGATCGCGTTCGCGTTCTTCCCCGCCTCGATCGTCGTCTTCCTCGTGAAGGAGAAGCAAGCGGAGCACAACTCCAAGCACCAGCAGCTCGTCTCGGGCGTGAGTCTCCCGGCGTTCTGGCTCGCGAACTACATCTGGGACCTGATCACGTACGCGCTCCCGTTCATCGCGGCCGTCGTGCTCATCAAGGTCTTTGACATCTCGGCGTTCACGGGCAACGGCTGCACGACGTGCACGTCCGCGACGTTCCCTGCCGTCGTGCTGCTCTTCATCCTCTTCGGACTCGCGATCTGTCCGTTCACGTACTGCATGTCGTACCTGTTCAAGGAGCACGCGTCGTCGCAGACGTACACGATCATCGCGAACTTCATCTTGGGCGTCATCCTCATGGTCGTGTCCTTCATCTTGGACGTGATCGGGAGCAGCAAGGCAGCGAACAAGGTACTCAAGTACATCTGGCGCCTCTCGCCGCTGTTCAACCTCGGGAGTGGACTGCTTAGCCTGAGTCTCCAAGAGATCACCGCGAACTTTGGCTTCTCGTCCGAGACACCGAGTCCGTTCGACTTGGACGTCATGGGCTGGGAGCTGCTCTACCTCGCGTTCGACGCCGCGCTGTTCTTTGCGATCGCCGTCGGTGGCGACTACCTCCTCAGCTTCCCAAAGATCAAGGCCGCGGTGTTCAAAGACCCGCACCTCGTCGATGCGCCGTACGAAGAGGACGAAGACGTCGTGCGCGAAGCAGAGCGCGTGCTCAGCGGCCGCGCCGACACGGACGCGGTCAAGCTCCAGCAGATCCGGAAAGTGTACAAAGGCAACAAGGTCGCGGTGCGGAACCTCTCGTTCGGACTGCCAAAGGGCGAGTGCTTTGGGTACCTCGGCATCAACGGCGCCGGCAAGACGACGACGATGAAGATGCTCACGGGCGACATCATCCCGACGTCTGGCCGCGGGACGCTCGGCGGCTTTGACATCCTCTCGCAGCAGATCGACGTGCGCCGCTTGATCGGGTACTGCCCGCAGTTTGACGCGCTCTTTGAGCTCCTGTCCGTGCGCGAGCACCTCGAGCTCTTTGCGCGCATCAAGGGCGTCTCGAGCCGCGAGCTGCGCGCGGTCGTCGACGACCTCATGCACCAGATGAACCTCGACGACTTTGAGCACAAGCTCGCTGGGACACTCAGCGGCGGCAACAAGCGCAAGCTCTCGGTCGCAATCGCGATGATCGGGTCGCCACCGATCATCTTCCTCGACGAGCCGTCTACGGGCATGGACCCAGTCTCGCGCCGGTTCATGTGGAACGTCATCGCCGACATGTCGACGACGCGGAAGGAGTCGACGATCATCCTCACGACGCACAGCATGGAGGAGTGCGAGGCGCTCTGCACGCGCGTCGGCATCATGGTCGGCGGTCGCCTGCGCTGTCTCGGGAGCATCCAGCACCTCAAGACGCGCTTCGGCAACGGCGTCATGGTCGAGATCAAGGTCGAGCAAGCGGCGACCGCAGTCGTCGACGCGCGCCTTGCCGAGTGCTTTGGCGCCGCGCCAGCGATGACGATTTCGAGAGACGACGTCCGCGCGAGCTGCGAGAAGCTCGGCGACGCCACGTGGGCGGACAAGATCGCAATGAACCACTCGACCGGGTTTGCGCTCGCAGCGGCGCTCGAGCGCGACGGCGCGATCCGACTGCCGGCGCTCTGCGCGTGGTGGATCGCCGAGGAGCGCTTCATTGGCCTCGACCGGTTCCTGCAGCAGTGCTTTGGCGCACCGAGCGTCCAGATGCTCGAGCGCCAGAACGACCTCTGCCGATACAAGCTCTCGGGCGACGCAAGTCAACTGAAGCTCTCGCGCGTGTTCAAGCTCATTGAGGACGGCAAGCAGGCGGCGCACATCCGCGAGTACAGCGTCTCGCAGACGACGCTCGAGCAGATCTTCAACTACTTTGCGTCGCAGCAGAGCGAGGAGACGGGCGTGGCGCGCGGCATGGTCAAGTAGGAAGAGCGCTCGGTAGGCAAAGCGGCGATCGCTAGTCGATGGGTCTCAGTAGCAGCAGCAAGACGAGTGGCTAGGATGGTCACCATCTGAGCACGAACGGAACAGGATCAATAGGGCAAACGCCATACACTTACACACACTTACGCACTGCGCTCTCTCTCCTACATGCCACGCATCGTACGCGCAGCAGCTGCTCAGATACGCGTCGTCCAAATGATCCGGCGGTGAACTGGGTGCGCTGCGAACCGGAAGATCAGCGCGACCATGAAGCTGTCGAGTCCATTGCGACTCGAGTTGGCAGCGCCATCGGTCTGCAGGACACTTAGGAACGCGAGCTTCTGCGGCAGCGCGAGCTTCCGAAGGATCCGTTCGCCTTGCGACTGCGCGTGGAGCCGCAGCAGCTCTTCGTGCTCCTCAGCGTCGACGTTGTTCTCCCTGGCGTCGACCATAATGTAGTACGAGTCTCGCAAGAGGAACCAGAACTGTCCATAGAGGTGCACGGTCTCGAGCGTCTTGTTCACGCGGAGGACGTCGCACACGACTGCGATGCTCTGCGCACCCTTCTCCTCCGTCACGAGCCGGAGCTCGCGCAGCGGTGGGATCTTCGCCGGATTCGCGAGCCATCGCGCCAGGCGCTGGAAGTCGGCGACCGTGAAGTCGCTCCTGTCGAGGTTGAGCGTCAGCAAGTGGTCGCCAACGCCGCTCTCGAGCGTCTCGACGAGCGCAATGATCGAGTCGTCACGCAGACCGGCGTTGGTCAGCATGAGGTGCCGGAGGTTCACGCAGTGGCGCAGCAGCGCTCGGAGTATCAAGCTCGTCTCGGGGTTGCGGTATCCGAAGCAGCTGCCGAGGAACAGCATACTCACGCTGCTCCCGATGAGCGACAGGATCGCAAAGAACGCATCGCGCGCAGCGACGTCCTGGCTCAGGTCAGGCAGCGACGAGATCTGGACGAATCGTTGGTGCGAGCCGTTGGCGTAGCTCACAAGCTCACGCTCAGTGCACACGACGTCGTCATTCTTGACCCACGCGAGACCATGACCAGGCACCACGACGCACGTCCACTCGGCGTCTTGAACGAGCGCTTCAGTCTCGCGCTCCGACGCCAGCGTGAGAACCACAGTGGACTCTGCACTCGCGGCGGCAAAGAGCGACGCGCCGTGCATGATTGTGCAGAGCAGGATCGACCGGTGCGACTGCGCTGTCGCCGTGTGGTCTCTCGTAGCGTCTGGGTACACGAGCGCAGTGGCTGGACTGGCAAAGACGTCGTGGATCGCCGCGACGAACCCAGGAGCGTTCAGATTGAATAGCGGACTGAGCGCGTGGAGGCGATTGCCTTTGTCCAGCTTCTTGGAGCGAGGATAGAAGACAGCGAACGCGAGCCAGCGCCAGCTCTGCACTTGGTCTCGGTCGCTCAAGTGCGCGACGTCGCCGGTGATCGCAAACTTCTCAAGCCGCGAGCCGAACCGGAGCGTCGAGCCCAGCGCTGCGACTTGACGAAGGGTGAGTTGTTTCAAGTCCACGCTCACGTCAGTCAAGGTACTGAAGTGACTTGACGACGCCGCTGGGCGCAGCGTACAGGCAGCGACTGCAGCGTCGACCCCGAACGCCGAGCGAGGGACCTTGAACGCGTCCATTCCGTACGTGTTCTCGCTCTTCTGGAGCATCGACCGGATCACTGGGAGCTGCTCCGGCGATAGCGACGATCCTTCAAACTCGAGACTCGCGATCCCGTACTGATGCGCCGGGTGCGCGAATACGCGGTCGAGCATCGCTTCGACGAGGCGGAGCATCGGAGGCGCTGGAGTGTCGTACGTGAAGGTCAGTGCCACTCGCACCTCGTCGGGGTCGACGGTCTCGTCCGCAAGCGCGGCGCCATCTCGTGCTGCGCAGGCGTCGTGAAGAACCGGTAGAGCGCGTCCAGGCGCTCCGCTGTAACGTCCTTCCCGTAGACCTCGAGCTGAAACACAGGAAAGTCGTCGTCGTTGATGAGGTGGTGCCACTCGCTCGAGTGGAAGTCGTCCTCTTCGTGGTGACCATGGATCTCCCTCGAGTCGATGATCTTCGCCCAGAAGTGGTGCTTGAGCGCTGGGAACGAGCTCAAGCGCCGCGAGTGCGCGAGCATGGTCGACAGCACGCTCAGACGCACGTTGATGTCTCCTTGGTGCACTCTGTCCCTCTTTGCACTCAGATCGAAGTAGAACTCGGGCTCGCCACCGAACTGCGACTCGAAGCGCACATTCATCTACAGCAGCACGCTGGTCTCCTGCCACGAGCAAATGCGCGTGCTCTCGCGCTTGAGCGCGTCGTACAGCTCGTCGCACGGCATGTCTTCGTCGTCACTCATGTCTTGCCACTTGATGTCTGTTAGCGTTGACGCAAAGACTAGCATATTCGATATAGTGATAAAACGCAAGGGTTGCAGTAAACCCTTGCGTTTTATCACTATCCTCGGCGTTAATGCAAATTAGACATAGTGATAAACGCAAGGGTTGCCACAGACACAAAATCATCAAAATATACAAAATTGGATTGGCAATATGTTACAATATATATTGCATGTCTAAACAAGGAAAGTACTTGCTGAAATGGACGACACAAAAACCTGCATTTATGCTTGGCACTCCAAAACATCCCAGCATGTAGTATACTGTCCCATTATAAGATTAGTACCTAAATACAACAAAATACAACATATCATACATATTCGACGTGACGGTTTGTTTTTCTTTTAGAATAAGATCACGTAAAGTATACATATATACCTAAAGAGCTACAAAAAGTATACTAATATATTGTTACCTACTGTGATATTGTAAAGTTAGTTCTATTGTCCAAAATATGTGCACTATTATACAAAGTGTTTATACATCGGTAGACCAAATAATATACCCTATCATTGTTTAGCATACAGATTTGTATAAAACAAATGATTTTGCAGTGCGCCACACAAGTTGGTAAAGTCGGACGACTCAAATAATCAAATAATGCGATATATTCACCAACTGGAAGTGCTCTTGGTCAGTTATGTCCTCCCGATTTACATGATGAAATGAACAATTTTGTATTGTGCGATTCAAGTCTCATCTGTTGTACTTATATTTATCATGTCAAAATGCACACAAATATCAGTATAGACTTGATTTATGTACGCTCGTGTTGAATGAACTTTTGTGGCATAGTAAATGGTCAAATACAAAAGACCCCACAGTGCAAATCAGACGAAACTATCCACCATCGTGCGATGAAATCAGACAAAGCAAACCTCATTGTTGATTTCTTTTGAACACAACGAAAAATACGATGACGACTGGTGCAAAGCGGCAAGACCTCCGTGGTGCAGTACTAGTCAAGCATCAGCATGTTACCACTACTGACACCGCGCTCGTCATGATCAAGGCTACGCGCTCGAGTGCTGCAGCTGGGCGCAGCGTGTCTGCACACAAGTACGTGCACTCATAGGAGGGGAGCCGACTCAAGTCCGTTGGTCTAGAAGCATTTTTTTCTCTACTTCCACGACAAGAACGTCCAAGAAAAAGATTTTGGGTTGTTCGCAGAGTCGGTGATCGTTAGAGAAGAAAGCAGACGCTGAGGACAAGAATTTAAACAGCGACTTTCTCTACTACTATTCTAGCCACACACCAGTGAACATGGACTCTTTTGCTTGCCCATGTGTACATTCCTCCAAACACAGGTACTAGAATGGATGGGACGTAGTTCGTTATAACCGTTGAAGCCAAGTCTTGCAAAAGTGCACTTAAAGACGTTGTGAACGTGCTCTCAAGAGTATATGTTCGCGTGTTTTTTCTACAAGCTGGATCGCTGTTGATGCAAACCTCGCCGCCAACTTCCATCTTCATCGAGCTCATGTTCGCTCTATCAAACATCTGCAGCTACACGTGATTTTTGCGTCATCAATTGGCTTATTTCATAAACGTTTCTTCTAGAGAGATTGTGTTGAATCCAAACATGTCAAGTAATGATGATCTATAGGCCAATAAATTGGGTTTTATATATTATCTTTATATGGTGTCTCATGTGTGTTCTTGTTACCTTTGCGAACGAGTATGTCCAGGTTTGCATTCGTTGTGTATGCTATTAATATCATGCAATCACCACGCCATCTTTCCCCCTTGTCAACGCTTCGTTGAGAGACGTTTTGATGGGACGCTGTGGCCGCCGCATCGTCGACGACAACAACAGCAAGAGCAGCAGCTACATCATACATGAACAAAAGGAAGGCGACTACGACGAATACACGTACGAGATTGAGCGCGTCTGGAGCAAGCGTTGTGTCTCTCTACCTTGTCAAATGGGTCGTACAAACAATCATCATGGGAGCCTTTGCAGAACGTCCAGTATCGCACTATCATCGACATCAAGCGCGAATACGCCGACATACTCTGGTCGTATCACTCGACGCACAGCCGTCCTCGCCAAAGCGCACCGCCCGCGACACGCTAGAGAGCACGTCTCAGCGGACAGCGATGGGTCGCCAGGGAACTTCATTATACTTATCCGAGCCCAAAACGAGTAAGCATGTCTATTACCCCGAAAAATCACAGGTATTGTGTTTGGGCGAGGGGCTGTATATTATATTCATACCCAAATTACCCACGAGTACCCAAGCAACCCTGTGTTGAACAACCAATTGTTGGGAAGTAAATATTGGCGACAAAGTCCCCACAGTACACACAAAAATGACCACAGTGTTGTGCGGTGTACATTCGATATAACTACCCCCAGACTAAGTACTTCAGAACAAGACAAAACATCAAACTTTAACTGAACCACTTCAAATTGATGATGATATCGGTTATTTCGTGTTGTATGGCGTTTTGGGGTAGAGTGTACAAAACCCTAATTATGATTAGTGTCAAAATAATAATGATATAATCTATATATCATTATATAGACACTAATCAGAATCAACACACGCATGTAGACTCGAATATATAACCGATGATTACAGGATTTTTAACCATACATGATTTCCACGTTTTGCATCCATACATTAAATACTTTGCAATGTTCGTTTTTCAGGTGTGGCTTATGGCAAGGAAGCCATTCGGTTTAAATTAGCTAATGGAACAGCAGAACCGTTGTAGCAGTCATGCAGTCATCTATCGCAGAGTATACAACCAACCTGTGTGGTACATGAATTCGCTAGCTCAACAAATACGAGACGATAGGTGCCCTATGAATACAAAATAGCATCTATTCACCGAAAGTCACTATTTGTGTCTATACCTTCATCAGCGCTTAATAACGAGAGAACTGTAAATATGTTTCCATAAATGTAGAACAGCAGTAAGCACAGTTACATGTATATTGCAACACACATGCACACTTCGATCACTCACAGTGCGCAACTATCATTCTATGAGAAGAAGGGTACCGTTTGTGAGCCGATGTTGTTGTTTCTGATGTTCAAAAAACAAAACTAGGTAGTGATTGAGTACATCTTGTTGCCTGGTCAAATCGCAGTGCATAAGAAGTGTTCAAATAATAATATCTGTCAAGCTCATGCAATCACAGAAACAAGGCGATCAATGGCTAGAACGGCGACAAAATCGAGGTGGAGACGGAAAGCGACGACGAAAGCGACGACGAGAACGAGGAATGAGTCGAAGACTTCCAGGAAGATCAGTCACAGCGCTTCTGTGCGTCAGTACTAAGCGACCAGGAGCTCGTTCTGGTTGAGCACTTGCGATTGGCATTCTCCACTACCCTTCCACAGCCACTTCCGAGACCTCGATTCATGGATTAATCAGTCTGTCTTTAAGGAAGTATTGTGTTTTTTTAAGGAGACACAACAAGGGCCTCTTTTCTGTTGTTGTAAAGTCTGGCAACCAGCGGACGACGATCCTGTTGGACTCCGGGTCTACCACCAGCATTGTCAGCCTTTGTCTTGCACGTAGAGTACAGCTGCCGCTGGACCACCGCCGCCGGCTCAAGGTGAACGGCATCGGCAACAGACTTTACATATGCTATGACAACAGCACTTTATCGGATATTCCTTTGTAGAAAACCGAATGTCGTCATTTTAGCGTATTTTTGTCTGCCGATGACGCCAGACAAAATAATTGTGGCATTATAGCACTTTCGTTCGACGCAAGCCTCGGCTTTCACACAACGTCAACATGCGGAGGAGCGGAGCCATTGCCGATTGATCGATTTACTGCACAGCAGCAGCGATGCCGGAGCAGCTCCCAGCGCCGTACATGACGCCGTCGCCGTCGGAGCTCAGCATCTTTGGCGAAGCGGACGTTGACGAAGAGGTCGCGCTCGTAGAGGACGAGCTCAGCAGCAGCCGCGGCTACAGACCTACGGCGCACGACGATCGCAATGGCGGCGTGCCTCCCATCGACTCGTCCAGTGCTTCAAGCGATCGCAGTGGTAGCACGGCGCTCACAAAGACTGAGCGCCAAAAGCTCACGCGCGAACTGCTCGACGCGCTCTACCTCGGGACGTCAAACTTCCTCCTCGCGTACAACACGCGCGCAGGCATTGGTGTGCTCCTGCGGATCTTCAAGCTCCTCGTCAAGCGGTGCGTCGTCCATACTCTTCTGCATGATCTGCTCGTGCTCACCACAGTCTCTTGTCTACAACATACACGACGCGCAGGAACTTCCGTGCGCTCCTCGACCTCAAGCAGCTCCTGGACGAGAAGCACGTGACGTTCCGCGTCGACGCCGTGTCGTTCGGACTCTTCCTCGGCTGGTTCACGGGCGGGTACCGCGGCTTGCGCGCGTTGCTCCCTGTGCTGCTCAAGCGCGTGCTTGCACGCAAGCAGCAGCAGCAGCTGTCGCTCTCGCCGCAGCAGCTCGACGAGCGCATTGACCAGCTCTCGGCCGTGACATCGGGCGCTGTCGCCGGCTGTGCGCTGCTGTTCGTCGACGCGAAGAAGCGCCGGTCGTTCGCGCTGTACGCGCTCACGCGCGCGCTCCAGTGCGCGTACAACACGGCGAAGCGGAACGACTACTGGCACTTCTGGGGCAGCGACTGGGCGTTCGGCGACGCGCTGCTGTTCGCACTCTCGAGCGCGCAGGTCATGTACGCGTACGTGATGCGCCCAACGACGCTCCCGCCCGAGTACTTTCGGTTCATCCAGAACACGGGGCCAGTCGAGCGCGAGACGCTCACGCTCGTGCAGCAGTCGAACCGCGGCGTCGCGATCGACCAGGCGCTGCTCGCGAGCCTCATCGCGCGCAAGCGCGTGAACGTGCGGTTCCCGCTACCGGAAGGCGTCGGTGCGAGCGCGCGCATCCCGTGCGGCTTGGTGCACTGCGAGGCCGAGACGTGCGGCATGGGCGCAGTCAAGACGTTCCGCCGCGCGTTCGGCAAGACGTTCCCGCTCTACCTCTCGCTCTTCATCGTCCCGAGCGTCGTGATCCACTTCAAAAAGTTCCTCGGCCACCCGCTCCGCACGCTCTCGCGCGCCGTGCTCGGCGCCACGCGCTCCAACACGTTCCTCGCGTCCTTCGTGACTGCGTACCTCGCGCTCATTTGCACGCACCGAAAGCTCTTCACAGGCGACCACCGCATCGTGTACTACTTGGCAGGCTTGGGCGCCTCCACGACGATCCTCCTCGAGCCAAAGAGCCGGCGATCCGGTGCGACGGACGCGCGTAGTGGCTGCTGTCGCTCTCTCTCCTGTGCTAACAGATGCGTTGCGTGTGTGTTGATGCAGAGCTCGCACTCTACGTGCTCCCGCGCGCGATCGACAGTCTCTTCATGATCCTGCGCGACCGCAAGATCTTCACGGGCTTTCGCTTCGGCGAAGTCGCGCTCTTCTCGGCGTCCATGTCGGTCATGATGTTCTGCTACGAGGTGCGTCTGACAGTCTCTCTCTCTCCTGGTCATGGACGTCGTCTCTCACGCACGAACGCTCCTCTCGTGCGCCGCAGCGCGAGAAAGAGTCGGTGAGTCCGTTCCTGTTCAGCATCATGAAGCGCTTCCTCGCAACGGCGGCCGACAAGAAGCGCGCGTACTTGGCGACGCTCCGTCAGAAGAAAGCGGCGCTCGCTCAGCAGCAGCAGAAGGCAGCACTGGCGCAGCAGACGCAGTGAAGCGCTCTCTATGCGTCAGTGAGTACGTGAGTGAGTGAGTGAGCTGCCAGAGTGAGTCGTCAGGGAGGAAGCGGCTCGAGAGCAACGGAATCAAGTGCGAGCGCGTGCGTGGCACTGCATCGGTCGGTCATTAGCGCCGTCGCATGGGCTCAGATCTTGGCAAACTGGAGGTTCTGGACCGTCGGGAGCTGCTTGAGCGCCTCGAGCGTCGCAGTCGACGGCTCCGAGTCGAGTGCGAGGATCCCGAGCGCGAGCGCAACGTTCTCCTGGCGCGAGAGCCCAAAGTTCGCAATGTTGATCTGCGACTGCGCGAGCTCGCTCAAGATGCCGGCGATCGCGCCGGGCTTGTCCTCGTTGTTGAAGATGAGCAGGTTCCCCTCGGGACGGAACGCCGGGAAGTCGGTGTACTCGTTCACGCGCACGATGCGCGGGTCTTCGCCAAAGACGCTGCCCATGACCAAAAGCTTCGCCTTGCTCTTCGTCTCGACCTCGACTGTGATCGAGTTGCTCAGGTGCTGCACCTCGGTGCCCGCGAGCTCGCCCATGCGCACGTCCATGCCGTTCGCCATCGCGAGCATCGCTGAGTTGATGAGCGTCACGCGCGGCGCCGCTTTGTGCGAGCTGCTGCGGTGCACCGCCATGCTCTCGAGCATCCCGCGCACGACTGCGCTCTGGAGCGCCGACTTGGCTTTCGGCGACGTGATGTCGACCTGGACGCCGCCGCTCGTAGCGATCGAGACCTTTGCGATCTGGTCCTTCGGGTCGCTCGAGACCGTGAGCTGGTGCAGAAAGCGCCCAAGTGCGTCGCTCAGACGCAGGAACGGCTTCATCTCCGGCAGGAGCGTCAGCGGCATGAACACGCCGTTTGCAACGCCGCGGTAGTACCGCTGCGCAAGTGCGTCGCAGATGTTCTCCGAGATGATGCGGTACGTCTTGGCAGACGCCACGGCGCTCGACGACTTGCCGTCGACGTGCGCCTTTGTGATGACCTTCGAGTGCGCAAAGAGTGCTTTCCAGGTCTCCGATGGCTCGGACGCGGTGTCGTCGGTCGCGGCTTGGAGCGTGTCGATCGCAACGCCGCTGATCTGACCCGACTCGAGCCCTGCGAGCAGTGTGCGCTCGTCGAGCAGACCCTCGAGGCCCTTGTACTCGGCGACCGAGACGATCTTGACGCCAGGCTTGCACTTGGCGAGCGCCGCGTCGTTGAACATCCCGCGCGTGCGCGCAGTGAGCGGCGCGTGGAACATGAGGAAGTCGCAGTTCGCGTAGAGCTCGTCGAGCGCGTAGCGCTTCACGCCCATGAGCTCTGCAGCCTCTTGCGTCAAGTTCGGGTCGTACCCAAAGACGTTCAGACCCATGGCTTTCGCCATCTCGACGACGCACTTGCCCGCTTGCCCGAGCCCGACAATTCCGAGGTTCTTGTTCGAGAGCTCGGTGCCAGAGAACTGCTCGCGCTGGTACGACGCCTGTGCGCGCGTCGCAGCGATGCTCGCAGGGATGTTGCGCGCGAGCTGAATGAGCAGGCTGAGTCCGATCTCGGCCTCGACCGAGAACTTGTCGCCCACTTGCTTCTTCTCGAGCTGGAGCATGAGCACGCCCTGGTTCGTCGCTTCCATCATGTCAATGTGCGCGCTGTCGATCGCATCCGCAGGCACAGCCACGAGCTTGAGCTTGTTCTGCGCGCCTTTCGTAATGAGCTCGCGCGAGAGCTTTGTCGACGGCGACACAAGCAGCGCGTCGTAGTCCGCGATGATCGAGTCGAGGAATGCGGGGTCGCTCGACTGAGCCTGGTCCACGCGGTGGCCGCGTTGCACGAGCTCCTGCACGCACGAGACCTCTGCGATCGGCTGCGGCACGTCGAGGCACAGGATGCGGCAGTCGCCCGTCGCTGGCGCCGCCGAGAAGATCGTGCGCGCGTGCGCGAGCGTCGCGGCGCGGCGCGCAAGAGTCCGCTGGAGGCGCAGCATGCTCCTCACGTTAGTCTGGTTGTTGTTGTTGTTGTGTGGCCGTGTGTGTGAGTGTTCAACACCGCAGATTTTTATATAGAGTTTTGTATTGAAATAAAAAATTACAAAAATAGACGCAATTGCGCAAGTGTTGAAGTATGTGGTCCACACGAGAATTTGAGTGTCAAAGTGACTTCAACCTCCGTTTGACTTGCTTTCAGTATGCAAACTCAATACGACCTGCTCGTATCAAGAGCTCGTTGCTTGTCACGCTCATCTTGACCATTCAACAGACACACACACTCGACGCACAGACATCAGCTTGCTAGAACTCGGTCGACTTTTGCTTCTGCGGACCGGTGGAGCTGCGCGGCGCAAAGTCCGAGTCCCGCGCCTCGAGCTCTGAGTACGTGAGTTGACTCGAGAACGACGAGTCGATGCCGCTACCGTAGGACCCGTTGCTCGTGGCGTACGAGAGTTGACTGTCGTTCGCAGCACGGTCGGTGCGTCCTCCGTGGTGCGGAGGCGGTGGCACATGCATCGATGACCGCCGACCGTCCGTTGGCACCGAGTACACGGGCGTCGGCGAGTGGAGCTCGATCGACGACGAGCCATCGTCGCTGGCCGCATCAATGTCCACAGACCGTCGGAGGCTGAACGCCACAGAGTCGTGAGCGCGGTGCGCGTGCTCAGGCGTCGAGCCCAAGCGATACGCGTCGTAACCCTGTCCTGCGATGCCAAGCACGGGCACTGGCTCGGAATCGGCGGCACTAACGCTCGGAACAGTGCGCGTCGGCTGGTACGACTGCGGGATGTAGATCTTGCCGTCGCGCCACGAGTCGCGCGCCGAGTCGGTGTGGTCGTGCGCGTCGGACGCGCTGCCGCCCTTTGTGTACCGCGGCTGGTTCTTGAGCCAGTTGATCGTGAACACTGTGAGCGCGATCGCAACGACGGCGCCAGCGACAATGAGCGCCCACGCCCACGCTGCGAGGCCCTTCTTCTCGTCGTCCTTGTCGTTCGAGATCGTAATCGGGACGCTCGTGCTCTCGTCGCTGCTCTTGGTGCTCGGATTCGGTTGTGGTGTGTTCTTTGCACCTGGAGCTGCAGTCGGCGTCGGGGTCGGGGTCGGTGTTGGGGTTGGCGTTGGGGTCTTTGTGCTGTTCGCTCCGTTCTGCGCCTTGAGCGTCGACGAGCCGTCTGTACAGACACGAGCAACAGTCGCGAGCGTTAGCAAGACGGTCTCTATTACTCTTAGCGACCAAGGAGATGCCGTGTGAGCGACGTACCGGCATTCAGGACGTACGCAGCGCAGTCGGACACGCCGTTGCCCGTGCACGCAAACGTCGCCGAGGTGCTGATGCAGACGCCGATCGTTCGGCTCGCGCGTGTCGGCGTGACCTCCGACTCGACGCGGCGACAGCTGCACGCAGACAGACACGCTGCATCGACCGTCACGCCTGCGCTCTGCGACGCGCACAGTGTCCGAGCATTTGGCGTCGGCGATGGCGTCGGCGTTGCATTCCGCGCAGGCGTGTTCGCAGGAGCAGGCGTCGGACTCGGCGCGCGCGAGATGTAGAGCGCAGACGCTGGCAGCGTGCACACGTTCGGGTCAGCCGCAGAGACGAGCGTTGCGGCTGAGATGCAGAGCAGCAGCGCGGTCGTGGCGCAGGTAGCTCGCTTCGAGCTCATGTTGATGGTGGAGAGGAAGTGGAGGTACGTGCTGCTCCCGCGCCAGTAGCTGTACGATCGAGCGATTGATCGAGCGCGCGCGCGAGCAAGAAGTGGCGGCGATCAAGCGTGCGTGCCTGCGGTCGATCTAGCGTTCTCGTGAGTGGCGGCACCGGCGGTAGAGTCGCTCGTTCGTTTGCTCGAGTTGCCGCTCAAGAGGAGCTCGTCCACTCCATCGCCGTCGTCATTGTCGCGAGTGGAGAGAAAAGAAGCGGCCAATTTTTGGGTGAGAGGGCATACAAACTACAAGTCGTCCCACGCAAATCATGGCGCCTCGACTTGACTTGAGCGCCTCGAGTTGCTGAACATGCTGAACATGCTGACTGGCGGAACGCTGTTGGCGGCGCGCGAAGACACTCACACACGAACGAGCTTGGACATGCACACATGTGTGCGTGTGGCGATCGCGAGACACTGCTTGCAGCTGGAGGCGCAAAGCTCGAAATCGCATGCCTAGCGGGCTGTGATCGACGGACAGGCTCGATGGCAGTCGTCGTCCCATTCACAGGCACTTGCGGGCAGGTCGCGAGTGCACAGTTTGCACTCGAGTGCTGGGCTGGCTTCTTGGTCGTCGTTGTCGTTGACGTTGTCGTGCATGGTTGGTCTCTACTGCTCGCTCGTTGCCAGACATTCGTCGACTGCCCAAGAGCGCAAGAGTTCGATCAACCTCGCTCTTGCCAAAGAGATCGTTGACCAACCTCGCGCGAGATCACACTCACACGTCCTGTGACACCTGAACATGCAACGAGCGCCGCATGAGCTCGAAACCGAGTCAAAGTGGCCAAGCGACACAAAGAGCAACGACCTGCGTGCTCTCGAGGCATCTTGGCTGGCGCTGTGGGGAGATCGAGAGCTCTTCGAGAGACCCCAGTTTTTCGCATACGCCTCTTCACAGGCTATGGATCTGGATCTGGACGACGCTCAGGACACGTTGAGAGCTAGCTGTCCGTAATCTCGGAACTCGAGAGAGTGAAGAGTTGGAGCTCTGAGCACGAAAGCACCAGGAGCACCAGAAGGCGAGCGACTGACTGAGAAGGCACCACCACCACTAACCACCAGCGACATGGCACGAACATGAAGAAGAAGATCGAGACCGACCGAGGAGGCTAGAGTCGAGTTTGAGCGGTCGCGAAGGAGACCTCAAGAGCCTGGAATCCCGTGACCTGGAGTTGAAAACAAGCAGATTGCTAGCGATGAAAGCAAGCAGATTGCAGCTTGCTGATTGGCTAGATTGCTACATGCCAAATTACATCATTTTCGGACTTTTTCTACGCGGCAGTTACACCTGTTTCCCGCAATCGAGACAGTCACTCGAACGAGGTCCACATTCTACTGTTCGCTTGATGTTTAAATAAAAATGTCGATCCGCTGCTGCAGATCTAGTCATTCCCACGAGGGATCCCGAAACGATACGAACGCAAAAGATCGTCGTCAAAGGCTTGGCGAATTGATTTGTACAGTGTTTCTAATTTATAGAGGTCGGAGTGCGCATCTTGCGTGCGGCTGAAGAGAGCCAACCATCGCCTCACACGACTTGGCTTCCTCCTCCTCGCGCGCGCAAGCCGAGAGAGAGTCTGCCGTGCCAATCCGAACGACGACCAAGTGCAAGTGCGCGCGCACTCTCGAATTGCTTCGCCGCCGCGCACGTCCTCATCTCCGACCAGCTGATCGACTGACAACCATGGCTGCCGCGCTCTGGGACACCTACAAGCAGTGGGCCGACGTCCAGGAGGACGCGCTCCTCACGTGGCTCGACCCGAGCCAGGGCTACAAGAACTCGCCGCTCATTGGCCTCCCGCTCATGGACTTTGCCACGGCGTTCGCGATCTGCGTCGCCTACCTCGCGTTCGTCGTCTTCGGCACGCTCGTGATGAAGGCCGGCGTGCCGGCGATCAAGACGAGCGCGATCCAGTTCGTGTACAACCCACTCCAAGTCGTCGTGTGCTCGTACATGTGCGTCGAGGCCGGTATCCAGGCCTACCGCAACGTACGTCTCACTTCTATTGCTTGCAGTACTGGTAGCGCGCTCGTGTCTGTGCGATGCTTGGCTGTTGCGCTCCGTGCTCACACTGCTGCTGTCTCTGCTTGCTTGGATCGCCGCCACACTACAGGGCTACAGCGTGCTGCCGTGCAACGCGTTTGACAACGCAAACCCGGTCATGGGCAACGTGCTCTACATGTTCTACCTCTCGAAGCTCCTCGACTTCATGGACACGTTCTTCATCATTGTGGGCAAGAAGTGGAACCAGCTCTCGCTCCTGCACGTGTACCACCACCTCACGATCTTCTTTGTACGTCGCCATCGTCACTTTCTCTATTGCTCTGCTTTGGCACAAGCATCAGTGCACTGACGGATCCTTGCTCTTGCTGCCTCTCAGATTTACTACGCGAACGCGCGCGTGGCGTACGACGGCGACATCTTCGCGACGATCATCCTCAACGGCTTCATCCACACGATCATGTACATGTACTACTTCGTGAGCGCGCACACGAAGGACATCTGGTGGAAGAAGTACTTGACGGCGATGCAGATGATCCAGTTCCTCACGATGAACGTCCAGGGCTACTTCATGGTCGCGCGCGGCTGCTCGGGCATGCCAGAGAAGATCCCGCTCTTCTACATGGTCTACATCCAGACGCTCTTCTGGCTCTTCATGAACTTCTTCATCCGCTCGTACTGCACCAAGCCGCGCAAGTCGGTCGACGCGAAGAAGGACGGCAAGAAGAAGCACCAATAGACGACGACAAGGAGCGTGGCGACGCGTGGCGCAAGTCAGCAAGCGAGCAACCAAGTGCTCGCAAGTGTTTGCAATGTGCCCACGCGCGCGCTCATTGTGGAAAGATCTCCGTGCGTCGAGCGCCATGTCGTTGGTCTCGTGAGATCAGGTTGCATCGCTAGCACTAAAGCAGCTGCAACAAGGTCATGCTTGTAACACGCAATGGCGCTGGTCGCACGACATCCTCTGTCACTTGGTTCCTCCATGTCGTCGTGCTCATGAGCCCATGCAGGTGCTGCCATGCATGTCCAGCCTGCTTGATCATGCTGTGGTTGAAGTGCCATTGCAGAAAAAGCCGCGCTCGCTGGTTGTCGGCATGCGATCATCATCTACTGCGTTCTCAGCACAAAGATCCCGACGTCAGGGCGAGTCAAACAAACGCGCTTGCTCTAACTTGCTCGCGGCAAGTGTACTAGTAGTTGTAGTGAGGAAGCACAGGCAGCAACGCAACTTGCACGACCATACGTGTGCTCATGAGCACAGCAACAACAACGCTGTTGTTGTTGTTGTTGTTGTGGTCCTGAAGTGCATGGATGGCTCGGCTGCTCGAAGTAGCAGATGGCTGCATCCTGACTTTTGTCACTACTGGATACAATTTAGCTCGAGTGTCCGTATAACATCCTATACAGTATACATTACAATTGGCTTTTTAAACTTCAGTTGTCCGTATAATATTCACAATAGTATACGATATACACGTTTGATCTGCGCAAATTCTTGTGGCGTGCAAGAAACGCAGAGTGGGCCACACCAGCTCCGATGACATGTTGAACCGATTGGCGCGCGTCGGTTCGATCTGCGCATTCGCGATTCCGCTGCTGCTGTCCTCCATCCCGCTGCCGTTGTCGTTGTTGAGCTCTTTGCTGTCGCGACACCACTGCAGACACTTCTCTCTCCAAGCACCACCAAGCACACACCACACATACATCACCACCATGCCACTGCCACTGCGTCCGTCGGTTGAGCAGAACCTCGAGCAGCTCGCGGAGAAGTACGGCACGCCGCTGCAGATCTACGATGAGCAGCTCATTCGCGAGAACGCGCGCGCGCTCCTCGCTGCGTTTCGCAAGCACTTTCCAGACTTCCAGCAGTTCTTCGCGGTGAAGGCGCTGCCGAACCCGGCGATTCTCAAGGTCCTTCGCGATGAAGGCTGCGGCATGGACTGCTCGTCGTCCGCAGAGCTCTACAGCGTCAAGCAGCTCGGGATCCCAGGCGACCAGGTCATCTTCACGTCCAACTTCACGTCCAAGGTACGTCGCTTGCTCTTTTGTTATCACAGACGCTGCTCGTTGCCTCTCGCTGCTCGGTTGCTGACGTATGCTTTGCACAAACAGAGCGACCTCGCTGCTGCGTTTGACCAAGGCGTGATCCTGAACCTCGACGGTACGCGCTTGCACTCGCTTGCTTGTTTGCTGTAGCTCTTGGCAGCAAGCGTCTCGCTCATGGTGTTTGCTTCTTCGCTTGTGTGTGGTACAGATGCGTCGCTTGTCGATAGCCTCGTGTCTGTGCGTGGCCGCTGCACGGACCTCATCAGCTTCCGCTTGAACCCGGTACGTGACCAGCGCTTGACTACCCGCTTCATCCGCGCCACAGTCGACGCTGACAACGGACACTCGCTACTGTGTAATAGGGACTCGGTCGCACCGACTCAGAGACCAAGTCGAACGTCCTCGGTGGCCCAGACGCAAAGTTCGGCGTCCCGCCGTTCCAGATCGTCGAGGCGTACCGCAAAGCCAAGGCCGCAGGCGCCACGCGCTTTGGCATTCACATGATGACGGGCTCCTGTGTGATGAACCAAGAGTACTGGCGCGACACTGTGACCGTGCTCTTTGACACGATCGTGACGCTCAAGCGCGAGCTCGGGATCGAGTTCGAGTTCATGAACATCGGCGGCGGTCTCGGCATTCCGTACCGTCCAGACCAGGCGCCAGTGGACGTCGCAGCGATCAGTCAGATGCTCCGCGACGTGTTTGACGAAGCGATGCGCACGCACGGCCTCACGTCGATCCCGCGCCTGTGCATGGAGAACGGCCGGTTCATGACCGGTCCGTTCGGCTGGCTCGTCACGCGGTGCGAGGCGATCAAGAACACGTACGGGCTCTACTACGGCGTCGACGCGTGCATGGCGCACCTCATGCGCCCAGGCATGTACGGCTCGTACCACCACATCACGATCCCAAAGCGCGAGCGCGACGCGTCGGCTGCACGCGTGCCGTCGCACGTCGTCGGGACGCTCTGCGAGAACAACGACTGGTTCGCAAAGGACCGCGCGCTGCCGACGGCGCAAGTTGGCGACCTCTTCGTGATCCACGACACGGGCGCGCACTCGCACTCGATGGGCTTCCAGTACAACGGAAAGCTGCGCGCGCCAGAGGTGCTCATTCGCCCTGACGGCTCGGACTCGCTCATGTACGTCACTGTGTTACTGGTTGAGACTGAGAGACTGAGAGGATTGGATCTGACGTTCGGCTTCTTCTGTCTCTTGTCATCTGCAGTCGCGAGCGCGAGACGTACGACGCGCTCTACGGCAACTGCGTCCTGCCAGCGGATCTCTAGACACACACACACACACTCTCTCACACACATACTCTTACGCAGTCACTCTTGGTGCCACTTACACTTGACTCTGATGTCCAACTCCCAATAGACAACTGAACCACCACTATCAGGACGTCACGAAGCGCCTTCAGTGCATTACGAGGCGTTCTTTCGAGACGTCATGAGCCATGGAGGCGTGTCGAGACCACGAGTCGCCATGCACAAAAGGCTCGAAGACGAACGACGTCGTGGGCTTCCCATCAGATATGCGATTCGGAGCGTCAGGAGCGCTCGGTTCAGTGCAGAAAACCGATTGTAATTTGTATTTGAAAATGGCTCGGACGAGTCGACGCTCCTGGCTCTGCACGCTACTTCACACTCTCTCTTCTGACCACGACAGCACCGCGCACTCGAACGCAACACACGCGACCACCGCCGCCTTCGCCAGCGTCTGCTGCTCGTGACACACACACACACAGACGCACAAGCAGCACGAGAGTAAGAGGCATGCGCGCGCGACAAGGAGCGTCGTACACCATGCTGCTGCTCGCGACGCTGTGTGCCGCCGCGACGCTCTGGACACAGCCAGCGCACGCAGGCTCGACGAGCGACCCGATCTCGACTGCGGTCGTGACGATCAAGGGCTCGAACGACGCGTTCTATGGCTCGAGCGCAGCCGACGCGTCCTGGGGCGCCGAGCTGCCGCCAGAGAAGATGCGCGACAACGGCAAGCGCCGGTACTTTCGGTTCTACTACCACAGCGGCGCGTTCACTGATCGCTTTGGGTGCACGTCGATGGAAGCGCTAAGTGCGCAGCAAGCGGGCGGTTCAGCGGGTCTCGAGCTCCCCGACACGCCGTTCGTGCTCGTCGTCGATCGCGGACTGTGCGGGTACGCCGAGAAAGCGTACTACGCGCAGCAGCTCGGCGCGTCGGCGCTCATTGTGACCGACACGCTCGCGCAAGTGGCGAACCGGACGCTCACGGCGCGCTCGGACGCGAGTCTGAGCGCCAGCAAGCGCAGCGAAGCGCTCGGGATGGAGTTCAGCTGCGCAAACGGCATGGCAGAGGCAGCGTCCGACGTCTCGGAGACTGAACTGCGCAACTTCTCGGCGCCGACGTGGCCGCAGCTCACGAACAACTCACAGTGCACCGAGAGCGCGGCGTGCGAGTCGCAGCTGTGCGTCCCAACGGGCGAGGGCCGGCAGCTCTGCTGTGTCTGGGACGTCCCCGACACGATGGGCTTTGGCGACTTCATCGCGCGCGGCGACCGGAGCAACGTGACGATCCCAGTCATTCGGCTCACGATCGCAGACGGCACGGCGCTCAAGGCGCTGCTCGCCGCCGAGCCCACGAGCCGCTTGACGTTCTTTGAGCGCCACGTGCCGCTCGCAGACCCGTCACAGTGCATCATCTGGCTCCTCGCAGTCGTCGCCGTCATGACTGGCGGCTACAAAGGCGCGCAGTACGAGCGCACGAAGGCGCAGCTCAAGGCCGCGCTCGTGACGACCGATGCGACGTCGTCCGAGGAGACGGCGCAAGCGCGCGTGGCGTACCAAGAGCACGAAGAGGCAGCCGTGACGGAAGAGGTCATGGACTTGACGCTGTACCACGCGATCGCGTTCCTCGTCATCGGCTCGGCGTTCCTGATCTTGCTGTTCTACGTCGACGTCGTGCTCGTGCTCGTCGTTGGCTTTGCGATCGGCGCCGTCTCGTGCACGTTCCAGGAGCTCTGGGGTCCGCTGTTCAACCGCGTCGCGCTCTTGCGGTACCAGCCGCTCGCGAACTGGTCGTTCGAGAACGCGTACGTGTTGCCGTCGCTCTGGACGATCGGCGACGTACTGGCGCTCGCGGCGGCGCTCGCTGGCTCGATCGTGTGGTTCGTCACGCGCCACGAGTCGTACGCGTGGGTCTTCCAGGACGTCTTTGGGATCTGCTTCTGCGTGCTCTTCCTCAAGACCGTGCGCCTGCCGAACCTCAAAGTCGCGACGCTACTCCTTGTGCTCGTGTTCCTCTACGACATCTTCATGGTCTTCGTCTCGCCCTTGATCTTCAAAGAGAGCGTCATGATCAAAGCCGCAACGGGCGGGAGCCAAGCGTCGGCGACTGCGAGCAGCGGCTTCTGCCTCCGCTACCCGCTCGAGACGGACCACAAGTGCCGCAAAGAGACCATGCCGATCCTCCTCCGCATGCCCAAGGTCCTCGACTGGCGCGCCGGCTACTCGATGCTCGGCCTTGGCGACATTGTGCTCCCCGGTCTGCTCCTCGTCTTCTGCGCGCGCTACGACTACGCCACACGCGGTCAGCTCTACGGCAAAGTCCAGCCGCACCACATCGCGCGCATCAAGTCGTTCCGGTCGATCGACGCGAACCACTCGGCTGAGCTCACGGCCGCGGCGTCCGCCGGCTCGCGTCGCGGTCTCTTTGGACTCATCATCTGGGGCTACGCGCTCGGACTCTTCTTTGCGAACCTCGCAGTCGTGCTCATGAAGCAAGGGCAGCCTGCGCTCATGTACATCGTGCCATGCACGCTCGGGCCGCTCGCGCTCCTCGCCTGGCGCCGCGGCATCCTCGTGAAACTCTGGGACGGACCGCCGGAGCTCCAGCCAGGCTACAACTGCGGCTTGGCGCTCGATCCGATGCGCGCGTCGTCAATGCGCGAGAGCGGTCTGAGCCTCGAGCAGGGCGACGTGCGCGACAGCCGCAGCAGCAGCGGTGGGAACGAGATGGTGCTCATGATGGACACGACGCCGGTGTCGACGTCGTACGCGCGGAGCGAGGCGACGCCGAACCAGTCGCAGCGCACGAGCACGGCAAGTAGCAGCGTGCCGTTGGACAAGTGAGAGCCAAAATGCAATGCAAAGTCGAATGCCAGGAGCGAACAAGCGAGAGTGGCCGTGCGTGTACACTAGGGCGTCGTGTAATGATCAACCACTTGCGTCTCTGTTAGATGCCCTGGACCCACTCGTCGTCTTCGCCCCACTCGTCGGACGCGCCAGCAGCCGTGATGTCCTCCATCTCGGCAGCAAAGAGCGCGCTCGCAGCAGCAGCGCTCACTGGCGCGGCTGCGACGCCGACTGGCGGTCGATGGGAGGCGCGCGACGGCTTTGGCGCTGGCGCCTGTGGCTGCTGCATGAACGCGGGGAGCGCTGGCTGCGCGCTCTTCTTGAACGTCGGGACCATGCCGAATTGCTAGCGACATTCGCACAAGAGAGAGAGCGTCAGTGGCTTGTACCAAGTCTCTCACACGATCATGACAACGACGTACGCTAAAGAGGTCGTCGGCTTCGTCCTGCTGCTTGTCTGCTTCGTCTGCAAATGACGACGACGCTGGGGCAGGCGACGCTGCTGCTTTGGATGACGTGAACGGCGACGAGTGCAGCAGCGCTGGGTCGTCCGTCACGACTTCGTACGAGTCGCTCGAGCTGTTTGAGCCAGGGCCAGTGTGCGCACTGCTCGCGAGCGGCGCAGCAACGTCCGGCACGAGCAAATCGCGTGCGTACTTGTCGGCGCTCAGCGGCGCCGAGTGCCGCGGCGCGGCTGTGTACGGCGAGCGCAGCGACAGCGGCGGCGTGCTCTGTGCGACCACGTCCGGCGACATCGGCGGCGACGCGGCAGCGAACGGGTTGGGATTCGCGTAGAGCGACGACTGGTACGCGGTCGTCGTCACGTGCGGCTCGTCCGAGAGTCGTCCGCCCATGTCGCCGCCCTCCCAGTCGTCCCACCGACCGTCGTCGCTCTCGTCTCCGTCGTCGTCGTTGTCTTCAAACGGACTCTCCGACTTGTTCTCGATGCGACTGTACTGCACCTTGGAGCTGCTCGCAGCTGACGCACTCTTGTCGCCGCTGCCAGTCGAGTCGTGCGCGCGGCGTTTGCGCACCCAGAGCAAGAGGAAGCCGCAGCAAATGACTGCGAACGAGAGCAGCAGCACGGGACTCCCTTGGTTCAGACGCGAGTGCAGCGTCGCCGAGTTCGAGACTGCAGAGTCCGTGCGCAGCATCGGCTTGGCGGTCACAGCGAGCGTCGCTACTGGCGGCGGCGTCGTCTCGACCACGACTGGCGCTGCTGACGTGACTGGCGGCTCACCGTCGTCAGCGACAGGCACTGGCGCTGGGCTCGGCGCTGCAGTCAAGATCGGCTCCGAGTCGTCAACTGACGGAGCTGGCGTTGCAGATGATGGCGCGTCGTTGTCGTCGCCAGCGAGCGAGAACTCGTCCTCGTCGTTAACGGTGCCGCCGTTCAACGGCGCATCACCGTCAACGTCAAGCGGCAGGTCGGCGTCCATGACGTCCTTTTCAGCCGCATCGTCCTGCGCAGCAGCTTTGCGCGTCTCGGTCGCATTGCTTGGCTCGGTCGACGACCCCGCAGTCGTAGTTGGCGGGGGCGATGTATTATCTGTCTTGCTGGTGTCGGCCGTGTGCTCGCCCTCGTTGACAGCGTCTGTCGCTGCAGTTCCTGAGTCCAGATGCGCAGCATTTGCATCGCCACCAGCAGTAGCCGTAGCTGTACGCTCGTCGAGCGCTTCCGTCGATCGCACTCGCGCCATCTTTTCTCACACTCACACGCGCGTGGACGTCAGGAGCGAGCGAGGAACCAGCAAGTGAAGTCGAGGTCGCGCTTTTGATGGGCTTTTGATGCGCTTCTTTGGTTGCGAAAGTCACTTGGTTTTGTCGCTATATAAAATTTATACTGCACCCTAATAATAAAGCGCAGATCAGAACCAATTAATTCTTACTTTTGTCACTATCACTTTACATTCCTGTGAGGACTACGAATGCATCAATGGAAGGACAAGTGACACTATGAACAAGAGCGCCATGATGCCGTGGTAACTCGATCTGTTCTCCCAGTTGGCTACATACATCGTCTTTAGTAGTATTTCCTCTCCGTCAGCGGTCAGTATGGCCTACTACATCCATTCACAGAAGCGTCATCGACAAGAGTTACAGCGGACTACGTCCTGTACAAGTGCAACTCACCTACGCTCGGCGTGGACATCACTGCACGGACAACCTACCGAATCTCAGCGAGATCCTCGAGGCTAAGCACGGCGGCGTTGTACACGGGTAGTTGAAGCTCTGGTCGTTCGTTCAGCAGTTCACACGACTGAACCCTACGGTACACACAGTCGTCCAGGCAAACAACAGCGAGGTCAAACGTGTGTTTGTTCTCCACCCGCATTGGCGTCGCATCCAAGCAGCAGATGCGCGGTGCAGACGGCGCCTCCACCGTGTGTTGGTAGGTTATTGGTGGCGGCGACTGACGCGACACCCGCGAGTGCAGTCAAATGCGAAGGGGTGAGTGCCATTTGCGCGACATTGATGTCCTTCGAACTCGTGAGGCTGATAACACCATTCGCCAGTCAGATCAGGAGAACAATCAATTACAACTCATGTCCACCGATACGTTTACAAATATTCAGCGTTTAACTTCCACTGCGACGAATTTGAACAAACAAAAAGAGCTGGCCACAGAAACTACTATTATAGTGTACAATACCAATTTTGCAATTAAATATAGTCCTCTATTAACAAATATTGAGGCAAAATATCGCCATAACAATAGTCAAAGGTGGAACTGCATAAAAACCCCACTCGTTAATCACTCAAAATTGAAAATTCTAGGGCTTGCAAATAACGTGTATGGCATTTGTTGTGTTACATTACAATACCAATTACGTCCTACAAGGCCATACCCCCCCCCCCTTCAACGGGCCAGCCAAGCAAGCCCGTAAGTGTCCTGTTCCTTTGCTGCGCTCCAGTGGTGCTTGTGGGCCTCAGCAAAATTTTCGCTGGATATCGCTATATAGTCAGAGAACGTACAAAATATTGTCAGATATCCACAACAAGTTTCCGCTTTAGCCACCCAGTCAGGCAATATTTCCAAAAATTACAGTCATGGGGCGTGACATTTTTCTTGGGACAGACACCAACTCCAACAAATGTATATAGACTAGCCGAGTGCCGCCCACTGCGCGGGAAGAAAAACAATGCTTTGTTGGAGTCATTTGTTTTATGTATATCGCTGTTTGGGCCTCATCACCACCGCGCAAAACCTCAGTCGCACCATGCAGAGCGGTGCTGCCGACCCCCGCTCCGCTGTGGCGGCGAGCCCCGAGTAGCATGGCACTGCTTTGGTCCGCGCGAGGTGCTATCGGCTAAAAGCCAGACCGGTTCGGGACAGTCCCGGACATTATTTCAAGTGTGGATGATGTTCAGACTCTCAAGATGCAATTTGTGAGTATAAGCAAAAATACGATTTGTTCCTACTTCCGCATAAAAGACAAAATATTTTTGATGTTGTGGACACGCAAACAGTAGAGTTGCACATCGCTAGATGTAAATTTATGCGGTTTGTTAGGCAGACCATTATACCTGAGCTACTTCATCAAGTGGTGTGTGCGCTTGTGCTGTTCCCGCGAAAGCGTTATGTGTTTGATATGGAAGAACTGTTCGCCACGACAATCAATCAGCGACAAGCATTAAAAGCAGTGTTAGGTTGACTCACGGGAAGTGCTCGTCACTTTCTGTATACTGCCTGTTAAACCAAGCTTCTCACCGCCACCAGCCTATCAAAGGCAGCGACAAGATCCGGACTGACCTCACGGAGGCGTTCAGCAGTCTTCTATGCGCACTGCTTGTAGTCATGCCCCTTCACCAATCCATGTGACCGCACTGGCTCCTAGAGTGCGGCAGTCGTTGGGCTCAAAAATGCTGTTCGCTGCGATTTTTGACAACTGTACAGGCGATGTATGAGATGATTGTATCTCTCTCCCTCCAGACGCTTTGCGCAGTCGGCGCACTTGAAAGCTAACCGGTCTTAGCTAATGTGTTGAGTGGGTAGGGCTGAGTAATATTAACGCGCGAAGCACTTTTACGTGCGTTACGCGCCACGTGTAAAGGCTCTCTTGGAGATTAGCATGTCGATGACGACTATGCGCTGGTGCCCGAGGAGGAGAGCTGTCCAGGATGAAAATAGTGTCGGCAGCGGGATCGTAGTAGCGCTTTAACAAGCTTTCATAAACACAGGGTATGTTCAAATTTGATGAGATGTAGAGGGCGTAGTTCAACTCCTCACGTATCTTCAACGTGTATGTTGTCAATGTTGTCAATGGCAGCAACAACTTGTTTCCGATTGAAATCTTATACACATTACCATTTGACAGGTCCCTAACCGCTGTGAAGTGTTGTGGTTAAAGCAAATGTACAATTATATATATGTGTTCATGAAGGTGTTGAGTAAATGCGAGGATAAAATGTAAGAGAGTATTGGGATATTGACAGTGGCAGCACAAAGTCAGACATGGACGGTCAAACTGAACGTCGATCAGCTCTCTATTTTGGCGTAAATATGAATGATAATAACTAGCAAGCGTGTCTCGGGGAGTTGAGTGTATACAGCTTATTGTTTTACTGTCATGAAAAATAATCTTTGCTGCGGAGAATCCAACGCAGCAAAGATTTCGTTTTAATCGCAGGAATTTTTTTGTATGACATAAAAACAATCATCTGTATACACACTGTATTACAATATATGAGACATATTACTATGTATATAACAGAATTGAACAAACAATTGGACAAATCCAAACGGCAAGTGTGCCAAATACCCTAAGCATACGATTTTCACGTCATTTTTACCTGTATTATACAGGCGAAGAGAGGCAAAAAACCGCTATGACTACGGTTAAAGTGTTCGTTTAATAGCTGTGTATGTTTGTTTTTCTATACATCCGACAAATTAGTAAGTATATATCAGAGATACACTCCGCGCCAAGTTAGATCAGTTAGATCACCCACTCATATTTTGACCTGTAACTTCGTCAGTTTTGCGAGTTTGAGCGTGCAAGTTTCATATTATGCGTTATTGACAATGGCGATGAAGCTGTTTGTGCTAACGCGTTCAAATTCGCAGTTTAAACCAGGGTTGGTATACAAATCTGCCTTGCGACACAATTATTGTAACTGGTCCACCGTACACACTCTGCTAGTTACGACTAGCAGACCTTCACTCGTTCATATTCGCTTCAGGAGGTGTTCTATTAGCGAGGGATCGCTTTTGAGAGGGACTCCTATTAGAAGCGCCCTACATTTGAGTGGCTCTCAGTACTGCCGTACTTTAGTGAAGAGCTCTCTTTTAAATCCAAGTCAAAAACCTCAGAGTTGATAAACACACATTACACTCAAGCTTCCTCTGCTATTGTGTAAGCAAGTCACTCCCCGTGACACCTGGTAGCACTTCGTAGTCCGTCCAACGGCTATGAACGTCCAGCCGATCGAGAGCGACGACGGGTCGTCGCTGTCGTACGGCGACTTCCAGTACCTCACTCGGTATGAGTGGGAGGCGTTGCGTCGCCTGTCAAGTACGGCCGGCATCTCCGTCGTCGCAGCGATGCTCACTGCGACGCCCGAAGCGCAACAACGCAACGCAATCCAAGAGTTCATGGCACGCGAGCTCACCCACGCAAGTCGGCGATCATCAACTCCCGCGTCGCCCAAGCTCGACGTGGTCAAGCTCGATGTCTCCAGCTACAGCGGTGAAGGAACCAAGCGCCTCGCACTGAACCGCTGGCTGTGCGAGGTCTACATCGCAGTCCAAGCGCGTCAGCTGTCCAGCGAGTACGCTCGCACCCACATCCTGTTTTCCAAGCTGTCGGGCAAGGCAAAGGAATGGGCGCTCAGCAAGCTCGTCGCAGTTCCATCGTGCTTTCCCACGATGGGCTCGCTCAAGAACGACCTGCGGCTAGCGTTCGAGCTCGCAGTGATCGAAGACGAAGGCGAGACAAGCGCCACTGGACAGCCAAAAACGAGAGTCACCAGTAGGTGCGGGGCGCCCAACTGGTCGTGTTGCAAGGAATGTTCCTCCGGTGGCAGATCGTCCTCCTAGCCCCTCTGCGCTTCGTGCGCAACTCAACGCCACCACCTCCAGCAGCGACTCGCGACTGATCGTGGTCAGTCTGCATGTCAACGGCGCCAGACGCCCGCTGCGCGCACTGCTGGATTCGAGCGCGACGAACAACTTCGTGCGCGCCGAGACGATCTCGCTGCTGTCTTCGCGAGCACGCGTTCGCGAGTTTCCAGGCGAGATGGTCGTCAAGTTCGCCGATGGTCTTCCTCGATCGCTTCCTCGGCGATCAGTCTCGTTTGAGTACCAGTTCGACGGCTTCAAGGGCCACGACGAGTTCCTCGTCGTGAAGCTCAACAGCGCGTTCGACTGCTTTTTCGGCATGCCATGGCTCGCTCGCCATCGCCCTGATGTCGACTGGATCAACCGCACTGTCAAGCCGCACGACATCGAGGTCGACGCGGTGCTCGCGATGTTGCAAGCGAGCAACTGGCCGCACGTAGCAGTTGTGGACCCCGCGTCCGCGTCGCTCATGCACCACGAAGAGAGCGATGGCCCTTCGTGTGTTGCGTGCTACAACGCTTCATGCGCCTCCTCGGTCGAGCAGCGGCTCCAGAGTGGACTTGCATCGCTCGATCAGTGGATCACAGTGCGCAATAGTCGACGGTCCAAGCACACAAGCCTCAACGCACGCGCCTGGGGCCCCTGGATGTGCTCGAGCAGAGGCTCGCACCCCCGCGCCAGCAGTGGCTCGCGCGGCTCGATCGCAATCGTCTCCGGTTCATGGTGCAGCAGTGGCTCGCACGTCCGCGCTCGCAGTGGCAAGCGCGGCTCCGTCGTCGACAACACTCTCTGGTAGTGCTCGAGCATCGGCTCGTACGCCTGCGCCAGCAGCGGCTCGCGCAGGTTGTTTTGCAGTAGCGGGACGGTGGTCGTCGCTGTCTGAACAGCTGGAGATACAACTTGACGACGAACACTCTGCCGGCGACGATGCAGACGAGCGAGCATGGCCATCCGCAGCCTCGCCGCCCGTTTTCGAGACGATCAGCGTGATCAACATGACTGGACATGGTCCACAACAGCACTCGATGAAGGTCGCGAGTCCTCCCCGCGATGCCAAGACCATCGAGGAACTGCCGACGTTGTCGTGGAAGAAGATGCTGCGAGAGATCAAGCGCGGCGAGATCGAGCAGCTCTGCACAATCGTTAGCGAGCGTCCCGAAGGAGCCGTGCCGAAGTCGGCACGGGAAGAGCGATTTGCTGCGCAGTCGTGGGACGAACTCGCCGCATCTGGCAACCCGGTCCTCGAGCTCGCGCGTGAGTTTGTCGACGTCTTCCCTGACAAGCTCCCCGCGGCGCTGCCAGCCGACCGCGGGGTCCGCCACGAGATCGACCTCGCTCCAGGCACGAAGTACTGCGTAACGCGGCAGTGGCCACTGCCGCGTGATCAAGTCAAAGCGATCGATGCGTTCTTCGAGGGACGCCGCGCCGCCGGGCACGTGCGCGATACCACGTCGCTGCACTCGTCACCCACGTTCTGTGTCAAGAAGGCGACAGGCGGCTGGCGTATCGTCCACGCGTTTAACAAGCTCAACGACGCGACGATCCCCGCGCAGACGCCGATCCCGCGCAAAGACATGGTGCTTGACACCATGGCAGGCAGCACGATCTTCAGCGCCATCGACTTGACCGACGGGTTCTACCATATCCTCATGCGCGAGTCCGACGTCCCGCTGACGGCGGTTTGTACTCCCAGCGGCATGCTCTGGGAGTGGCTCGTGATGCCACAAGGTCTGAAGAACGCGCCAGCGACGTTTTGTCGCATGGTCTCGCACGTGCTCCGCCCTCTGCGCGGCTTCACGCCGAGCTACTTTGACGACATCTTTGTGCACAGTCGAGCAACGGATCAACTGACCGAGGTCGAAGCCCACCTGGCGCACCTGCGCCAGGTCTTTGCAGCGATGCGCGAGAACAAGCTGTACGCGAACCTGAAGGAGTGCATCTTCTGCGCGCCGGAGATCCCGGGCCTCGGCAGCTACGTGAGTGCCGAGGGCGTGCGCGCCGATCCAGGGAAGGTATCTGCGATCGTCTCCTGGCCGGAGCCGCGCGACCAGAAGGAGCTCCGCCAGTGTCTTGGTCTCGCCAACTACCTGCACCACTACGCGAAGGACTTCGCAGCGACGATCTACCCCCTCTCGCAGCTCCTCAAGAAAGATGCACTCTGGGCGTGGCGCCCAAAGCATCAGTCGGCGTTCGACGAAGTCAAGCGGCGTCTCTCCAGTGCGCCTGTGCTCGCACTGGCGAACCACGACAAGGAGTTCCATGTAGTGTGCGATGCGAGCGACTTCGCGATCGGCTGTGCGCTCATGCAGCTCGATGCCGACGAGCGCAAGCGTGTCATCAGCTACCAGTCATGACAACTCAAGCCCGCGGAGCGCAACTACCCGGTCCACAGCAAAGAGCTGCTCGCGATGCGGTACGCGTTCGTGAAGTTCCGCGTTTACCTCCTCGGCGAGAGGGCGTTTATCATGTACACGGACCACGCGTCGTTGCGCACCGCAACGAAGTCACCGCATCTCAGCCAGCGGATGGCGCGCTGGCTGTCGTTCTTCGCCGAATACAACTTTGTCGTGCACTACAAGTCAGGCGCGACCAACATCATTGCCGACGCACACTCGCGTCGTCCAGACTACGACCCGCGGCCAGACACGGCTCGCCACCTCGTCGACGCCGACGAGGAGGACGATGAGTGCGCGGTGTGCATCGCGCAAGGCATCAACACGACGACCGTCGTCGTCAGTCCACTGCGCGACTGTATCACAGCGGCGTACAAGAACGATGCGCATTGTTCCGCGCTGATCAAGTACCTCCATGCTCCTTCGAGAAGAAGCTGAGCGAGCTTCCTGCGACGTCGCGGTCGCAGGTCAAGCGCTACTTTGCCAAGGACGAGCTGCTCTACTACCAGATCGATGACCACGATGCGCCGCGCGTCGTGGTTCCCCTGGACGACGATCTCCGCGCTCGTATCATGCACGAGCACCACGACAGCGCGAGCGCCGGTCACTTGGGCAGAGAAAGACGTACCTCGCGCTAGCGCGCACGTTCTACTGGCCTCACATGTACAAGTGGGTGCGCAAGTGGGTGCGAAGCTGCGAGGTCTGTCAGCGTGTTAAGTCAGCGCCCGCAGGACGAGCACCTCTTCAGCCACTTCCCATCGCTGAGTCGGCATGGCACTCAGTGAGCATGGACTTCGTTTTTGGTCTGCCGCGAGACGACCAAGGACGAACGGGCATCCTCGTGGTGGTGGACCGGTTCAGCAAGATGGCGCATCTCGCGCCTGTCAAGGTGATCTCGGCAGAAGAGACCGCGGCGCTGTTCATCGACATGGTGTACCGACACCATGGCATGCCGTCGAGCATCGTCTCCGACCGTGACCCAAGATTCACGGCGGCGTTTTGACAAGAACTGTTCAAGCTACTCGGCACACGATTACTCATGTCGACTGCTTCCCATTTGGAGACGGATGGGCAGACTGAACGAGTCCCTCGCGTTGTGGAAGACGTGTTGCGGAGCTACGCCTCCTCGTTCGCGCCATGGAGCACATCCCTCTCCATGGTGGAGTTTGCAATCAACAACGCTGTCCACAGCTCGACCGGCATGACGCCCTTCTACGTAAACTACGCGCGACATCCGAGAGTGCCGGCAACATTGGGTCTCGGTGACCTGCCAGCTGTAACCACGCCGGCGGACAAGCAAGCGAGCCGCTCCAGCTTCAACCACGCTCGACCGCGCGAGCGTGGACAGGGAAACAATGTGCCCGAGTCTGTGACTGCAAATGCCGTCCGGACCCACTCCGGCTCACGGCCCGGTGCTCCACTCGCCCGCCAAGCTTTGTCTTCGACTGCATCATGAGTCCAACGCACGCTGATTGATCCGCCCACGCGTCGCGCCACGTCTTTGTCGTCAACTTCCGTCGTCGACGCCATCGACGACGGCTCAACCGTCGCTCCCGTGTCGATTTCCCAACCATCCGATGCGCTCGTCCGCTTCACCGATCTTCGAGAGACGATCAAGCGCTTCGTGCGCGACGCGCTAGCGAGCGCGGTCGACTTGCAGAAGGCCACAGCAGACAAACACGGCAGATCCAACCATGATCGCTTCATGGTTAGTGATCGTGTTCTGCTCTCGACGAACGGCATCGCAACGGCATCAGTCACGAACCTCGGCGCTGCAAAGCTCGCGCCGAGGTACATTGGTCCATTCAAGATACTAAAGGTGCAAGGAGACGCATACAAGCTCGACATTCCTACTGCGATGCGACTCCACCCAACGTTCTACGTTGGGCGGCTTAAGACGTACGTTCCGGCGACAGTCCCAGATTCGGCGGCTGAAGCGGCGCGTCCGCGGCCGCGTAACGCGGCCCGCGGTTTCGTTCTGAGTGCTTGGCGGCGGCCGACCCTTGCGCACAGCACGCGCGTCATCCATCACCGCACGAGTACGTTGATCACTCGCCTCGACCCGGCGCAACAGATCGTGCAGCAGCACGTCATGACGGTCGATGCGGCGACTCTCTTCGTCAATCTGGCTCAGCGCTGACGCCGCGTCGTCACGAACAAAACGCAGCTCGTTCTCCAGTGCCGCGGTCGGCGCCATCTGTTGTCCGGTCTGCGGAGACGTCGGCGTCACACCAGTCGCAGCAGCAGGACGAGCACCTCCCGTCGCGCTTTGAACGCGACGGCCCTCCACCGGTCGTTGATCAGGCAGGCGAGCCTCGCTGGATTGTGGACCGAATCGTGGACCATCGTGTCGAGCAACGCGCCGCAGGTCGCTCTCGTCGCGCACAGGGCCATCGCCAGTACCGTGTCCGTTGGTTGGGCTTCTCTCCCTCCCATGATACATGGGAGGCGCGCGCGACGCTTGCTCTCGATGTCCCGGATCTTGTTGCGGTGTACGACAAGTCTCTTCGCCGCGACGAGGCGACCACCGGCGCCACTGAACCTCGTGCAAGTCTCCGCGCGGCTTAGAGCGACTGCGCGGCTCCGGAACTCGTCTCGGCAATCGCAGTCGATCATCCACACGCGGTGCTTCATACTGAGTAGCTTGAACGCGGTCGCGAGAGCGTGATCGCTCTCGACGTTGGTGAGAGAACGTTCACGACGACGCTGCGACTCCCGCGAGCTAGAACGCGCTCGCGGGTCACGACGACGCTCTTCTCCCAGCTCTCCACTCGCGACGTCAAAGTTCGCGCGCTCGAAGCTATGCACCGCGCGCTTGTAGCGTCCCACCAACCGTTCCTCTTCGTCGTCATGCGGGTGCTCGTCGTGGATCTCTCGCCACCCAATCAAAGTCGGCCGCGCTCGCCGAGACGCGCATGACTCGCACCCGCGGTAGTAATGCGCGAAGCAGCAGCGCCGATCTCGTTCGCAAGTTCCGTCGTGCTGTAGTCACGGCGGCGCCCCTCGCGGCTCTCGACGCCGCGCACGATCTCGTCATCCGCGTTCCATCGATGCACAAATGCAGTCCACGACACGTCCAGGTCGCCGCACGTAACAGCTCTGGCAGGCTCGATCGGCCTCCCTTTGGCGCGACGCTGCCGCCGCCAAAGGTCTTCGAGCACGCCCTCGCCTGGCGGGTTCACCACGCCGCTGCAATCGTACAGCGCCCACTGCCGCCGCGAGTCTGCGTACGACATCTCCACTCGTCTCGACCGCGCCGCGCGAGTGCCGCTACTGTCACGTGCGTTTGTCTGCACAATCGACGCTTGGTCCTCCATCGCGCGATCGCGCGATGGTCTCGAGACGTCGCTCGCACGTTCCGGCCGTTGCTCGTCGTGTCTGCGTCGCGACTGCTGCGACAGTGCTTGCTGCTTGCCGCTTGCTGCTCGATGCTTGTTGCTCGCTCGCGGCTCCCTCTCTGCTATCTATTACACGTTTTGCATTGCGCGCTGTGCGCGCTATCTTTTGTGGGGGGGGGGGGTGTAACGGGGCCACCGTACACACTCCGCTAGTTACGACTAGCAGACCTTCACTCGTTCATATTCGCTTCAGGAGGTGTTCTATTAGCGAGGGATCGCTTTTGAGAGGGACTCCTATTAGAAGCGCCCTACATTTGAGTGGCTCTCAGTACTGCCGTACTTTAGTGAAGAGCTCTCTTTTAAATCCAAGTCAAAAACCTCAGAGTTGATAAACACACATTACACTCAAGCTTCCTCTGCTATTGTGTAAGCAAGTCACTCCCCGTGACAATTACCACCCGCCTACCTCAATACAGAAATCAAATGTATTTTGTGCGATCCAAATTTTAACCCATACACACGTATACAAAAACACAATATATTTGTGTGACTTCGCATTCGTAGCCGTAACGAACGACATGCCGCGCAAACTGACAGTAGCTGTGTAATTACCATCACAGTTGACACTGCTAAGTGTGTACGAGAAGCCTCGATGCTTCAACTCGTTGATGTCAGCCTACATACACGCATAAAAAATGCGCTCGTGCTGAGACTATTTTTTGTTAGGACTTCTATCGGAAAAATACATATCAAGTAATAGCGTTCAAAGTCCCAACACTTACGACCTGGAATGGAGCAATATACATGAAAGACAGTACTTGGGCATTCACTGGATGGATGGTGTGATGAGTATGATGTATGTGCGTCTTCAGACACGACTTTTGAGCCCAAAAGCAGGAACACGAACAACAGTCACATTTTATACAGTGTTTTTGTATGGTTCATTTTGCTCTAACAAAAAAAATTACTTGCTTTTTGTATGCCATCAGGCGGGTGATCTAATGTGTCGCTAAGCAAAACCAGAAATTTGAATTGAGGCACTGTTTTAGATGGCAAGTTTTAAAACGCTACAAATACCATTGGACTCCTCTCATTCACAGAAACAACATATGCAAAGCGCGCAATCTGAATCGCAAAATTGGGAAAGATACACAGCAAACGGTTGGTGGGTGATCTAACTTGGCGTGGAGTGTACAATTGGACATGTCCAAGACGTCAAGAGTGTCAAACTGATGTTAATCAAAATCGGAAAATCTAAGTGGTATAAAATGAAAGCGATGAATCACCTGTATGTGATTCAAATGCATCTATCTATGTACAACATTCAAATGTAATCTCTGCTTACTTCGACATTCATCCAGCAGATTTCAACTTTTTGACATTTTCTTGGTTTATGTGTCTCCATTTTACAGAAGGACACATAAAAACATAAACGATTCGATTTCGAAATCAAATATGCTCCGGACGTTTTGTCGAAAACCATCTGGTCATTTTGTCGAAACATAATCTTGACATCATTGTCGAATTTGCACAAGACTTTACGAGCATACTCAGTTTGTTCACTATCTCATTCGAAGGAACATACTCAAAGCAAATACAACCATGCCAATACCAGGACGACGATAGGCAGCATGCTGCCAACGCGCGATCTTCATGAGCCCTTGTTGGCATGCGCAGATGCCAGCGATGTCGACGGCGCTGACAACACGCAGAGTGTCGATGAGCTGCAGCAAGCACAGCGCCGAGCAAAGCCTATGGCTGCAGTCGAGCGCCTCGTGCTTTCGCCGTACGAGAAGTGGCTCACGCATGGTCGCTTTCCATACAAGATCGTTCTGCACGTGCTGTTGCTCGTGCTCACGAGTGCGCAAATGGGCATATACGGTGTCCAGAACGCAGCGTACATGCGCGCGACACACCGCAACTGGTGCGCACTCGCACTCTGTCTTGTCTATTGTGTGTGAATGGATGTTACCAGCACTCAGTCTCACGTGTTCACGACTGTCATTGCATATCTGTTGCGTGGACAAGGGCGTACTTCTTCTTGCCGCCAGCACAAGACATTGGCATTGTGTACGTCACGCTCATGCATTCACCCGCTCGCTCGTGAGTCTGGTACACATTGCTGACGGAGCGATCTGTGCGTAGTCCTCGATACCAGCGCGAGCTGTTCACACTCAACGAGACGCTCGCAGGACTCGCGTTCATCCGCGACGCGTACTTCAGCGTCGGCAACGCCTCGGTCGCAAACTACGAGTACGTCTACGACGCGTCTGGTGCGATCGCGCCGCTGGAGATGACGGTGACGCGGCGCCTCGCGACGGGCGACGTCGCCACGCACGTGTACAACGTCACGAGCGACCGCGAGGCGCCGATCGGTCCGTTCGATCCGAACTTGTCGCCGTGGCAGCAAAAGCACGTGCTGCGGTCGCTCCTGGCCGTGCACTTTGCGTTCGTGCTCGAGGACGTGCAGTACGGCGACTACTACCGTGAGTGCTTCCGCTGGCACGTGCACGTGAGTCTCACGAGCGTCGAGAGCGCGCAGCTCAAGGCCGAGATCGGCGAGAGCCACGTCGCGCGCTGTAGCCACCGGTCGTTCTGGCGCGCCTTGCAGCAGCGCTTTGTGTGGCTCCACGTCGTCATTGCGGTCGTGACGCTCGTGTACATGGCACTGAGCGTCAAAGCGCTGCGGCGGTCTGTCACCATGTGAGTGCTCCATGAGCAACGCAGAGAGGTCTCGCACGTACCACAGTCGCTCACACTACCGCCCTTTCGTAGGATCACGCGCGCACAGACGATGCTCGAGTCGCATCGCATCGCAGAGCGAGCTGCTGATAGCAGCGCAACAGGCGACGGCGCAGACGCGACGCGGCGTCTCCAGCGCGAGGCGTTCGGGTCGTGGGCGTCGATTCCGTTCGCGCTCAAGCTCAAGCTCTTCAATGGCCTGTACGTCCATCTATCGTGCCTGGCAGTTGGCTGATCGTGACGCTTCTCACCTCTGCGCTTGGCTCTCGAATGTGCTTGACCACGCTCAGACAGCTCGTGGTCTTGACAGCGCTCGTGCTCTTACTCGCGAGCTCGACCTGGAGCCTCTTCTTCCTTAAAGCCCACGTGCCGATCCAGTTCTGGCACCGCCTGCTCCACGCCACTGCGATGCTGCTGCTCTGGAGCTGCCTCGTCGGCTACCTCGAGCACAACAGCCACGTCTACTCGATCGTGCTCACGCTCAAGTGGGGCGCGCCGCGCGTGCTGCAGTTCCTCGTCGGCGTCTCGCCGATCTTCCTCGGCTACGCGCTCTTCGGCACGATCTACTTTGGCGCGCGCATCAAGGAGTTTGGAAGCCTGAGCGCGTCGATGGCGACGCTCTTCGCAGTCATGAACGGCGACGTGATCCTCGACACGTTCGACGCGCTCGAGCTCCACCACTTTGCGGTCTCTGGCAAGCTCTACCTCTACTCGTTCATTGCGCTCTTCATCTACGTCGTGCTCAACATCTTCGTTGCGATCGTCGAAGAAGCGTTCTTCGCCACGCGCTCGTGTCGCCGCATGCTCAGTGCGCTGCTCTCAGACCCGGACTTTGTGACCGCGCGCGTCTCGCAAGAGACTGAAGTCTCGGCCGAGATGGTCCGCGTGCTCTTGCGTGCCGCAGAAGCAGCAGACGCGACAGAGGACGACAGTACTGATGGCAGTGGCACCAGTGGCTCGCATAGGTACTGAGTGAGATAGAGAGATGATGGAAGAGCGAGCTGTGTTTGCATGGATGACAGTGTCCTTGGGCAGAAGTGTCTATCACTAGCGATCCATGGAGCTGCTGATAGATAGAGCGAGCGAGCGAGCGAGCGATTGAGCGACTATGCGACTCACTCGCCCAGTACTTCAGTCGCGAGCTTCGTGACGTCGTCGTCGACTTGCACGACGTGCTTGTGGAGCGACTGGCACTGCTCCTGGAGCGTCGTGATGTGGCCGCGCTGGACGTTGAGGCACTTGTTCAGGCGCTCGATCTCTTCGCTCGCAGTGTTGAGCTTCTTCTGGTAGTCGACGCGGATCTTGTGGAGCTCTTCGCCCATGCGCTCCGTGATCTCCTCGATCTTGGACAGCAGTAGCGCCTTGTCCGCCTGGTGGATCGACATGAGCTTCTGGATCGTGTCTTCGTGCGACTGCACCTTGCACTCGAGCGAGTAGAGCTGGTCCTTGACGCTCACGCGACTGCCGCCTGTAGCCATGGACGCCGACGAGCTGCTCGGAGACATGAGCCGCGACGACCCGCGCCGCATCTCGCGCGACGATGGCGACGGCGACATCTCTTCCTCCAAGTCCGTGAACATGCGCTCGCTCTCCATGCTGATCTTCATGCTCTTGAGGCTGTTTGCCGTGGCCGACATGCGCGACTCCATGGGGACTCGATAGGACGACGAAATCGTGAAGAGCGAGCTTGAGCGCCTCGGAGGCGAACAACGAGCAGCGAGGCGAGGTGAGGTGGAGGGAGTGCAGCGACCGACGCGGCAAATGATCGAATGGAGTCCCACACGAGCGAGTGCCGATCGAGTGCTTCATCCGCGTCGCCACCATGGTCCAGGGCATTCAGGACGCATCTCATCTCATCTCATACGTCCCATGAATACATCCATGCGATCTGGAGTCTTAGGACTCACGCGTCCTGGAGCACCGAGTAGTGAGCGGTAGTCGTCGTCGTGGATAAGGAACGCGGGCGTCTTTGGACTCGATCTCCTGCTGCCGCGAGTCGGCGAGTCTCTAGAGCCTAGAGCTCGTTCGAGTTGTTGAGCACCTCGGTGATAGCGAAGAAGAGATGGAGTGCAGTGAACAGCTTGGCGATGGTGAAGAGAAGGACTCCTGCGTTGTCTTGTCAGGCTAGTTGAATTGGAGTAGCAAAGGCGTCCAGACCAACCACGAGCTCGTCTTCGTACACGGCGCTGGTGTGGAGCTCGCAGTTTGTCTTTGGTACTTCTTCGACTTGTAGATGAACCACTCGCAGCCGGTCGGTGCGTTCATCGTAACGCGAGTGGCAGGAACGGATCTCGAGAACCACGGCAGAGCTTCTCGCATCCAGCTTCCTCCAGCCGAAGTACTAGGCACTCTGTCACCAGAACTTGAGGCAAGGTTGGACTCATTGGAGGAGTCCTACGACGTCGAAGTCATCGCACAACGCGCAGGTGTGCTTGCAGGAGGGTACCTCTTGTTGTTGAACGTTGTGAACCAGCAAGAGCTAGCTGCAGAGTTCCAGCAACTCCAGCAACAAGCTGCACAGCTCCAACAACAACAGCAAGAACAAACTGCAGAACAAGCAGCACAGCAGGTGCAGGAGCACCGCACGACTGATCGTTCCACACAGATGTGCTTGTAGACGTGCTTGTAGACGTGCTGTGTGGGGTCCTCAGTACATTAGGCATTCGATGTATGTATGCGCACACATCGTTGCGAGCTTCTTGCCTTGTGATACGACCACTATCGCACACACGCACGTGTGCTCGATGAGGTGTCCGTGCTGCGCGCTAGTACAACATCGTGTCGAGCTCATCTATGGGGGATAGTAGTATGATAGTCTCTCGAAGTGAATATGTAGCACACGAAGTGGTGAAGGCTAGTCGAGCGAGTCGAGCGAGCTCGCCCATGGAGTCTTAGCGCCAAACTCAGCGTCTTGCCGCCGTCGTCGTTGGCCCTGCAACTCGGTTCGCGACTCGGTTCGTGCGTCTCGCGTTCTTGTTGGCCTGGCGGCTAAGATCAATCGGACCATGCGTCTTGCGTCGGAGTCGTGAGAGTGCCTTTCAAGATCTGTAGGCCAGGACTAGGTTGGAGCACCACAACGAGCATCTTCATTTGTCAGTAGATGCAAGTTGTCGCCTTCAGGTCATTACAACGCGTAAGGCTTGGAGCTGTCAATCTAGAGTCGTGAGAGTCCCAAGTCGACTCTGAAGACCTGCATCATGCTTGAGTGCGTCGATCAGGTCCTGTCAGGAAGCGAACGATCGAGTTGGCGCAGTTCGCTTCACTCCAAGTGAAGCGAACTTGGACTTACATCGGACAAATCCAGTGCTGTTGAGCCACACGAGCAATCGATCCGCTCGCGCCAACGCAAGCTCGACTCACCGCACAACAACAACCAGCGCCTGCGGTTCGCCATGAGAGAAGTCCATGGCAACACCGCCAAGCAGTCAAAGACTCTCAAGCGCTCACGACAACAGAGACACCACCACGTGATGTACGAGCCAACATGTGGGTTGACTGTCTATTGCAATAGCATACAATCCTGTAGTGTCGGTTGTCGCACGCAGAATCCTTTGATTATGTCACTATGGCCGATCTAAGAGCCAAAACGACAAAGATCGCGCCTTCGTGACTTCATTCTCACATTCGCGACAAGCAGTCGAGAGAGAGAGAGAGAGACGAGCTCCAGCGCTGGCGCCAGCGCTCCAGGTCGAACAAAGCGACAGACACATCGACACACAACACGCGCGTGCGTGCGTAGACCACACCCGCCATGGCAGAAGGCGTGTGGGAGACTGCCGCGTTCATCGGGCTCTTTGGCGACCCGTACTTGCGCAGCACGCCGTACGAAGCCGGTGGGAGCCCACAAGCGCTCATTGGAACGCTCGAAGCGTTTGCGCAGGTGCTGCATCCGCAGTCGACGTTCGTTCCGAGCGTCGATGGACAGCGCGATCCACTCGCGTTTGTCTTGAGCAGCGCGCAGGAGACGTTTGTGCAAGAGCAGCTCTTGCCGCAGCTCCAGTCGTGCAAGGACTGGGCCGAGCGCGGCTTGAAAGTCGGCGACGGCAAGCAGCTCCAGACGTTCCTGCGCGAGTGGAAAGCGACGCTCCATGCGCTCGCAGTCGGCGCGCCGATGCTCGTGCCTGGCGGCTTCATCAGCAACATTGCGAGCCACACGATCGTGTACGTGATCGAGCGCACGGATGACGCGACGTACTCGTTCACTGTCTGCAACAAAGGCCCGGGCGCCGACATGTACCACCCGCAGAGCGTCGGGTCGCCGAGCGCGTGCGCGTCGGACGCAGTTGCGAGCGCGTGCGACAAGATCCGCGTGCAGTCGTGCGTGCAGATCCGCGGGATCCCAGCCGCGCGGTTCCTCGACATGGCGTTCTGGTCGCTGCTCTTCTCGCTCTGGGTGCGCAAGCCGCCGTCCGAGTACCACCGCGTCGAGACGCTCTACGACGTGCTCTTGCCATGGCTCGCAGGCGACAAGCTCCTGCCACTGGCGTTCGACGACGCGGCTGCAACGGCGCCAGCGTCTGTCCAAGCCGCGCTCGCAACGGTCCACACGCCGCAGCGCAGCAACATTGGCTTTTGCAAGAGCGTGGTCGAAGCGCTGCGGTACTTGTGCCTCCGCTCCGGTGCGTTCGCGCCCGATGAAGTCCACTACGCGCTGCTCTACAAGCTCCGGTACCGTCTGTACCAGCGCACGGTGCTCGACCTCGAGCACGTCGACGACCCAGCAAAGGCGCTCGCGCCAAGCGTCCTCGACCGCGCGCTCCAGACGCTCTCGTCGATCGCGCTCGTCGACTCGCTCCAAGGGAGCCACAGCATCGCGTCCGTGCCGTTGGACGCAGTCGTTGGGATCTACTTTGCGCGCGTGACGTGTGCGCCGTGCCGCAAGTTCACGAAAGCGCTCACGGCGCTGACCGAGTCACTGCGTGTCAGTGGGCGCCACCTCGTCGTCATCCTCGTGTCAGTCGACCAAGAGCAAGCAGACTACGACGCGCTCGTGCAGGACCTGCCAGCAGAGAACTGGCGCATCGTGCCGTTTGCGGAAGTGAACGTGCGCAAGGAGCTCGCGCAGACGTTCCGCGTCTCGGCGGTCCCGACGCTCGTGCTCCGCGGCGTCGACGGCGCGATCCTGACGACGCGCGGCCGCGAACTCGTCGCCGCCGACCCGACCGGTCAGTTCTTCCCGTGGACCAAGAGCACGGGCTTTGCGCTCCCAAAGGCTGCGCTGTCGCTCTCGGCGCAGCGTGTGATCGCCATGGCGACCAAGCAGATCGGCCACAAGACGCTCGCGATGCACGCGCAGAACAACGTCAGTCGTGCGGGACTGACGCACGTGAACGCGCTCATGGCGCGCGCAGAGGCGCTCGTGGCGCAGATCAAAGCAGCGCACGCCGAGGCACCAGCAGCGACTGAGCGCTCGCACGCGGCGTTCAACGCTGAGCTCCCGTTTGTCGCGCATGCGAACGCCGGCTTGCTCCAGCTCGCGAACCAAGACGACGCGTACGGCGGGAGCACTGCGGAAGCGCACGCGCCGACGCTCGGGAACTTTCTTGACGTGCCCGAGCGCGTGACGTCGATCCCGCTCGCAGTCGCAGCGTTCGTGCGCTGCCGCAACTTGTGCGAGGCGCTCCTGACGCGCGCAGCTGAGGGCTCGTCGTCGTCGCGCATCTCGCTGCACCACGAAGTGATCCAGCTCGTCACGAGTCTCTTTGTCGAAGTGCTTCCCGTGCCAGAGCCGTCGCCAGACGCTGGCACTACGACAACGTGCATGTGGCGCCAGCCTGTAGTGAAAGAGATGCAGCTCCGGTGCCTCGAGGCGATCCACCAAGCGCTCATGACGCTCGGGTGCGTCTGGCAGTCGATGGAGCAGCCGTCGCGCCACTTTGACTCGGAGCGCTCGCTCGCTGCGCTCTGTGCGCTCGCGATGTTTGACGCACTGCTGCGCACGCCGGCGTCGGACGCGCCACTTGAGCTGTCGCTCATGATGGAGCTCGACGGCGGGTACGTGCTCGCGCACCAGTTCTGCAAAGCGAACGTGTCGCTCGCCAAGATGACGGCGCTCATGGAGTTTGCGCGGCCGAACTTCTGCGTCGCGCGCGGTCGCGTGCTCGCGTACTTTGCCAAGCAAGACGCTCTTTGTAAGTTCCAGATCTTCCAGTACCACATGCCAGAGGACAAGATCGAGCTGAAGAAGTACTCGACGACGCTCATCTTCTTCCGCGCGCTCATGGAGAAGTTCAACTACCAGCTCATGGACCCGAACGACCCGACGCCGCGCACCGAGATGGAGGCGCTCATGGAGTGGTTCTGCAGCGACGACACGCCCATGGCGCGCGAGCACTCCGAGGTCGCACTCACGCGCGACTTGGTCATGGTCGTCAAGTTCTTGGCGACGATGGAGACGAAGGAGATTGAGCTCATGCGCCGCCGCGTCGCGCACCAGCACTGGCAGATGTGGCAGCTCTCGTTTGACGACGCAACGTCGAGCCACCGGCGCAACTTCTTTGGCATGCGCGGCTTGCACCGCATGCTCAACGCGACGCTCGCGTGGGAAGTCGCGAACTTTCGTGGGAGCGACCAGGACATTGCAGACGTCGACGTCGTTGGCTTCATGGAGCGCAAGGTCTTCTTTGGCGAAGGGCCGGTCATGTCGAGCCCCGCGGACCTGAGTGCGCTGATCCTGAGCGCCGCAAAAGGATCAGCGAGTACGCAGAGCCTCCCAACGCCGATCACAGAGGACGACATCATGCACTTGGACGACCTCCCGACGTTCCACGGCACGCTCTCGCCCGAAGAGTCGGAGTACTTGCTGAGCTACCTCACAGTCCCGTACGCGCGCATTCCGCTCGTCGCGGCGTTCTTTGCCTCGCGCGACCGCGTGACGTACTTGTTCAACCCGATACTGCAGCAGCTCGTGCGCGCCGTGCTGTTTGAGAGCGGCGACTGGGTCTCGGACGCCGCACAGGACGACGTCTCGCACGTGCCGCTGCGCAAGTCGACGCTGCTGCTGCACGAAGAGGCGATCGCCCGTGTCTTGGACGCGCGCGTGCAACACCAAAAGTGCGCCGACCACCTCGGAACCATGAACGGACTGCTCCTGAACGAGCTCGCGCACGCGCCGGACGCAGTCGTTGCGCCGCTCCTGAAGATGCTCGAGGCGATCAAAGAGCTCGGCGAAGCGTCCGTCCACTCGGCTGACGCCAAGTTCATCCTCTTCATGATCAAACTCGCAGTGGACGTGCTGCGGTACGTGACGTTTGCGCTTGACGCGCACCTCGCGAGCGGCGCGACTGCTGCACGTCTCGAGACGTTCCGTGAGCGCCTCGTCGCCTACGTCTTTGACTTTGCGCACGCGACGCTGCACAAGTGGCGCGCCGAGGCCGAAGCGGCGAACAACCTCCAGACTGCGTGCGTGATCCACTCGTACTTGGTGCTGCTCCACATCAGTCTCCGCGCGTCCGAGTACTCGCCTGAGCGTATCGCGAGCATGATCGGCTCGATCGCGTACGTGCGCAACTGGCACTGCTTTGGCATGAAGCTCTCGGCCGAGAACGCCGACGAGTCGACGGGCTTGAGTGCCGAAGAGCGTCTCCTGCGGTGGCTCCAGGCACAAGGCATCAACACGGAGAACGTCGCGAAGAGCTCGCTCGACAAGTACCTCAAGGGTCGGCCGCTGTACCTCAAGGTCGGCATGCAGACGATCCAAGCGCCGAGCATCGTTGCGCTCCGCGACGGCGACGGGAATGAGCTCCAGCTCCCACCAGGCGAAGTTCTTGAAGAGGAGATCTTTGAGACGATCCAGATCCATCGCCGCGCCATCGTGCGGTGGCTCACAAGTCTCGAGACGCCCGTGCGCCACGGCGTCCTCAGCTCAATCGTCCGCATCGCACTGCGCTCGTCAGATGCCGATGCGACGCACGACTGGCGCGACGCGTCGGACGTTGCGAGCGCCGGGCGCTTTGTCTGCAACAAGACGGAGCTCAAGCTCGACACGCAAACAGGCGAGATCCTCTGGCGCAACGACGAGCTCAAGCCCGTGCCCGACTCGATGACGCAGTACAGCGACTTCAAAGCGATCTTTGGGAACAAGTCGCTCCACTGCGGCCTCGTGGCGCGGCAGGAGCACCGCCTCTGGGTGAACATCATTGGCTCGGACTTTGAGCTCGTCGAGTGGGACGACCCAACCGATGCACTCGACCAAGGCGTTGGCGCACCGGTGCTGTATGTACCTGGCGCTGAGATGCAAGCGAGTGACGATGGAGCGTCCGAAGAGCTCAAGATGTACTGGGAGTGCCCTGCGTGCACATGCGCAAACTTTAACGGTGACAACCCGCGCGCAGTGTGCGACGTGTGCGCCACGCCGCGCATCCCGCGCGCACCGGCGCCGCCGCAGCAAGAGAGCAAGCAGAGCGATGGCCCGACAGTCGACGGCTACGTGTACCTCGGCAAGACGTTCTCGCGCGCGTTCGATCCGTACTCGGAGGAAGATCATCCGCATGCAGACGAGCAGTGGTGCACAGACCTCGTCGGGAGCGTCTTGCGGCTGCAGTACCCGCCAGACCCAGAGGACAAGAAGCTCCCGTTCACGTTCTTCTTGCCAACAGAACCGCTTCCAGCGTCTGCGACGCGCGTGACGCTCATTGGACACGACCAAGGGCCAAAGGACAAGCGCGACAAGGAGAAGATGGCGACGTTCAAAGAGATCGTGGCGTACCGCGAACACCACGTCGTGCACATCTACAGCCTCACGACACACGCCCGGCGCATGTACCGCAAGCTCATCTTCACGTCGAGCTCGCGCATGGCGCTCCACGGCTTTCCGCTCAACATCTCGCCAGACGACGGCCCAAAGGACCCGCTGCTGCTCCGCGCAGCTGGCGACCCGCGCGAGCGCCAAGTGAACGGCGGGACGCTCGTGGTCTTGCGCCGCAACTTGGCGCTCAACGGCACAGAGCAGTTTGTGCCGCCGCGCTTGCTCCAGGGCGTCGTGCCGAGCTGCTTGCTCGAGGCCTTTCGCTTCTGGCTCGGCCACGACAACAAGCTCCGCGGCGAACCTGTGGACGTCAAGTCCCAGTGGTTCCGCTACCGCGTCGAGGTCGCGATCGCGAGCGACGCGACGGCGGTCGTCACGCGCAAGTCGATCAAGACGTCGTTCTCGCGCATCTCGCACCGACGCGACGGCAGCGGCTTTGCGAGTGCGCAGTCTCGCTTGCCGCCGCCAGCACCTGTTGCAACGGCGGCGCCAGCTGCAAGCCGAATCGGCGCTGCAAAGCCAGCAGCGAGCGCAGCGATTGAGATCCAAGACGAAGATGTCGTGCAGCTCATGGCCATGGGCTTCTCGTACGCGGCATGCGGCGTTGCGCTGCGCGACAACCGCAACGACGTCGGGATGGCGGCGCAGTGGCTGCTCGATGACGCGAACCAGAGCAAGATCGCACAGGCTGAAGCTGCGGCAGAGGCTGGCGACGTCCCAATGACCGAAGCTGACATCCTGGAGCAGAACATGGCGCTGCTGATGAGTCTTGCAACGTCGCCGTCGCGCGTCGCAGTCGAGTACGCGCTCGAGATCTTTGCAAACGACGTCGAGCTCGCGAAGGCGTGGCTCAGTGACGCGACGAACGACGACGAGATCCGCCGCGTCGAAGCTGCGAGCGCCGCGCGAGACGACGCGCTGCCGACGCCAATGGACGTCGACGACAGCAGCGAGTCAAGGCAAGCAGACGAGGACGACGACGACGAGGCGATGGAAGTCGTCGAAGAGGCGTGTGGCGAGACGCTCTACTTGCTCAACGCGCTCGAAGCCGACAGCCACTCTGCGCCAGACCTCGTGGCGCTCGCGAAGCTCCTCGTGCGCGTCGAAGACCTCTCGCACGTGCTCATCTGGTCGACGACGCAGTCCGACGTGCTCTTGACTGACAGCAGTCAGACGCTCGCAACGATCGCGTTCATTGAGCTCCCGCGCCTGAAGCTCAAGCTCAAGCCGCGGCGCGAGTCGCCCACGTCGATTCGCCTCGACGTCTTGGATCAGAGCGGCTGGAGCGTGTCGGACCTGACGTTTGGCGCGCAGAGTGGCGCCATCTCGAAGCACTTGGCGGCGATCATCGCGCTCACGCCCGACTGCTTGGTGCTCGAGTCGGACACGCGCGACCTGAAGCTCGTGTGTCCAAACCACGACGTGTACCGCCCTGCGGTGATCGGCGAGCCGTTCTCGACGCTCTTGGTCACCGATCGCGCGTCTGTGGGCTGGCAGCAGGCGATGGAGACGCGGTTCTACTCGTACCCGATCCACTCGAGCCACACGTTTGTGCTCCCGCCGTCGCTCAGCTCGACGCTCTACTTGATCCTCACGAGTCTCTTGGCGCGCAACTACGCCGCGGCGATGGAGCTCATCGTCGGCTGCAACGTCGACGTGCTCTTCACCGAAGAGGAGAAGTGGATCTTTGAGCAACTCGCGCGGACGCTCGACGATCGCCACCCAAACGCCTGCGCCTGCCGCATTCGCCTCTCGCTCGGCGTCGCGTACAGCGACAACAAAGTGCCGTGGAAGCTCGCGCCGGAGCTCCACGACTACCTCTCGACTGCGTCGCACGTCGACGCGTCCTGCCGCTTGACGCTTGAAGAAGAGACCGAGGCGCTCGCGAACTACCACCAGCGCTCGGCGCTCTTAAGTCTCCGCAAGGCGTACTGCGAGCACGTGAACAACGCCAACGCACCAGCGACGTTTGAGTTCAAGCTCTTGCGCAGTCGCGTCGGCGGACAGCCATGGATGCGCCTTGGCTTGCTCGGGAAGGACTACATGGCGGCGCACGGCAAGAAGCTGTCGACTGTGCGGTACAACCGTCCAAAGCACGCGACAGGCATTGACAACAGCTTCCTCATTGACGACGACGAGACCGCGAAGCTCGTGTGGAACTGCGCAGTCGTAGGCGACGAAGTGAGCGGGAGCAACCGCGGTCTTGGCTTCCTCTTCCTCTACGAGTGCCTCAACCGGCAGCTCGTGCTCCGCCTCGGCGACGACGAGTGCACGCAGTCGTTTGGCGACTTGTCGGCGCGGTTCCTCCACCTGAAGCTCTCGCGCTGGGGCCGCGAGACGGTCGAGGACGGCGAAGAGGAGAACGTGCCGTCATACCCGCTCGCGCAGCTCGCACTGCTCATTGCGCACCCGCACGAGCGCTGGTCTGCGTCGCCGTGCGACTACGAGAGCACGCAGCTGCTCGCGCGCGGCGCCAACTTGTACTCCAAGGTCACGTACGGCACCGTCCTCAAGTTCTTCTTTGACAACAGCGTCGACGAGTTCCACGCCAAGCTTGAGACGCCTGCGCACCAGGACGCAGTCGTGCAGCCGCTCAAGCGCCAGTTCAGCCGCGTGCACGAGAGCGCCGAGTGCGTCGTGCACGTTGCGCCAGCGTCAACAGCGTCGACGCGCGACTTTGGTCCGTCGAACACAGCGTGCGACGCACGGACGTTCTCGACTGCGACGAACAACGCGCTCAACCCCGAGCTGCCGCTCGCAGCGATGGACGTGAGCAAGTTCGTGACGTTCTGCGACCCGGAGAGCCGCGTGACGCCGACGCTGCCGTTCGATCTGTCGCAGCACCCAGCGGCGCAGACGGCAGCAGCGCGCGACTTGCTCAAGCGCTTGAGCGACGACATTGGGATCAATGCGAAGAGCGTGAACGAGAGCAAAGACGCGTACGTCACGGGCGTGACGCCGATGGACAAGACGCTCGCTAGCGACGCTGCAGCGCAGAGTCTCCACGAGCTCATTGCGACGTGCGAAGCGCTGCGGAGCCAGGACCGCGCGGTCGTCGAGCGCGAGATTGTCGCGATCGAGCGCATTGTGAACGAGACGGCAGCGCCAACGACCGAGACGGAGCACGCAGCGATCGACCGGTTCGTGATGGAGCGCCGCATTGGCGTCTTCCCGCGCGTGACGTTTGACTTTGTGACATCGCTCGTGGCGTCAACGGTGTTCGAGTCGGACCTGCGCAAGCGCAATCCGTTCGTTGCGCGCGTCCCTGACGACCTCGTCGAGCGCATCGTGGCCGTACTCTTCCTCTGCAACCGCATCGTGCACATCAATCGCACGATCCAGTCGGCGCGCGCACTGCACTCGCAGCTGACTGCGTCCGTGCCAACACAAGCGACAGACGTCTCGAACCGTTTGAAGCAGACGCTCCAAGCGTCCAAGGACTTGGCGGACGTGCTCTTGTCAAAGCGCCACTACCTCCACCGTCACGAATCGTCAGCAGCAACGGCGACGTCGTGGACGTTCGACCCGCGCTTTGTCGTCTTTGAGTACGTCTTTGACCTGCTGCTGCGCGGGCGACAGGTGCAGATGATCGACGCGTTCGTCGCGAGTCTGGCGCGCGGCGACTCGCGCGTGCAGCAGATGATCATGGGCGCTGGCAAGACGACCGTCGTTGGTCCGCTGCTCACGTACATCCTCGCCGACAAGCAGCACCTCGTGACGCACGTGATGCCGACGGCGCTCCTGGAGCAGTCGCGCCAAGTGCTGCGGAGTCGCTTCAGCAACCTCGTGCTGCGCAAGCGCATCTTCACGTTTGAGTTCGATCGGTCGGTCGCAGACGACCCGGCGACGGCGATCAAGCTCTTTGTCAAGCTCAACCGCGCGCGGCAACACGGTGACGTCGTGTGCGCGTCGCCCGAGTCGATCAAGTCGATGATGCTCAAGCTCGTAGAGCTCCTGCACTCGCTTGAGGAGTCGACGGACGTGATGGAGCTCCCGGTCTCGGCCTCGTCGCAGAACATCCGGCGCATCCGGCGGATCCTCGAAGACCGATCCGAGATGGCGGACGAGCTCTACCGCGTCATTCGGCTCTGGCAGCAGGGCGTGTTGATCATGGACGAGGTCGACGTGCTGCTCCATCCACTGCGGTCCGAGCTCAACTTTCCCATTGGCAACAAGTTCCCGATCGACTTGGCTGCGAATCGCTGGGAGCTCCCGATCCACTTGATCGACGCCGTGCTCGCGGCGCCAAGCGACGCAAACAGCGCCAGCAGTAGCGAGACCGCTGCGCTCGTGCAGCAGCTCCACGCGGTGCTCGCAGACGGCTACGCGGCGCACTCGCTCCAGAAGTTCCCGCACCTCGTGCTCTTGGACATGGAGTTCTACGAAGCGCGCATGCTCCCGATCCTCACGCAGCTCGCGCTCGTGTGGCTTCTCAAGCACTTTCGCATGGGCAAGATGGACGTGGACGTCCCGACGCTCACGCACTACTTGACGTGCGCACGAGTGGAGCTCCAGAGCAACGCGCAGCTCCGCGCGACCGTCGAGTCGGGGCTCTCGGACCTCTCGATCAAGCTCCTGAACCTCGCGCGCGACTGGCTCCGCACGATCCTCCCGCACGTGCTCTCGAAGATCAACCGTGTGTCGTACGGCCTCTTACGCGGCGAGCACGCGACGACAACTGGCGGTGGGAACTCGCACTCGCGCCTCTTGCTCGCTGTGCCGTTCATTGGCAAAGACGTCCCGAGCCGCTCGTCCGAGTTTGCGCACCCGGACGTGCTCATCGGCCTCACGATCCTCGCCTATCGCTACGAAGGCATCCGCGTGTCGGACCTCGTGCGCATCGTCTCGCAGCTCAAGCAGGACTTCAGTCGCCAGCTCGGACCGCGTGACCAGCGCCCCGCGTGCGCGCTCTTCCGCGAGTGGGTCACGTCCGGTCTCGCTGCGTCGATCGACGCTGGCACAACGAGCGCGTCGACTGGCGCTGGCGTGCTGCCGCTGCCGCTGTTCCAGCTCCGCGACGCGGCGCAAGTCGCGCGTCTGCACTTCCTCGTCGCGAAGCTCGCTGGCGCGGTGTACTACTACGTGCGGCAGCACGTGTTCCCGTCGTGCATGAACTTCCAGAAGCTCAAGATCTCGGCCTGTGGTCACGAGCTCGGGAGCAACGCGCTGTTTGCTAAGCGCATTGGCTTCTCTGGCACGCCGTCGAACTTGCTCCCGATGGACTTGGGCGAGTGCTTCTACGAGCCGCGGAGCGACGGCAGCATCTTCCAGGCGCTCACGAGCGCGCGTATCGTGTCGGTCGAGCGAAAGGTGAACTGGACGGCGAAGAGCCTCCTACTGGACATTGCGCGCGCGAGTCCGCCGTACCACGCGCTCATTGACACTGGGGCGCTCATCACGGGCTTTGAGAACCAAGAGGTCGCGGCGTTCTTGCTCGCGCACTTGCCGCATACGATGGAGGGCGTCGTGTACCTCGACAGCGACGACCGGCAGATGATCCTCTTGCGCGACCACAACGCGCCGATGCCGCTCATCCAGTGCGGCTTGCACCCGTCGAAGCGCTTTACGTTCTACGACCAAGTGCACACAACCGGCATGGACATCAAGCAGTGCGTGAACGCCTGTGCGGTCGTGACGCTCGGGAAGGACATGACGTTCCGCGACTATGCGCAAGGCGCGTACCGCATGCGCGGGATTGAGACGGGCCAGTCGATCCACTTGTTCCTGATCCCTGAGGTCGAGAACCGCATTCGCCACGAGATGCTCTTGGCGCAGTCGCCGGCGCTCGCTGCGATGACAAAGGACCTCGACGCGTACTTGCTCCTCGTCCCGGCGTGGCTCTTGATCAACTCGATGCGCATGGAGTCGATGCAGCTGGTGCAGCTCTCGCTCCAGGAGCTCCACAACACGTGGCGCAAGCGCGCGCTGAACGCGCTCATGGACGAGATCGACGCGTCAACTGGCGCAACGCGGTCGGTCGTGCAGCGCATGCGGCGGTTCATTGGCGACGACGCCACGAAGCAGTGGCTCCGCGCGTGCGTCAACAAGTTCCGCGTCGAGATCTCGTACGCAGTCGAGAGCGCCGTGCCGCTCAAGCGCGACTTGAGCGACGTCATTACGGCGCTCGTGCGTGCGAACGAGAGCTTCTTGACGACGCCAGCAGAGCTCGCGCGGGTCGAAGACGTGAAGCTGCGCTTGGCGCACTCGTCGAGCCACCACTTGGCAGAAGACGGCTCGGAGCAAGGCGACTTGCGCCTCACGGCCGAGGTCGTGCACGAGAACGAGGCGGAAGCAGAGGAAGAGGCTGAAGAGGAAGCCGAGCAAGAGGAGCAGAAGATGAGCGCGTTCACGCGCGACGACGAGCACCCGATCCCGTGGCGCGCAAGCGTCCTCGCCGAGTCGGCGCACGCACTCACGACGAACGCGGATGCAGACAACGAGGACGGCGTGTTCTACCCGTTCGCGCACTTCCAGGCGCACAACGAGTGTCCTGCGATCGCGCTGCCGTCGCACTTGCTCGTGTCTGGGAACTTCTTCCGCCGGCGGTGGGTCGGACTCGGCGAGCGCCGCGTCAAGAACATTGGGCTCGTGCTCGAGTGGTCGCCACTGGCGCAGCAAGAGACGATGAAGAAGATCGTGCACCACTTGTTCGTGCAAGAGATGACTGCGAGCCCTGGCATTGCGCCGAACGAAGCAGCTGTGAAAGCGCTGAGTCTTGCTGCTGCGCTCCCGAGCGCAGCACCGAGCGACGTCTCGAGCGCGCTCAAGACTGACGTGCAGTCGGTCGTGGATGCGACGCCTGTGTTCCTCGTCGCGCTGTCGCTCGCAGAGGGCGAGACGATCCGACGGATGATCCACAAGAACCACCCGGTGTTCCAGACGAGTCAGGTGCAGCTCCGCACGTGCGAGGGCGAGCTCGTGGAGAGCTCGTCGTTTGCTGCGTCGTGGCGCCGCGGCGAGGCGCCCGAGTCGTCTGCGCGCGCCAAGCGCATCGCCGTCGGCATTCAATGTTTCCGGTTCTTCAACAACGAAATGTACTTTGCGCCAGCGGAGCTCGCGCTCTTGCTCGAGGGTCTCACCGAGGTCCCGCTCTCGCTGCGGCACGAGTTCTTTGAGTGCTGCTTGCGTCTGCGGCGCCGCGAGCGGCACCTCTGGGGCGACACGCCGCTCGCCAAGGTCTTCACGAAGCAAGACGAGTGGCACTTGCTGAGCGCCCGCGCGCGCATGCAGCAGTTCCAGCAGAGTCTCAAGCAGAAGAAGCGCTCGGTGCACTTGGCCGTCGCGCTGCGGCGCTTTGACGAGAACGACGACGGACGCCTGAGCGCCGAAGAGATCCTCAAGTGTCTCGAGAGCTTCCAGCTCGGCTACGCGTCTGCTGAGCTCAACGAGATCATCAGCCTCATTGCCGACGTCGGCGCGTTCGACGCGAGCGGCGGCGTCCCGATCGAGACGGTCTGCGCGGCGTTTGGGATCTCGAAGCGCCAAATGGACGACGCGCTCGCGAAGGACGCGCTCAAGCAGCAGACCGAGCTCATGGGCGAGGCGCTCGCGACCTGGAGCTGTCCAGTCTGTACGTTTGCAAACGACGGCAGTGCGGCGACGTGTGGCGCGTGCAGCGAGCCGAACCCCGCGACGCTGGACGACAAGAGCGCGGGCGGCAGTGTGAGCCACCAGGGCTGGCGCTGCGGCAACTGCACGTTCATCAACCAGCCGAACGACGTGACGTGCGCGATCTGTGAGCTCGGCATGGACGGCCAGCGCGAAGTGCCGCGCGGCAAGTGGATCTGCGCGGGCGAGCAGGGCGGCTGCACGTTCTTCAACCCGACGTCGAGCTTTTACTGCGAGGTGTGCAACCGCGCACGACCTGACCTCGCGTCCACGCGGTTCTAGCAAGTGCAACTTGCATTGTTGATGCTGTTGTTGCTGTTGTTGGCGCGAAAAGCGTAGACAACTAAGAGAGAGAGCTGTCATGCATACCACTAACTACACAATGAACCCCTTACTACGCAATGAGCTATGCATGAACATGTATTGTTGCTGTAGCTCGTATGCTTGTGTAGATAGCCATTGCTTCATGTCTGTCTACACTTCACGCTCTTGTCGAGGATGGCTGGTGTAGTAGTCGTGGAGCCGAGCGATTCGGTACCTGGTGTCGAGGGGAAGCTCGGTTGCCGGGCGCCCCTGTGGCACGGCAGTGACGTTGCGCTGGCGAACCCGATCTCGATCTCGGCGAAGCACGACCACCTCGGTCCATTCGATCACCAAGTCGCGCTCTTCTTGCACACGGTCAAAGAGATCATCGAAGAACGCCAGACTGTCATCGAGCTCGTCGCCAGGTCCATGAACGTACACGATCTCGTGGTTCGTGTCGACTGCCCGCTCCGTCCAATTCAGCGAGCCTGCAACAGTGCGTGTTAGTGAGTGGCACCGTCGCCATGCAGACAACCCGACTCACCTTGGAGAAGTATGAGTTCGTCCACCACACAAAACTTGATGTGGAGCGTGTACGGTGGGCTTCGCACGTACAGCTTGGGGCTGTACGTGTTCAACAGTCTTTGGATGCGAGACCTGTTCCCGCCCGTGCGGCTGAGATCAGTGAGTAAATACACCTCGACGTCTCTTCCCAGTGCGTCGATGAGCGCACGTAGGATCTGCCAAGCAAGCAACATTAATCACTTGGAACAGCGAGGGCACAGCAGGGACTCACCGACTCACCGCTTCGTTAGTGAAGTCGTACATACAGATCACAAGCGAGTACTGGGCGGCTGCGATGTAGGTGAGTAGCTTCGCCTCTGCAGCCCGTCGCTGCGGCCACATGTTCGTGAAGATGAGGGTCTCGATGTGCGATGATGGCACAGTGCTCGCGATCGCGCAGTTGAGGGCCAGGTTGAGCGCTTGCATTTGTCTTAGTTGGTCTCGTAGGTTGTTGATCATCAGGAGGTGCTCGATGTTGTGGAGGTCGTGCGCTGCGATCTGCCGCAAGTGCTGGTCGCGCGCCTCGGTGGCGAGGCGATCTTGCTCTTGAAGACGTTGCGCTTGGTCATTGAGCTGTCGTTCTTGTTCGTGAAGGTGTCGTTCGTGGTCTTGAAGCTGCTGCTCTTGTACTCGGAGGCGTTGCACTTGGTCTTGGAGCTGTTGCTCTTGTTCGCTAATGCAACGATGTTGCTCTTGCAGTTGTTGTCGACTGAGCTGTAGCGCCGTGTGTTGATCAGAACGATCCTGAAGAGAGAGCGTGACCGTGTGCTCGAGAGCAAGCTGGTTCTCCTGCACTTGCGCTTCGAGCACTTCGATTGACTCGAGGTCGGCTTCCGCATCTAGGATGTAGTCGTCGAGCGTTCGAGCGTTCACACGCTGCCATAGACCACCGCTCACAACGGACAGCGCGACGTCTCGCGCGCGCCGCATCGTGACGATGACATGGTGCGTCACAGACATCATGATGTCGTTCACGTTCTCTTGGGTTAGCTCCTCGAGGGGCAGCCGAGGGAGGTGTCGGGCATGCCTATGTGCCATCGTGTCGTGTCGTGTCGTGTCGAAATAATTGTGTTGAAGAGTCTCAAAAGTGGAGGAACTTATGTGTGGACACCAACAAAACATTCACTGAAAAATCGGATTTTTGTGGTCTAAAACACGACAAAAGCTCACAATGTCTAGTTTACGTGATCTCCGCCGGCCAGACTTGGCGTTTGTAGGTCTCTTACAAGCACGATAGTGAAGAAAACAGACTCAGGACAGCTGAAAGCACTCGCCGAAGTACGGCGACTCTTCAAAGTTCGTCACTGTCAGGGCTCGGTGAGGGCTTGGTGAGGGCTTGGTGAAGGGTAAACTTGCAAACACTCTTTATTTCTTCACTATCGTGCTTGTAACAGACTTACAAACGCCAAGTCTGGCCGGCGGAGATCACGCAAGCTCACTGATTGTGAGCTGTGACGTGTGACGATATAAGGTAAATAGTGAAATAGCACTTGCGCGACCTTTCATGAAAATGAGCAGCATCCCAAATAACACAGTCCCATGAAGGGCGAGAGATGGTGGTGCCGTCCCTTGTTTTGTTCACTATCAAACGCCAGACTCACTAGTAGACAGAGAGACAGCAGTGATAGCGAGAGTGTGAGTGAGTGAGTGCGTGGGCACGAATGAGTGGCGGCGCGACCACAGGCACCGGCCTGCCACGTACCCCCTCGTCGCCTTGCCTACCTCACCTCGACTGCGTGGCTGCTCTACTCGTGACGCCACTTCCAGATTCGCACGCACAAGCGCGCAGCTGTGGGCGACTGCGAGCACACGACCGACCGACCAACCAACCAGCGCGTGGTGGATCCCGAGCTAATAGCCTCTCGACGACGACTGTTGTCATCTGCTCGGACACTCTCACACACCCGCACGTTCACCAGCTGTGTGATTGATCGGATCGACTACTGCTCGCAACAATGGTGCTCACAGCTGCGCGACTCGTGTGCGCGGGGAAGGACATGGACCAGCTCACGCACGTGTGGGAAAGCATGAACGAGTACCTCGACCACTCGCCGTGCTGGAGCATCGAGCAGGCGGCCGCGCGCGGCTACAAGTACCTCGTGCAGCACCTCGCACTCTCTGTGCCAGCGGACAACGCGCGCGACAACTCGCTCGTGATGGACTTTGCTGCGCGCAATGGCCACCTCGAGATCCTCACGTGGCTCCACGCGAACGCGCGTCTCAGTGGCTGCTCGACGCGCTCGATGGACGACGCGGCGAAGAACGGACACCTCTCGATCGTCGAGTGGCTCCACGCGAACCGCACCGAGGGCTGCACGGCGAAAGCGATGGACTACGCCGCGAAGCACGGCCACCTCGCAGTCGTCCAGTGGCTCCACGCGAATCGCAAAGAAGGCTGTACGACGAAAGCGATGGACCTGAGCGCGCAAAACGGTCACCTCGATGTGCTCCAGTGGCTCGATGCGCACCGCACTGAGGGCTGCACGCCTGCCGCCGTCAACTACGCCGCTGCTGCGGGCCACTTGCGCGTCGTCGAGTGGCTCTGCGAGCACCGCCAGCAAGCGTGCACGTCTGCTGCGATGATCAACGCTGCGCGTAATGGCCACGTGCACGTGCTCGAGTACCTCAGCGTGCACTGCCCCGCGCTGTTTGAGAGCGTCGGCGCGAAGATGGTGCACGCTGCGACTGCGACCGGTCAGCTCGCAGTGCTCACGTGGCTCGTTGCAGCGCTGCCGATGAAAGCGCTCAAGTGCGACGAGTCGAACGGCTCGTGGATGGACGTCGCTGCCGAGTACGGCCACGTGCGCGTCCTGCAGTGGTTCCACGAGCACGCGACGGCGCTGCCGATGGGCATCGACGGCTCGCTCCCGACCTGCACGGCTGACGCGATCGAGAAGGCGGCAGGCAATGGCCACACGGACGTGCTCGCGTACCTCCTCGCGCATGACCTCGTGCGGCTCGAGGACGAAGCCGGCGCGATGAGTGCGCTCGTCGCAGCCGTGCACGGCGGCCACCGCGCGTGCGTCGAGTGGCTCCTCGCGCACTTTGCTGAGCTGTACAGCGCAAGCGTTGGCTCGACGCGCGCCATGGACGCTGCTGCGAGCGCGAACCACGTCGAGATTCTCCAGCTCTTGCGCGATGGCGCGACGACTGCGACGTGGCACGCGAGTGCGCACGCTGTGAACGAGGCGGCAGGCAAAGGCTTCCTCGACGTCCTGCGCTGGCTCGACGCGAACGAAGCCGCGATGCTCGGAGCTGAGAGCGAGGACGCGCCGCGCGCAGCGCTGTGGACCGCCATGGCGCTCGACCTCGCGGCGACGAACGGCCACTTGGCGGTCGTCGAGTGGCTCACGACGCAGCACGGCCGCGCGTGTTTGAGCCTCGACGCGTTCAACGCCGCTGCGTACATGGACCACTTGGACGTCGCGCGCTTCCTGTACGCACATGCGCAGCCGTTCTGCGCGCTTCCGCAGGCGATCGAGCACGCCGAGGAGGGCGGCGCCGAGGACACGCTGCTGTGGCTCGAGTCGCTCGCTGAGTGACGAGAGAGAGAGAGCGTGAGTAGAGAGGCGCTTGTGATAGACTGGCGAGCGCTCGTGTATGTGAGAGAGCGAAAGTAGAGAGCGATAGAGTAGACGCACATGAACGCATGAACGAATCCACGCACGTGCACATCGAGACGAGCATCCTGGCAGCGCTCTGCGCATGTTGCTGTCGATCTGATCATTGTTTCGCGTCGAAGCATACGTTGTTCAAGTGAAAAGCAAGAATGTGAGTCGTGTCAGTATCTACGCACTCAACAAGCGCAACAACTTGATCGACACAATGCGCACGAACGACAGCGAGCGGCGCGTCGTGCTGTTCGCAGCAGCGTCGCGCGCAGCAGTCTCACTGCTTGCGCTGCTCACGGCGCTCGTTGTGACGCCGTACGATACGTCGACGCATCTCGCAGCAGGCGGTCGCTCGCCGCTGACTGCGTTTGCGAACTGGGATGGCGTCTACTTTGCGCACATTGCGCAGCGCGGCTACGACTACGAGCACGTGCACGCGTTCTTCCCGCTCTACCCGATGCTCATGCGCGCACTGAGGTACGTGCAGCATTTGGTATCTCTTTCCTGTCTGTTGCTTGCTTGTCCATGCGTGCGTGGGATCGCTCACTCCTGTCTGTGGATCTGCTTCATGCGATCATCAGCACGGTGCTCTCACCACTCGGGGACGCGACTGCGACCGTCACAAGTGGCTGGCTCATTAGGTAGCGCTCGACTATGTCTCGCTGTCTCTAGCTCACTTACGACAGCGCTGTGGTAGATGTGGCACTAACACACACCTCGTCATGCTATCGATGCATCAGCAACGGGACCTTCGTACTCGCAGCGCTATGGCTCTATCGCCTCAGCCACCTTGTGCTCCAGGACGAAGTCGTTGCGCTTCGAGCCGCGTACCTCTTCTGCATCGCGCCGTCGAGCATCTTCATGTCTGCTGTGTACACAGAGAGGTGCGTCCATGTCGTCATCGCTCTTACGAATGACGCTGTCGTATCACTCACGTCTTCTGCTACTGCTCGCTACCACACGTCGCAGTCTCATGTGCGCGCTCAGCTTTGGCGGCATGCTCGCGCTCGAGACGCACAGACGCAGCGATCGTTTTCGCGACTTGCTGCTCAGCGCCGTGGCGTTTGGCGCAGCATCAGCAACGCGCTCGAACGGCGTTCTGCTCTCGCGTACGTCCCTCACACCTCCTACCACTGGGACGATCGTAGCCCGTCATGTACCTATTGGACTGACGGTCAGACTGCTGTGACGACAGTGTACATTGCGTGGTACCGCCTGTGCGCTTCGCCACACCCGCTCGCAGCGCCAGTGACGTTCCTGTCGTACTGGAGCGTCACAGCGATGCTCGGACTCGTTGCGATCGGTCCGCAAGTCGCGTACTTTGTCGCCGCTATGCGTGTGTACTGCCCGTCGCTCTTCCTCGACTCGAGCGTCGGCGCCGCGGCGTCGCTACTGCAGACTGACCGGAGCTGGTGCGCGAGCGTCGTGCCGAACGTCTCGGCCATGTACATGTTCATCCAGCGCGAGTACTGGAACGTCGGACTCTTGCGGTACTACGAGCTCAAGCAAGTGCCCAACTTCGTCCTCGCTGCGCCAGTGATTGTCCTGAGCGCGTACTCGCTCGCTCGGTTCGCGCGAGCACTGCGCAGTTCTCACAGCAGCAGCAGCAGCAAGCGCACGCTCAAGCTCGAAGCGCCGTACTACGTCCACTGGTTCGTGCTGCTCGTGAACGCGCTGCTCGTCGTGCACATCCAAGTCACGACGCGTCTGCTCTGCGCCTGCCCGCCGCTCTTCTGGGCCCCAGCAGCGTTCTTGGCCGAGTCGAGCACCAGCACTGACCCAGCATCGCCTTCGAGACTGACGACACGCGGCCGCCTCGTAGTCGCGTACTTCCTGCTCTACACTGTGCTCGGCGCGGTGCTCTTTCCGTCGTTCTACCCGTGGACGTGAGAGCGTGAGAGCGTTGGCAAGTGGCAGTGGCGATCAGCGTCAGTGGAGCAGCTACCGACTCAACACAGTCTAACGACAGAGTGCAAGCTGCTCCATGACCTGCAACACTTGCGACGACTCGAGCCAGACGACATGACCCAAGCAAGCAACTCTCTCTCTCATTCACACGCGCATACGCACATGCACGTTCTGCTAGCTCTTGACCGAATGGACTTGCACGACTCGCATCGCAGTCGTGTTCACACGCACACAGCAGATACCAATGCGTTCGTCTCATGAGATCGTCTCCCATACGATCCGACGCCGCGTCTGGTGCGCTGCGAATCGAAACACAGGTTGCTGCTCGCTGTAGTACGTTTGCTGGAACCACACGCACTGTGTGAGCACGTAGTTGGTGGTCTTCGAGGCGCAGATGCGGTCGCTCTCGCGCTGGAGCGCCGCGATCCGCGCATCGTCAGTGTTGTTGTTGTTGTCTGTGTGCGCTGTGCTCATGCTGTTGGTCGTAATGCAGACGCAAGGGCGAGTCGTGCAGCCCGCTTCGTCCGATCCGATCACTCGATGTTCGCTATAGAACGGTCTAGAGTGCACGCTCTAGTTCATCAAGTCACTTCTCTCTGTCTCTCGCATGCGCATTGGCGTCGATCAAGACGTCGTTTGTCTTGCGTCGGTTGCTTTGGCACTGTGATCAAGACTTGCTGAGGTGCTCGTTGCTCATAGAGACGCATCGAGTGGGTGGAGGCTTGTCGATGCAAGTTTGCCAGCGTCATAGCGGCGCTTGCACCAGTCGCTCAGGACGCACATGCGAGAGTCAATGCCGCAAGCGAGAGAGACACACACGAGTCGCCATCAAACAGCAGATGTACACAAAGTCATACATTTGGAGCGACTACTGCTGCTGGTTCGGATGGGAGGCACTACGCTACGCTACACTGCAGCGGAGAGTGCACAAGAGCCAGCGACAGTGGCGCGCGTCGGATACAATACACAGACGAACGCGAGCGAGCCAAGCACTGCGTGCATCAAGACGTCGGGACTGACGCTTGCTTGCTTGGGCGACTTCACATGACCACAATCGCACACTCGAGTGTGTGTGTGACAGTGTGCGCTGGTGGTCGTTGCGCAGCGAAGACTCATGCGTTGACGCCGAACTGCGTCTTGCGGGTCTTGAACTCGCCGATGGCGTAGTGACCCGCCCCGCCAATTGCAGCGCCGTTGCCATGCTCATCGTCGTCGTCGTCGTCTGCTTCGCCGCACTCGGTCGCAGCGGTGCTGCCGTGCACCGAGTTGTCTTTTGTCCAGACCGTGCGCTCACCCGTGATCTGGATCCCCGCCGAGAGCAGTGCGGCTGCCGCGACGAAGATGCTCAGGTACTGGAACGACTTGCGGCGGTTCACGACGCCTTTGAAGAGGAAGCCCCACGCGAGACCGCCGACGTTGCCGCCTGCGCCGACGATGCCAGACGTCGCGCCTGTGAGCTTTGGCGCCACGTACGGAACGATGCCGTACGTGCTGCCGGTGCACGCCTGCACAAAGATGCCAAAGACGACGAGGCATGGGATGCTCCACGCGAGCGACGTGAGCTGGCTGTACGCGTACAGGAACACTGCTTGGCCCGCGAACGCGATGAACTGCACGACGATGCGGCCCTTCATCTCGTACCGGCGACTCGCCAGGTCCGAGGCGAAGCCACCAGCGGCGCGCGCGAAGATGCACATGAGTCCAAAGAGCGACGAGATGAGACTCGCCTTCGTCTGGCTCAGGATGCGGCACTTCTGCGCGTCGGTCGCAGCGTTGCAGGTGTCTGGCGACTTGGTGAAGTCCTCGTAGTAGTACAGACTCAGGACGTTGTGCACCTGGAGCTCGACGCCGAACGAGCAGGCGTACTGGAACGCGAGGATCCAGACCACTGGCATCTTCGAGACCGCGAGTAGCGCTTTCTTCATGTCCACTTTCTTCGTCACGAGTGCTTCAGGGTACTGGTGCAGCGGTCCGTCGAGCTTCTTGAGGTCGGCGTAGTTGCCCTGCGGACAGTCGTCCGAGTACAAGTAGAGGCAGACGCCAACTGCGACCATGAAGAGCGCCGGGAAGAGCAGCGTGACGCGCCAGCCCACGCTGTCCGAGACCGTGCCGTTGATTGTCACGAGGTCAAAGATGAACGGCGTGATGAGGTACGTGGCGCCGGCGCCGAGGTTCCCCCACCCAGCTGCGAGCGCGTTCGCGCTGCCGACGATCTCCTTCGAGAACATCACCGACGTCCAGTACGCTGTCGCGACGAACGCGCAACCGACGAGGCCGATGGCCGAGCGCACGAGCATGAAGCCCGTGTAGCTCGTGACGAGCGACGCGGACGCGACGGGGATCGCGCCGAGCGCGAGCAAGACGGCTTGGACGGTGCGCGAGCCGTAGCGGTCGCAGAGCGGACCAGCGATGACGCGGCCGAGGATCGTGCTCGAGACCGACGCGATGTTGGAGTTGTTCACTTGATCGGCCGAGAGGTGGAGCTGCTTCTTGATCGTCGGCATGAGCGGCGGAATGGAGAACCAGCCGAAGAACGCGATGAAGAACGAGAGCCACGCAAAGTGGAACGCGCGCATGTGCGGCCGCTGCATGCTCAGGAGCTTGATCTCCGTCGCGCGGTCGTCCTGCATCGGGTCAGTCGCAATCGGAAAGTCCACTTGCCGCGGCGCTCGGCGGTTCTGGAGCACTGTCGTCGTGGCAGTCGGACTGAGAGGCGTGAGCGGCGCCGCGTGGTAGACAGCACCACTGCCACCGATGTCGTTGGCGCTGATACCAATTGGACTCGTACTTGGGCTGGGAGCATCGCGGAATGTCACCATCGTGTGAGTCGACTGCTTGGGACTTGGTGCGGAGCGCTACGAGCTTGTTGCTGGGTGCTTGGACTTGGACTTGGTGCTGAGCGCTTGGAGCTTGGAGCTCGGAATGACGCTTCAAGCTTGGACGTCGTAGATCTCAGTGACGTTGGAGCTGCGAAGTCGAGCTGAAGGATGACGAAGGACCGAATCGCTTGTTGTGATCAAGTGCGGCGGCAAAGGCTGCAACGACGGCAGTGAGGAGATGAAGAGAAGAAGATGGAGCCGAGAGGTGGTCGAGAGGCAGCCAAGTGCGTCGGAGGAGGCGACTTGCAAAGTGAGAGAGCGCGAACAGCACGTGACTGACCGAGTGTGTATGAGAGCGAGTGAGTCACCTCGAAAGCGCGCGCTCGGCAGCAGAACAGAGCAGATCAGGGCAGAGCGATCGGCTGGAGGCAATTTCGTATGACTCACGTGCACACGAGCGAGGCTGCGTGCGGGGCGGCAGCGGCGTGTGAGGCGCCAAGCAGGCGAGCAGGCAATGCCTGCCAGGCACGACGACAACGACTGTAGCAGCAGCAGCAGCAGTGTTGTGCCGAGAGGGACGTTCAGCGACGCCTGCTCGCTCGTTGGCTGCACACACGTTCACAGACGCGAGAGAGAAGAGCGCGCACATGTGTGCACGCTCGTCACAGACCAAGCGAGCGTCTTGATGCGAGCTTCTCTCTCATGGCCAAAGAGAGAGAGAGCACAAGCAAACGCCTTCATGCAAACACACGCTGTAGCCGCGAGTCGAGCTGCTGCTGCTCGCGCTGTTGCCAGACGCACGCACCAGGCACATCACGCCGCGTCGTTTCGTCGAGACCGTGGAGCCAATCAGCGCCGGCGATCGGCGTCGCGCCTCGGAGCGTCACGCGGCTCTGAGCAGCGCTCATTCGTGCGTTCGCTCGTTAAGCGCTTGGCGCTCTAGGCGAATGCGCGAGAGTGGCTGCCGAAGGCGATCGGCGCGAGTGGGAGTGAGTGTCTGTGTGGTTGAGCAACAAGTACACAGCGCTCGCTGGACACTCGAGGTGAGGCGCGAGGTGCTACGAGTCGAAGAGCAGCACAGACACACTGGAACGACAAGAAGAAGAAGATCACATACAAGAGCAGCGAAGGCTGCAGCAGGCGATGGCAACAACAGCAGTTGTTACTGTTGCTTGCTTGCTTGGACGCGGAGAGCAAGCGACCAGTGGCGAGCGAGTGAGCGAGTGAGCGCGCCAAGCACACTGTCGAGCGCACGGCTGGATGGAGTGCGACGACAACAATCGCATGAAGCAAGCTCATGCGATCCAGGAGCGCACCGTGTGTCTGTGATCGACTGCCATTGCGATCGCATCCGCATCTGCAGAAAGCACAGACGCAGACAGCATATGCAGGCAGATGGACCGACGAACCGATGGACAACAAACAGTCAAGCGACCGCATCACCACCGGCACAGGCGTGACACGGCGCGTGTCGACTGCTGAAGCACCTGGCGAGCGCGCTGATTGCTCCGAGCCGACGTCGACGCGCCTCGACAGCTGGTGCGCGTGCGAGTGGGTTCACTTTTGAGGCAAGCGACGAACGAGCAACGCGCGAGAGTGAGCGATGGACGCAGCGATCGTCGAGCGACTCGAGCCTCTTGGACGACGATACGCTCCTTTGCGGTTGAGCTGCTGCTCCTGTTGCGCTGGCACAACACAACGCACCATCCTCCTCCTCTTCTTCCGAGCGTTCTCTCGCTCGCTCGCTCGCTCATCTGCTTGTTTGCGCGTTGAGTCATCTCGAAAGCGACGCGAGCCGTCCAGCGCATTCTGGACGACTCATCGCCTGCCGCTCGCACGATCATGTCGCTCGGGTCGCTCGGGTTGACGTTGTCTGGTTCCACTCGCTCCGATCGCTCCCTTGATCGCTTGATCGCTGATTGCTCCGATCTCTGCTCTGAATGCGCCTGTGAGAGCCACTCGATGCGCTACACGTTGCAGCAGTCACGCCGCAGCTTGACGCGTCTCGAAAGAGCGAGAAAGCGAGAGTGAAAGAGCAACGAAGACCGACGCTCCTCGTCCGCTGCTCGACTCGAGCATGAGTCACCCGCAAATGCCGCGATCGATCAGCATCGAGGCTACCGATTCGCGGACGTGTCCCACGTCAGTTCTTTGTGCTCCGTCCGTCCCACACAAGACGAGTCACATTGTGGTGATCCATGCATGCGAGACGCGTACTTGCGAATCTCCTCACTCGCGCACAAGACATCTCTCACCAAGACACTCGACGATGGCGACGACACCAAGCACCATTGACCCTCGCGACGTCGGCACGCCGGATGCGTGGATCCCACGACACCCAGAGCTCGTGCGTCTCACGGGACGCCATCCGTTCAACTGCGAGCCGCCGCTAGAGCACCTCCGGTCGTTCATCACGCCTACGCCTCTGCACTACGTGCGCAACCACGCTGCAGTGCCTCGACTCGACTGGAGCACGCACACATTCCAAGTCGATGGACTCGTCGACAACCCGAAGACGTTCACGCTGTCGGAGCTCCTCGCTGCGTTTCCAGACGACGTCGTGTCGCTCCCAGTGCTGCTCGTGTGCGCAGGCAATCGCCGCAAGGAGCAGAACATGATCAAGAAGTCGATCGGGTTCAACTGGGGAGCTGGTGCGGCGTCGACCGCTGTCTGGACTGGCATTCCGCTCCACCGCTTGCTCGCGTTCTGCGGCGTTGACCGAGCGCGCGCACGGTTTGTTTGGTTCGAAGGCGCTGACGTCATGCCGAAGAGCAACTACGGCACGTGCATTCGCGCGAGCGTCGCGCTCGATCCGTCGTGCGACGTCCTCGTGGCGTGGAAGATGAACGGCGAGCATCTGGCGCCAGACCACGGCTTCCCACTGCGTCTCATTGTTCCTGGCCACATCGGTGGCCGCATGGTCAAGTGGCTCGCCCGCATTCACGTGAGCGACCGCGAGTCCGACAACCCGCACCACCTCCACGACAACCGCGTCTTGCCGTCAGACGTCGACGCCGAGCGCGCGACGGCCGAGAACTGGTGGGTCAAGCCGGAGTTTGCGATCCAAGAGCTCAACGTGAACTCTGTGTTACTCTCGCCCGCGCACATGGAGACTGTCGACCGGAACAATTTTGCAAGCGCACGAGTGAGCTCGACGCCAGAAGGTGCGCCAATGTACAGAGTCAGCGGCTACGCGTACTCGGGCGGCGGTCGCCGAGTCATTCGCGTCGAGATCACGCTCGACGACGGCTTCACGTGGGACAGTTGCAAGGTCGTCGTGACCGAGAAGCCGAACGCGTACGGCAAGATGTGGTGCTGGGTCCAGTACGAGCTCGACGTCCCGCTCGCGCGCGTGCTCAGCGCGAGTGAGATGTGCGTGCGCGCTTGGGACGCCGCGATGAACACACAGCCCGAGTACCCGACGTGGAACGTCATGGGCATGATGAACAACCCGTGGTTCCGCGTCAAGATCAAGCGCGACAGCGCAGACGAGTTCCACTTTGAGCACCCGACGCAAGTCGGCGGCAAGCGCGAGGGCTGGATGGTGCCTGGCAAAGGGCAGACGCGTCCGACGACCAAGCGCGACCTCTCCGCTGACGCTCCAGCGCAGCCAGAGACTGCAGCAGCGACTCCAGTCAAGACGCAACTGCCGGCGTTTGCAGCGAACTTGCCGGTCATCTCGGCAGACGAAGTGGCGAAGCACACGACCGAGAAGAGCTGCTGGTTCATCTGCCGCGGCCTTGTGTACGACGCGACCAATTTCCTCGAGCTCCACCCCGGCGGCGCGAGCAGCATTCTCTTGAGCGCCGGGGCCGACTGCACGGACGAGTTCGAGTCGATCCACTCGCCCAAGGCGTGGAAGATGCTCGAGAAGTACTGCATCGGTGTGTGCGCGTCGGCAGACGCAGCAGCACAAGTGAATCCGCAAGCACCGAGCACGGCGCCAGCGCCAGCAAAGACTGGACAGCTGAGCACATGCGCTGCTCGGGACATTGCGCTCGACGGGTCCTCGCAACGCGTGCCACTCGTGCTCATTGCCAAAGAGATCGTGAGTCACGACGCGCGGATCTTTCGGTTCGCGCTGCCAGCCAAGCACATGCGGCTGGGACTTCCGATCGGGAACCACGTGATGCTGTTCGCGACCGTGAACGGCAAGACCGTCGTGCGCTCGTATACGCCGATCTCGTCAAACAGCGACGAAGACATTGGCTTTGTGTCGTTCTTGATCAAGATCTACTTTGCTGGAGAGAACCCGGCGCACCCAGAGGGCGGCAAGCTCTCGCAGTACCTCGAGAACCTCCACTTGGGCTCGCAGATCGAGATGAAAGGACCGATTGGGCACTTTACGTACTACGCTGACGGCTACTACTCGCTTGGGAGCAGCGCAAGCAACGCCAAGCAGCACGCGACGAAGTTCGGCTTCATCGCTGGCGGCACAGGCATCACGCCAGTGTACCAAGTCCTGCGCACGATCTTGACGAACCCGTCCGACACGACCAAGGTTGCGCTGATCTACTGCGTGCGGACGTCAAAGGACCTGCTGCTCCAGGACGAGCTGGAGCAACTCCAGCGCCTCAAGCCAGACAACTGCACGCTCTACTTCACGATGACCGAGATGGACGAGCACGAGAAGGCGGTAGTGCTGCAAGACCCTCGTTTCCAGCGCCACGGCACGGCGCGGATCTCGCGCGAGATGATCGAGCGCGTGATCGGCAAGGACGCGTCGCACGTCGGTCTGTGCGGTCCGCCTGGGATGATCCAGTACGCGTGTCTCCCGGCGCTCAAGCAGCTCGGGTACAACGTCGACGCGCACGTGACCGTGTTCTAGGCTATTGTGGTAGTAGTACATGTTGCATCAAAGTAGGCGTACGACAACGATCAGACTGTACACATGAGCGCCTTGCATTCGGACTTTGCATTTGCGGCTCCTTTTGCTCTTGCGTGTCCAGGACACTGCGATCGAGCGCTGCCGCTTGGGTCCGCGGGTCGCATTTCAGATGACTCACGCTGCGTCCTGGCTTTGCGCAATCGGTCGCTTGGATCGCCAGTGGCACGCAGCGTCGGTCACGCAGACGTGATTGGCTCGCGCTGGTGCATCACCACGATCGCACGTCTGGAGCCGTCCAGCTCTTTGCTGGGAGATCGCACGCTCACGCACTCGCGACAGCTCGCTCGCTCGAGTCGGTCAGTCGTCTCGCAAGTGCTCTCGAGCGCTCATTCCTGCTCTTGCCGGCTTTGAGTCATCACAAAACCACGACCTCGCTAGCCTCGCTACTCCAGCCACCACCACCACCACCAGAAGCGCGCACCACCACCGGAACAACGTCCAAGACAACGACCAGCACTATTCTCCAAGACATGGCGCCACAGACCCACTCGACAAGCTCGAACTCGACGGCATTGACTCCAGATGCCCTCGATGCCAAGCATCAGCAAGTGATCGTTGTCGTTGGGAACGGCATGGTCGGCCACCGGTTCCTCGAGCGCGTCAAGAAGTACGACACTGAGGGTCGCTTCGCGCTCGTGTCCATCGGTGAAGAGCCCATTGAGCACTACAACCGCATGCTCTTGACCGAGTACTTTGAACACCTGAGCATCGACAAGCTCATGCTCGCAACGTCGCGCGCGTGGTACGACGACAACGCCATTGCACTCAAGATCAGCTCGCGCGCAACGAGCATCGACGTGGCGACCAAGACGCTCGTCTGTCAAGCCCAGGCTCTGCGTGACAGCGATGCCAGCTCGAGCGAGTTTATTGTCGCGTACGACCACTTGGTGATCGCCACTGGCGCGTCGGCACTCGTGCCCAAGCTCCCTGGCACGTCGCTCACAGGCGTGTTTGTCTACCGCACACTCCAAGACCTGAACGACATCATCGCGTTCAGCGAAGCGCAGTCTGCGCGCGAAGACGCTGGCGGCTCGAAGAAGTACGCGCTCGTGATCGGCGGCGGGCTCCTGGGACTCGAAGCGGCAAAGGCGATCCACGACCTCAAGATCGGAGTGCGCATCGTGAACCGCGGCGGTCGACTCATGTCACGCCAGCTCGACGACGCTGGTGCTCGCGTGCTGCACAACGAGATCGTGTCCAAGTTCGGTATTGAGGTGCTCTACCACAAGTCGACCAAGGCGATCCGTGGCGATGCTGCCATCTGCGGAGTCGACTTCACGGACGGCTCCGCTTACGATGACGTCTTCATGGTCGTGTTTGCGACCGGGATCGCTCCACGCGACGAACTTGCGCGAGCGAGCGCACTCGATGTCGCGACTCGCGGCGGAGGCATTCGCGTGAACGACTTTCTCGAGACGAGCGCTGCCGATGTGTACGCGATCGGCGAGTGTGTGTCGCACCGCGACGTCACGTACGGACTCGTGGCGCCAGGGTACGAGATGGCGGACTCGCTCGCAAAGAACTTTGCCGCGGCGTCATCACACAACGAGAGCTCTGCGATCGAGCGCGTCGCGTTCACCGGGAGCGACAGCTCGACCAAGCTCAAGCTCATGGGCATGGAGGTCGCAGCGTTTGGCGCGTACTTCCCTGAAGACATCTCGGAGCCGTTCGAAGAGCTCGTGTACAACAACCCGCTTGAGCGCGTGTACAAGAAGCTCCTCTTCTCAGCAAACGGCAAAAAGCTCCTTGGTGGCATCCTCGTCGGTGACGCGAGTGACTTTCCGCGCCTCACGCTCATGTGCAAGATGAAGGACACGAAGCCGCTCAAGGAAGCGCCGAACGAGATCTTGCTCGGCAAGCGCGGATCCGGCGGCGCAGGAAGCGGCGGCAACGCGCTCTTGGAGCTCCCAGACGAAGCCCAAGTGTGCTCGTGCAACAACGTCACAAAGGGCGAGATGTGCGCGACGATCCGCGACAAGAAGCTCACGACGCTCGCAGACGTGAAGAAGGTCTGCAACGTCGGAACTGGCTGCGGCGGCTGCATGCCGATGGTGAAAGACCTCTTTGAGTGCGAGCTCGCTGCAGCGGGTGCTGTCGTCGACAAGTCGCTCTGTGAGCACTTTGCGTACTCGCGCCAGGAGCTGTACCAGATCATCCTCGTTGAGAAGTACGAGACGTTCACGCAAGTGCTGCGTCAGCACGGCCGCAAGTCTAACGACCCGCGGCAGCACGGCTGCGAGATCTGCAAGCCGACGATCGCGTCGATCTTTGCGAGCCTCACGAACCACCACGTGCTCCTGGGCGACCGCGCCGCGCTCCAAGACACAAACGACCGCTTCCTCGCCAACATCCAGAAGTCAGGACAGTTCTCGATCGTCCCGCGCGTCGCAGGCGGCGAGATCACACCTGAGAAGCTCGTGGTGCTCGGCAACGTGGCGAAGAAGTATAAGTTGTACTCGAAGATCACCGGTGGCCAGCGCATCGATCTCTTTGGTGCCGAGAAGTACGACCTCCCAGCGATCTGGGAAGAGCTCGTCGCCGCAGGCTTTGAGTCTGGGCACGCGTACGGCAAGTCGCTCCGGACAGTCAAGAGCTGCGTCGGCTCGACGTGGTGCCGCTTTGGACAGCAAGACTCGGTCGGCTTTGCGATCTTCCTCGAGAACCGCTACAAGGGCGTCCGATCGCCGCACAAGATCAAAGGCGGCGTCTCTGGCTGCACGCGTGAGTGTGCCGAAGCGCGCGGCAAGGACTTTGGGCTCATTGCGACGGAGAAGGGCTACAACGTGTACGTGTGCGGCAATGGCGGCACAACGCCGAAGCACGCTGTGCTGCTCGCCCCGGACGTGCCGCAAGACCTGTGCGTCAAGTACCTCGACCGGTTCCTGATGTACTACATCCGCACGGCCGATCGCCTCCAGCGGACGTCCAAGTGGCTCGAGTCGCTTGAAGGCGGGATTGAGCAGCTCCGCCGCGTCGTGATGGAGGACTCGCTCGGCATCGCTGCGACGCTCGAGAAGCAGATGGCGCACCTGCTCGACACGTACGAGTGTGAGTGGAAGAAAGTGGTCGAGACGCCAGAGCTCCGCGCGCAGTTTGCCCAGTTCCGCAACACGAGTGCGACGCAACAGGAGACGGCCATGGTCGAAGAGCGTGGGCAGCTCATTCCAGTCGACAAGACGACACCGCAGATCAAGAGCAGAGTAGCTTCTAACACGGACACCAGCGCGAGTGTCGCGCTCGAGTCGCCGACAGCGATCTCGGACGCATCGCGCGCGTTCGATGCGAGCTTTGAGTGGATCTCGTTTGGCTCGAAGTACCTCTTTGACGAGAACGCTGGCGGCGCAGTGCTCTATGGCGGCACGCAGCTCGCAGTGTTCAACATCACCGAGCTCTTCAACGGCATCGAGCGCGTGAGCTGGTTCGCGACGCAGAACATGTGCCCACACGACCATGCGTTCGTGCTCGCTCAAGGCATCCTCGGCGACGCCGATGGACGTCCGAAGGTCGTGTGCCCCATGGACAAGAAGAGCTACGACCTCGAAGACGGCAGCTGCATGGGGAGCGACGACGAGTCGATGCGTCTTGAGACGTTCCGCGTCAAGGTCGACGACGACGGACAGCTCTTCGTTCTGCTGCCACCAGCACAGGAACTCGATGCTCGGCTTGGGACCTCCAACTTTGTGCGACCGGCAAAGTCCCTCGACGGCAGCGACGGCAGTGCAGGTACACGCGCGACATCGGCTGCATCGTCTCTGTCGTCGTCACCGTCGCTCTCGCCATCGTCATCGTTCTCCGTCTCTCCTGGAGCGCGCGGCTCCTCGATCGGAGGCTGTGGCGACATTCGCCTCGACTGGTGATCGCACCACAGCTCTGTCTATCCTTCATTCCATGTAGTGCCGTGCTCTCAACATGTGCATCAACTGCTTCCTTGTTCGCATCTTGTTTGACGTCGATCGTTCTTGTACTCCAGCCATCTCAACACTCCTCATCTAAAGCGGTGTTGGAAGCCTCGATGCTGATCGATCGCGGCATTTGCGGGTGACTCATGCTCGAGTCGAGCAGCGGACGAGGAGCGTCGGTCTTCGTTGCTCTTTCACTCTCGCTTTCTCGCTCTTTCGAGACGCGTCAAGCTGCGGCGTGACTGCTGCAACGTGTAGCGCATCGAGTGGCTCTCACAGGCGCATTCAGAGCAGAGATCGGAGCAATCAGCGATCAAGCGATCAAGGGAGCGATCGGAGCGAGTGGAACCAGACAACGTCAACCCGAGCGACCCGAGCGACATGATCGTGCGAGCGGCAGGCGATGAGTCGTCCAGAATGCGCTGGACGGCTCGCGTCGCTTTCGAGATGACTCAACGCGCAAACAAGCAGATGAGCGAGCGAGCGAGCGAGAGAACGCTCGGAAGAAGAGGAGGAGGATGGTGCGTTGTGTTGTGCCAGCGCAACAGGAGCAGCAGCTCAACCGCAAAGGAGCGTATCGTCGTCCAAGAGGCTCGAGTCGCTCGACGATCGCTGCGTCCATCGCTCACTCTCGCGCGTTGCTCGTTCGTCGCTTGCCTCAAAAGTGAACCCACTCGCACGCGCACCAGCTGTCGAGGCGCGTCGACGTCGGCTCGGAGCAATCAGCGCGCTCGCCAGGTGCTTCAGCAGTCGACACGCGCCGTGTCACGCCTGTGCCGGTGGTGATGCGGTCGCTTGACTGTTTGTTGTCCATCGGTTCGTCGGTCCATCTGCCTGCATATGCTGTCTGCGTCTGTGCTTTCTGCAGATGCGGATGCGATCGCAATGGCAGTCGATCACAGACACACGGTGCGCTCCTGGATCGCATGAGCTTGCTTCATGCGATTGTTGTCGTCGCACTCCATCCAGCCGTGCGCTCGACAGTGTGCTTGGCGCGCTCACTCGCTCACTCGCTCGCCACTGGTCGCTTGCTCTCCGCGTCCAAGCAAGCAAGCAACAGTAACAACTGCTGTTGTTGCCATCGCCTGCTGCAGCCTTCGCTGCTCTTGTATGTGATCTTCTTCTTCTTGTCGTTCCAGTGTGTCTGTGCTGCTCTTCGACTCGTAGCACCTCGCGCCTCACCTCGAGTGTCCAGCGAGCGCTGTGTACTTGTTGCTCAACCACACAGACACTCACTCCCACTCGCGCCGATCGCCTTCGGCAGCCACTCTCGCGCATTCGCCTAGAGCGCCAAGCGCTTAACGAGCGAACGCACGAATGAGCGCTGCTCAGAGCCGCGTGACGCTCCGAGGCGCGACGCCGATCGCCGGCGCTGATTGGCTCCACGGTCTCGACGAAACGACGCGGCGTGATGTGCCTGGTGCGTGCGTCTGGCAACAGCGCGAGCAGCAGCAGCTCGACTCGCGGCTACAGCGTGTGTTTGCATGAAGGCGTTTGCTTGTGCTCTCTCTCTCTTTGGCCATGAGAGAGAAGCTCGCATCAAGACGCTCGCTTGGTCTGTGACGAGCGTGCACACATGTGCGCGCTCTTCTCTCTCGCGTCTGTGAACGTGTGTGCAGCCAACGAGCGAGCAGGCGTCGCTGAACGTCCCTCTCGGCACAACACTGCTGCTGCTGCTGCTACAGTCGTTGTCGTCGTGCCTGGCAGGCATTGCCTGCTCGCCTGCTTGGCGCCTCACACGCCGCTGCCGCCCCGCACGCAGCCTCGCTCGTGTGCACGTGAGTCATACGAAATTGCCTCCAGCCGATCGCTCTGCCCTGATCTGCTCTGTTCTGCTGCCGAGCGCGCGCTTTCGAGGTGACTCACTCGCTCTCATACACACTCGGTCAGTCACGTGCTGTTCGCGCTCTCTCACTTTGCAAGTCGCCTCCTCCGACGCACTTGGCTGCCTCTCGACCACCTCTCGGCTCCATCTTCTTCTCTTCATCTCCTCACTGCCGTCGTTGCAGCCTTTGCCGCCGCACTTGATCACAACAAGCGATTCGGTCCTTCGTCATCCTTCAGCTCGACTTCGCAGCTCCAACGTCACTGAGATCTACGACGTCCAAGCTTGAAGCGTCATTCCGAGCTCCAAGCTCCAAGCGCTCAGCACCAAGTCCAAGTCCAAGCACCCAGCAACAAGCTCGTAGCGCTCCGCACCAAGTCCCAAGCAGTCGACTCACACGATGGTGACATTCCGCGATGCTCCCAGCCCAAGTACGAGTCCAATTGGTATCAGCGCCAACGACATCGGTGGCAGTGGTGCTGTCTACCACGCGGCGCCGCTCACGCCTCTCAGTCCGACTGCCACGACGACAGTGCTCCAGAACCGCCGAGCGCCGCGGCAAGTGGACTTTCCGATTGCGACTGACCCGATGCAGGACGACCGCGCGACGGAGATCAAGCTCCTGAGCATGCAGCGGCCGCACATGCGCGCGTTCCACTTTGCGTGGCTCTCGTTCTTCATCGCGTTCTTCGGCTGGTTCTCCATTCCGCCGCTCATGCCGACGATCAAGAAGCAGCTCCACCTCTCGGCCGATCAAGTGAACAACTCCAACATCGCGTCGGTCTCGAGCACGATCCTCGGCCGCGTCATCGCTGGTCCGCTCTGCGACCGCTACGGCTCGCGCACCGTCCAAGCCGTCTTGCTCGCGCTCGGCGCGATCCCCGTCGCGTCCGCGTCGCTCGTCACGAGCTACACGGGCTTCATGCTCGTGCGCTCGGCCATCGGCCTCGTCGGTTGCGCGTTCGTCGCGACAGCGTACTGGACGTCGGTGATGTTCTCGAAGGAGATCGTCGGCAGCGCGAACGCGCTCGCAGCTGGGTGGGGGAACCTCGGCGCCGGCGCCACGTACCTCATCACGCCGTTCATCTTTGACCTCGTGACAATCAACGGCACGGTCTCGGACAGCGTGGGCTGGCGCGTCACACTGCTCTTCCCGGCGCTCTTCATGGTCGCAGTTGGCGTCTGTCTCTACTTGTACTCGGACGACTGTCCGCAGGGCAACTACGCCGACCTCAAGAAGCTCGACGGACCGCTGCACCAGTACCCTGAAGCACTCGTGACGAAGAAAGTGGACATGAAGAAAGCGCTACTCGCGGTCTCGAAGATGCCAGTGGTCTGGATCCTCGCGTTCCAGTACGCCTGCTCGTTCGGCGTCGAGCTCCAGGTGCACAACGTCCTGAGTCTGTACTACTACGAGGACTTCACCAAGTCGCCAGACACCTGCAACGCTGCGACCGACGCGCAGAAGTGCCGCATCCTGAGCCAGACGAAGGCGAGTCTCATCTCGTCGCTCTTTGGACTCATGTGCATCTTCGCGCGCGCCGCTGGTGGCTTCGCCTCGGACCTGGCGAGTCGCCGGTACGAGATGAAGGGCCGCATCGTCGTGCAGTTCATCGCGTTCGCGGGCCAAGCAGTGTTCCTGTACGCGTACAGCCAGCTCACGTCGCTCGCGTGGAGCATCCCATGCCTCGTCGTCTTTGGCATCTTTGTGCAGGCGTGCACCGGCAGCACGTACGGCATCGTTCCGTACGTGGCGCCAAAGCTCACAGGCGCGACGTCTGGCATCGTCGGCGCAGGCGGCAACGTCGGCGGTCTCGCGTGGGGCTTCCTCTTCAAAGGCGTCGTGAACCGCCGCAAGTCGTTCCAGTACCTGAGCATCTTCGTCGCGGCAGCCGCACTGCTCTCGGCGGGGATCCAGATCACGGGTGAGCGCACGGTCTGGACAAAAGACAACTCGGTGCACGGCAGCACCGCTGCGACCGAGTGCGGCGAAGCAGACGACGACGACGACGATGAGCATGGCAACGGCGCTGCAATTGGCGGGGCGGGTCACTACGCCATCGGCGAGTTCAAGACCCGCAAGACGCAGTTCGGCGTCAACGCATGAGTCTTCGCTGCGCAACGACCACCAGCGCACACTGTCACACACACACTCGAGTGTGCGATTGTGGTCATGTGAAGTCGCCCAAGCAAGCAAGCGTCAGTCCCGACGTCTTGATGCACGCAGTGCTTGGCTCGCTCGCGTTCGTCTGTGTATTGTATCCGACGCGCGCCACTGTCGCTGGCTCTTGTGCACTCTCCGCTGCAGTGTAGCGTAGCGTAGTGCCTCCCATCCGAACCAGCAGCAGTAGTCGCTCCAAATGTATGACTTTGTGTACATCTGCTGTTTGATGGCGACTCGTGTGTGTCTCTCTCGCTTGCGGCATTGACTCTCGCATGTGCGTCCTGAGCGACTGGTGCAAGCGCCGCTATGACGCTGGCAAACTTGCATCGACAAGCCTCCACCCACTCGATGCGTCTCTATGAGCAACGAGCACCTCAGCAAGTCTTGATCACAGTGCCAAAGCAACCGACGCAAGACAAACGACGTCTTGATCGACGCCAATGCGCATGCGAGAGACAGAGAGAAGTGACTTGATGAACTAGAGCGTGCACTCTAGACCGTTCTATAGCGAACATCGAGTGATCGGATCGGACGAAGCGGGCTGCATGACTAACTGGTGCACACAGACCACTGAAGATGCTTAAGGATGCATGCCCATCTTTTAACTGTCTACAGAATTATTGTACTCAAAAAGATTGTACTCAAAAAGAGGACAATAGTACAGCCATTTGCACCAGTTGGAATATATTATGACTGACTGAGATGGATGATTGAAGAAAACACAATTATTGAGGCCCATAATACGCCTCATTTACACATTTTCAGCCATTTGCACCTGGAATGTACGAGATCATGAACCTGGTTTTGAGGTTATTCAGGCCACGACGCGCGTTGGTCTGCTGTGCTGTCACCTCGCGCTGCGCGCCTGCTGCGCGCCATCGTCTGACCCCATCTCAACGTCGTCACTTGCTGTACCACTTCCGTTCCTCTCGCTGTCTTCGCTTGCCGTCGCGCTCTTCTTCTCGCCCTCTTCGCATTTGGCTTGCGCCGTCTCGCGTTGCTCTCCCCTCCTTGTCGGTTTGATTCACTAGCAGAGGACAGAGCGAAAGCAGTTGCAGAAACTATTTCACCAAAGCATAATTTAACCCAGCGCGCGATATTGATAATATGAAAAAACACGTATCTTTTTCAGGGTTCACCCGCTACTTACCATTTGCGTTTTGCCTGCTACAACACGAGCAAACTGAAGTGTTTGGAGTGTGTCTGTCTGGCTATATCAGCGCCACTACGTTCTATCTGTCGCGAATGTTTGCTGTTTCAAGCCGGGGATACTTCCACAGTGTTTAGATTGGCGCTGTTCAATTCATCTGGTTGCTGATACGTGTGTGCTGGTGCGTGTGCCACAGGAATTAACTCGCGGTGCGCGACCATCTTAGCGCTGGAAAATCGCTTCTTCCCAGCATATAGCTAGCTGTTCAATTCATCTGGTTGCTGATACGTGTGTGCTGGTGCGTGTGCCACAGGAATTAACTCGCGGTGCGCGACCATCTTAGCGCTGGAAAATCGCTTCTTCCCAGCATATAGCTAGTCATTTGGCCTCTCACAACGTCAGATCGGCGCATGGGGGCGTAAAACATCAATTTGTAACACACGAGCGTGCAAGTTGAATTTCATAATTTTCCGTAGATATTACCTTTCAACAAAACCCTTTTTTGTGTTTTGCTGAGCGGTACGTCGTCCTGGCTAGTATGGCGATGCGCTAACACACGTTTGCGTAACTAATTCGATGATAACCACACTTCGTACAAATATACATAGGGATGAAATATTAGAAGCCTTGATCTCCTGGTTGTTGTTTAGCGAGTGAAATGTATCATTTACTGACGTCCATCTCTGCAACAACATGGGCGGGATATATAGGATTATCATGTAACGTCGGTTGTAGCTGGAGCAATGAGTACATCATCTGAGGCCCAACGCATTGCAGCTGGTTTTCAACCGAGTCAGTTGAAGACATCGCGGCAAACGCAACGATCCGCGCTTGCGTGCTGTGAAGTGAACGCGCCGATGTGCAATCTCAGCAAACCTCGACCTTCTGGATAAAGTGCATCTGTTCTGCCATCGCTTCCATGCAATCGACGATGCACCCTATATCACTGTCCACGGTGAACGCACTGTAAAGGCTACGGCAAGGTCGACATGCATGGTACAAGCCAAAGATCAAAGCTACTTGCGATAGTGATGGTTGCGAACGCGAAGAAGCATGTCATGGACAACTTCACTCGCCGTCTGTGCGACTACACCCAGCAGCACTTCAATCTTGATGAGCGCGTGTCGGAAGCAGTGGTCGCGTGCGTTAGCACTAAGCCATTTGCCAAGTGACCCGCAAATAGTCCAGACGTGCGGTTCTTCGTGGAACGACGTGTCTACAACAACAACATCAAGCGGTTTCCTGCGTGAGCGCCGCCATTATGCGTGAGTCCTCCACCACGAGCATTAGGTCGAGACTCTGCGACAGCGCAAGCCAGAATTAGTCGAGACGGAGAGTATCATGCCGTCGTTCAAGACCGCGCATCTGCAACCAGTGCTCGCGTCGCTCAAGAACTTCGTTACTTGAGTCATCCAACTACTTGCGTTTGGTCGAAAGCATGCGTTTTGGCAGTGGCGCTTCTCGGTGCAGCGATCTAAGCAAAATACGCTCGAAAACTAGCGTACCGCATCGTACCTGAGCATGGCATGACGGTCGTTCTTGGGCACTGGAGCCGGCAAGACGTCATCCGCGAGTTCGGCGGGCTTCTACATGCAAAGATCGAGCGCGTTGCGGCTGGCGTACGGTGGTATCTGCTGGAGGCGTCGCGTCTGGCGCTGCTGTACGTGCTCGTTTGTCATGAAGCAAATGCGCCCATGTGTGACCTCAGCGATAAGAACTTCTGGTTGAAGTACGTCACCTCGGTCATCACTCGCACTGATGTTGACGATTGTAACGGGGTTGCTGTGCTAAGTACGAAGTAGCACAGCAGACACCCAATTAGTGGCTCAACCTGATTTCTGGACGACCCTGGTCGTCCCATCAGACAGCTCACTATTTAGGTTAGGTCCCTCACTTTCATCACTATGCATGGTCCTAATACAAAAACCTCAGAGTTGAAAATACCGAGTTCAGCGCAGTCCCTCTGCGCTTCACCACATCGCTTCCTCGTAAGACCACGTGTAAGCTACGTCACGGAGAACACTCCCGTGACACCTGGTAGCACTTCGTAGTCCGTCTAACGACCAAGATGAGCACGCTCCCGATCGAAGGTGACAACGGAACGTCGCTCAACTACAGCGACTTCGCGCACCTGACGCCATACGAGTGGGACGCGCTGCGCCGCCTCGCCGACGTGTCCGGCCTGACGGCTGTCGCGGCAATGCTGTCCGCGATGTCGCAGGAGCACCAACGTGCAGCTGCACAAGAGTTCATGGTCCGCGAACTCGCCGACGCGCGTCGGCGAGGCTCAACTCCCGCGGCATCATCAAGGAGCGACGTCGTCAAGCTCGACGTAACCAGCTACAACGGCGAAGGTCCCAACCGACTCGCTTTGAACCGCTGGCTGTGCGAGGTCGACATTGCCATACACGCGCGGCAGCTCACGTCCGAAGTATCGCGCACCCACTTCCTCCTGTCCAAGCTCGGTGGCCGTGCAAAGGAGTGGGTTTTGGGCCGGCTTGTCGCCGACCCTGACTGCTTCCCGACACTTGACGCGCTCAAAAGCGACCTGCGACTCGCATTCGAGCCGCCTCAAGACGAGATGCACCATCGCGCTGCGTTCCTCGCGCTCAAGCAAGGTCGCGCGTCCATGCGCGACTACGTGCAACGCGCTCGCCACCTCGTGTCATGCGTGACATCGGCCCCAATCGACATGGCGACCCAAGTCCATGTCTTCATTTCCGGTCTGAACGCTGGACACCAGCGTCTGTACTTGACCCGGAAGCCTCCGGCGTCGCTCGAAGAGGCTTTTGCGATCGCGATTCGCGAAGACTTCAGCGTATCCGCCTCGCGGGGCCACCACGCGGTCGTCCCGCGAGCTGACAACGGCGCCGAGCCGATGGAGATCGACGCGATCGAGCACGACGCAACCCCGCAGCGCGCCAGCAGTGGTAACGGCAACGGCAACGGCAACCGACGCAGTGGAACAAGCAACAAGCAGCTCATTTGCTTTCGCTGCCGTAAGGTCGGTCATCGCGCGGCGGTGTGCCGCGCGCCAGCTCCAGTACTTGCTACTGTTGAGGTCGAAGACGAGTCCGAGCAGCCCGCGCATGCAAAAAACGCGGGCTCCCAGTAGGTGCAGGGCGACCTACTGGGCTCATCCAGCGGAACGTGCCTCCGGTGGCGTCACCTTCTGCTAGCCCCTCCAACGCCGCGCTTCATGCGCAGCTCTTTGCCACCACCTCAAGCAGCGACAAGCGACTGATCGTACTCAGCTTGCATGTCGCCGGCGCAAAGCGATCACTTCGCGCCCTCGTCGACTCCGGTGCGACGAACAACTTCGTCCGAGCCGAGTCTTTGAAGCTCCTGGCCTCGCGGGTGCGCGCCCGCGAGCAACCAGGTGCGATGATCGTCAAGTTCGCAGACGGCGAGCCACGGTCGCTCCCGCGGCGATCGGTCGAGTTCCAGTATGAGTTCGACGGATTCAAGAGCACCGACACGTTCCTCGTCGTCGACCTCGGCGGCTCGTTCGACTGCATCTTTGGAATGCCGTGGCTGGCGCGCCACCGGCCTGACATTGACTGGCTGAGTCGCACTGTAAAGCCGCGCGACATCGACGTCGACGGTGTTCTCGCTCACTTGAGCGATTGCGCGAGCGCCTGGCCGCACGTGGCTGTCGTGGACCCGGACTCCACGACCCTCAACCCGCACGAAGTGAGCGATGGCCCTTCGTGCGCGGTTTGCTGCAACGTACCGTGCGCCACGCCAACGAGACAAGAGATCGCTGATGACCAGTGGGTCACAGTGTGCCGCAGGAAGCAGACCGATCCTGCGGCGAGAAGCGGAGAGGCCCCCGGCCGTTCCAAAGCCGACACAGCACGAGCAGTGGCTCGCGCTCCAGATTCTCAGGCGCGCGAGAGACATCCACACGCGCCGGCTTGGCCCGTCGCGCCGGCGCCGACGTTCGACACGATCCACGTCGTCAACATGACTGGCCACGGCCCGCCGCGCCACGGCATGAAGGTCGCATCCCCACCACGCGCAGCAGCCGAACTCACTCGGCTGCCTGTGATGTCTTGGAAGAACATGCTCAGCGAGATCAAACTCGGCCACATCGAGCAACTGTGCGCCGTCGTGATCGACCCAGCGGATCCTGCGGTTGTTGTCAGCGAGCGGCCTACCGGAGCAGAGCCGAAGTCCGCTCGCGAAGAACGCTACGCTGCGCAGTCATGGAGCGAGCTCGAAGCCTCTGGAAATCCCGTCCTGGATCTCGCCCGCGAGTTCTCCGACATCTTTCCTGACACCATTCCGCCGGTGCTTCCGGCGGACAGGGGCGTGCGACACGAGATCGATCTCGTGCCCGGAGCGAAGTACTGCGTGACGCGGCAGTGGCCGCTGCCTCGCGATCAAGTCGAAGCGATCGACGCGTTCTTCGAAGGCCGGCGAGCCGCCGGCCATGTCCGCGAGTCGACATCACCGCACTCGAGTCCAACGTTCTGCGTGAAAAAGGCGACTGGAGGATGGCGCATCGTCCACGCGTTCAACAAGCTCAACGACGCGACGATCCCAGCACAGACGCCGATCCCGCGCAAGGACATGGTCCTCGACACCATGTCTGGCTGCACGATCTTTAGTACCATCGATCTCACCGACGGCTTCTACCAGATCCTCATGCGCGAGTCCGATGTTCCGCTGACGGCAGTCAGTACTCCCAGCGGCATGCTCTGGGAGTGGCTGGTGATGCCGCAGGGGCTGAAGAACGCCCCTGCCACGTTCAACCGCATGGTGTCGCACGTGCTTCGCCCGCTGCGCGACTTTGCCCCAAGCTACTTCGACGACATCTTCGTGCACAGTCGCGCCACCGAGGGCGCGACAGACCTGGACGTCCATCTCGGGCACTTGCGCAAGGTGTTCGAAGCCATGCGCGAGAACAAGCTGTACGCCAACTTGAAGAAGTGCATCCTCTGCGCTCCCGAGATCCCAGTGCTCGGCAGCTACGTGAGCGCGGACGGCGTCCGCGCTGATCCAGAGAAGGTGGCTTCGATCGTCGCGTGGCCGGTACCTCGCGACCAAAAGGAGCTCCGGCAGTGGCTTGGGCTGGCGAACTACCTTCATCATTACGCGAAAGACTTCGCGTCCGTCATCTTCCCACTCTCGCAGTTGTTGAAGAAAGACGCCACGTGGGAGTGGCGTCGCGAGCACCAGACAGCGTTTGATGACGTCAAGACGCGGCTCTCCACCGCGCCGGTTCTTGCACTGGCGGATCACGCCAAGGCGTTCCATGTCGTTTGCGATGCGAGTGACTTTGCAATCGGCTGCGCGCTCATGCAGCACGACGACGAGGGACGAGAGCGCGTCATCAGCTTCCAGTCGCGGCAGCTGAAGCCCGCGGAGCGCAACTACCCCGTGCACGACAAGGAGCTGCTCGCGATGCGCTACGCGTTGGTGAAGTTCCGCGTGTATCTGCTGGGTGAGCAGACGTTCGCGATCTACACCGACCACGCGTCTCTCCGAACCGCGACAAAGTCGCCGCATTTGAGCCAGCGCATGGCGCGCTGGCTGTCGTTCTTCGCCGAGTACAACTTCGTCGTCTTCTACAAGCCGGGCGCGACGAACATCATCGCTGACGCACTGTCGCGGCGTCCCGATTACGACCCGCGACCCGACTCGCCGCAACACGCTGTCGATGATGACGACGAAGAGTGCAGCGCGTGTGTCGCGCTTGGTATAAGCGCGACAACGTCGACAGCTGCGAGCCCGCTTCGAGATGAGATCGCCGCGGCGTACTCCCGCGACCCGTCGTGCGCCGCAATGCTCAAGTACTGTCGTGACCCGTCTCCGTCGGCGCTGCTGCAGCTGACGCCTTCAGCGCGGAGTCAAGCACCGCGCTACTCGGTATCCGGCGACTTGCTCAAGTACCAGATCGATCGCTTCGACAGCCCTCGCGTCGTCGTGCCGCTCGACGACGACCTGCGCGCTCGTATCTTGCACGAGTACCATGACGCTGCGCCTGGCGGTCACCTTGGCCGCGAGAAGACGTATCTCGCTCTTGCACGCGACTTCTACTGGCCCCACATGTACAAGTGGGTGCGCAAGTGGGTTCGGTCGTGCGAGACTTGTCAGCGCGTGAAGCCCGCGCAGTCGTCGCAAGCCCCGTTGCAGCCCCTCCCAATCGCCGCGGACGCCTGGCGATCCGTGAGCATGGACTTCATCTTCGGGCTGCCTCGTGATCAAGCTGGTCGCACGGGCATTTTTGTGGTTGTCGATCGCTTCAGCAAGATGACACACCTTGCGCCAGTCGCGGTCGGCATCACCGCGCAGGAGACAGCTGAGCTCTTCCTCTCCATGGTGTATCGGCACCATGGCATGCCAACGTCGATCGTCTCTGACCGCGACCCGCGCTTCACGGCATCGTTCTGGGATCGCCTCTTCCAGCTCCTCGGGACGCGGCTGCTCATGTCGACCGCGTCGCACCCAGAGACCGACGGGCAGACCGAGCGCGTCAACCGTGTCGTCGAGGACGTGCTGCGCAGTTATGCGTCGTCGCACACGTCGTGGAGCGCGCTGTTGCCGATAGTCGAGTTTGCGATCAACAACGCGGTGCACGAGTCCACTGGCCACACGCCGTTCTTCATCAACAACGCGCGTCATCCGCGCGTTCCCGCGGTTCTTGGCTTTGACGACGGCGGCTCTCTTGAAGGGGGAGGGACACCGAGTACATCGGTATCGCAAGGCGGCGCTCCTTCAGCAAAAGAGAAGAGCTCGTGCGGTGACCGGTCCGCGCGCTGCACAGTCGCGATGTCACCAAACGAAGCGACGGCTTGGGTGAACGCGGCACTCATCGCGCCGTCGCGACGCGCGATCGCCATCACCACGCGCACTGGCGCGGACAAACCATCCGCGCATTCAGCTACGATCGACGAGGACCGTGTGCTCGAGTTCGTTCAAAAGCGCGAGTCTGTCGCTCGCTTTGTGCGCGATGCAGTCGCCGCAGCAGTCGATCGACAGAAAACCGCAGCCGACCAGCGTGGGCGCAAGAACTTCGAGAAGTTCGCGGTCGGTGACCGTGTTTTGCTATCGGCGTCCGGCATTGCACCTGGTTCTGTCACGAACCTTGGCGCGACCAAACTCGCGCCGCGCTTCATCGGTCCGTTCACGATCGTACGATGCAAAGGCGAGGCGTACACACTCGACATGCCAAGTGCATTACGTCTGCACCCGACATTCTATGTCGGGCGCTTAAAGCGCTATGTACCGGCTATGACGCCTGCGGACGAGCTGCCTCGCCAGGCTCGAAGCGCGACCCGACGTGACGAGGACGCGGCTTCGTCAAAGCGCTTGGCGGCGTCTGACCCGCGCGGAACGCCCGATTGTCCGCGCGAAGAGCCTCGTTCGCTTGAACGACCTTCGCCAACTGCGCCTTCAGCGCAGCAACTTCGGAGTCGAGCCGATCTGTCTCTGCAATCGCGTCGTCAGCGCGGCTCAGAGCAACGTCGGCGTCGTGCGACACCATCTCCAGCCGATCAGGCACAGGCGCGACTGTCGCCTCGTCGCGCCACGTTCCGCCGCGATGGTCCGCCGCCGCTTGTTGACAGCGCGGGTCACCCGCGCTGGATCGTCGATCGTCTGCTTGAACACCGCGACCGTGGTCGCGGTGCCAGTCGCCGCGAGTATCGCGTTCGCTGGCTGGGCTTCGACTCGGCCAGTGACTCGTGGGAGCCTCGCGCCACGCTGCTTGAGGATGTCCCCGACTTGGTGACGGCGTACGAGGCCTCTGCTCGCGCCAAGGCGACGGCGCGCGCGCGCGACCACGCGACCGAGAGCGTGAACGCGATCGTCTCGGCTCTTGCCACGCCACATGCCTCTCCTGCGAGCGCGCGACGCGCGCGCTGCCCGGATACGCGCGCTGGGGGAGCGCGCGGGCTGCGCCCTCGAGACAAAGAACGCGCGCTTGTCGCGCGACGAGACGGAGACGATGAGCGAGAACGGCCGCGCGAACGAGAGCGAGAGCGCGCGCGCTCCGCGCGCGCGTGCGAGCGACGTGGTGGCGAGACGCCGCGGCGGTTCGCCGCAAGCGCGCGTCGATACTGGGCGAGGAGAGCCTTCTCGTCTTCGTCGAGCGGATACTCCGCGAGCATCGCTTCCCACTGCTCGAGCGTCGGCTTCTCGCGGTGCGCGCAGATACGACAGTACGCGACGACGTGCACGAAGCAGCACGGCCGGTCTGCGTCCCACGACGCAGAGCACACACGCTCGGCGAGCTCGCCGAGATGGTATCGTCCGTGCTGGGACTCGCGGCGCTCGAGGGCGAGCGCCATTCCTGGCTCCAGGTTCCAACGCGCGACAAAGCGCGTCCACGACTCGTCGAGCGCCCCCTTCGTCACTTGGCCGGTCGTCGTGATGGTCTTGCCGCGCGACTGGCGCCATCGGCGCCACATGTCGGCGAGCTCCTCGTCGCCAGGGGAGTCGCGCACAGTGCTACAGTCGTACAGCGACAGTCGGCGAAGCGCGTCGGCGTATGTCGCCGTCGCTGCGATCACGCTCGAGCTCGGCAGAGGCTGGCGGCAGGCGTCGCACATAGCTCGGCTCTCGTCGCCGTGCTGCATGGTCTCCGAGGTCGTCGCTGCTGTTGCTCTCTGCGTCGCGCCACGTGTGCGCGTCGTGTTGCTTCTTCTTGTGTGCTTTTGCTTTCTTTCGCTTGTGTGTCTGCAAGCTTGTGTGGGGGATGGTGTAACGGGGTTGCTGTGCTAAGTACGAAGTAGCACAGCAGACACCCAATTAGTGGCTCAACCTGATTTCTGGACGACCCTGGTCGTCCCATCAGACAGCTCACTATTTAGGTTAGGTCCCTCACTTTCATCACTATGCATGGTCCTAATACAAAAACCTCAGAGTTGAAAATACCGAGTTCAGCGCAGTCCCTCTGCGCTTCACCACATCGCTTCCTCGTAAGACCACGTGTAAGCTACGTCACGGAGAACACTCCCGTGACAACGATGGCCAGACCCCGGCACACATTGTGTACCGTGCACGGCGAGTGCACTATGAGCAGTATGACAAGATTGGCATGCATGGCGCATGCAAAAGCGCAGAACGAGAGCAGTTGAGATGCGCAAGAAGGCAAAGAGTAATGTCAAGGACATCGTTTCTCGGCGACGGCGCGGGTGTGTCTAGGTACACATTGAGCTCGACCGCCGCGCAGCGAGAGCGATCGTCTCGCACCTGAGAGTTGAACCATTACCAAGCAGCTCACGATCAGTACATGACATACGGTCCTTCGTTGGACGCAGTTGTCTCACGCGTAGTCACTGATCCAATGCGAGCGACTCGCGAACAGTGCTCGACGTGCAGATCTTTGTGGAACCGCTTGTCAGCTACAAAGACAATAGAGTAGCACTATAACCACTACGTGCGGTTCATGGTCTCAATGTGCTCGTTTGCCGAGAAGACGCACGAAGAGACCGCGAAGCGAGGCGAGGCAGTACCATGCGGCGCTCAGCCGCTCTGAGAGCCAATGGAATGTTCATTTGTGTGGTGACACGGATGCCTGGACGACGTGAAACAAAGTGGTCTGCTGTTTTGAAGACGATGTGAATACTATAGAAATTTTATGTTGAAATGTTCCCCGACAGTCGACAGGTGCTGGCACGCGCTCTTTGCTACTCCTTTGGTGACCTAGATCACAGTACATCACGTATCGCTGGAGGTCATCTGTGCTGTGCTTGCGCTAATCGAAGAGACACGACGAGTGCTCACATCTTTCGCTTGGAGTTGCTTAACCTGTGAATAATACCCCCAATACATTAGCAACTGAGCGGCGCTTTAGACAACACTTCGAGCAATATATTGGTAAGGAGGCCTGTCGCAAGCTTTAAGTAGCGTTTTCGAGTCATTGCTTTGCAACATGTCCCTCTGGGCTCGTCATGTGTCTCTTTTGCTCATTTGCTACAAAGTTCACCTCTCTCAAAGCACGTGTACTGTTTAGCTCTGACAAAGTGCGAATCATCGTTTAGTGAGGAGCTTACTTGCTTTTAGCTCTATCGCAAAACAAGCCATGTAGATACCGTTCTTGAACTTATCCAAATTAACTTAATACGCTATTTTTCTATGTCGCTAAGGCCTTTCGAGAAGTGGTCCACTCGAGTTCGGATTATCAACTCATCCGAACTTGAGTGGACCACTTTAGCTCGGATGCGATATGTCAGGTTATCTTATGCAGTTTATCGATTTGTGATCTTCGGGAACAGCGCACACTCGTCGAGCAACTCTGGAGTCGATGCCGCGTGGCACGTCGATGCGCTTGCTGCTTCTTGCAGCCGTGCTGCTGCTGAGCGTCTGCTGCGTGCTCGCTGGTCGAGACTACTACGAAGTGCTCGGCATCGAGCGAGACGCGTCGTCCGCCGAGATCAAGCGCGCGTTCCGCAAGCTCTCGCTCAAGGTTCGGCATTGGCATGCACGATGAGCTACTGATGATTGACTGACGAGCGGTAGTCTGTGCTCGTGAGGCTGTGCACGTGCACTGAGCTTGTGTGCTCACTTGCTGGTCTGTCTGCTTACGCTTATTGCTGCTGTAGCACCATCCTGACAAGAACCCAGGCGACGAGGACGCTCAGAAGAAGTTTGCAGAAGTCGCAGCAGGTGCGTCAGTCCGTCAGTCAGTTTGGATCAAATCCGCTCATGCTTGCGACTGTGGATAAGACTCGCGCATGTGTCTGAACCATTCGCCTGCGCTCTCGTGCAGCGTACGACGTGCTGTCGGATGACGAGAAGAAAGCCAAATACGACCGCTACGGCGAGGACGGACTGAACGCAAACGGCGGCGGCGGCCACGACCCGTTCGACATCTTTTCGCAGTTCTTTGGCGGCGGTGCGCGCCGTCAGCAGCGTGAGCAGGAGCCATCGCGCGGTCCTGACGTGCTCATGCCGCTGCGCGTGTCACTCGCCGACTTGTACAACGGCAAGACGCTGCAGTTCTCGATCCGGCGCGAGACGCTCTGTCCGCACTGCCACGGCCACGGCGCGGCGCACGAAGACGACATCCACGTCTGCTCGTCGTGCGGCGGCCACGGCGTCAAGATGACGACGCGGCGCGTCGGTCCGGGCTTCATCCAGCAGTTCCAGACGACGTGCGATGTGTGTCATGGCAAAGGACGCGTGGCGCACAGCACGTGTCCAGTCTGCAGCGGCCGGAAGGTCGAGATGAGCGACATGAGCTTCGACGTCGACCTCGAGCGCGGCACGCCCGACGGTCTGGAGCTCGAGTTTGAGCACTACGCCGACGAAGTGCCTGGCCAAACGGCCGGCCACGTGCGCGTGCAAGTGCAGACGATGCCGCACGCCGTGTTCACGCGCGACGGCGACGACCTCTGGATGGAGCTCACGATCTCGCTCAAAGAGGCGCTCGTGGGCTTTCGCCGCGACATCACGCACCTCGACGGCCGCACTGTCACGATCGCGCGCTCGGCCGTCACGCCACCGCGCTTTGTCGTCACGCTCGCTGGCGAAGGCATGCCAAAGCGGCAGCTCCCGTCCGAGCGCGGCCAGCTCCACGCAACTGTGCACGTCGCGTTCCCCGACGCTCTCACGGACGCGCAGAAGGCGGGCTTCCGCAAAGTCTTTGGCCGCGAGTAGACGAGTCGAGACGTGTCGAGATCCCCAACACACACACTTGACCTAGACGACTTGACATTGTTCCTTCTCTCTCTCTACTACGTGAACGACGATGATGACGACCTCTCTACGTTCTCTACGCTCTACTCCTACGTTCTCTACGCTCGTGGCTCACGCACAGACAGGCTGTTGGCTCCTCATGCGCTCGCTATCCGATGCTGCTGCTGCTCTTGAGCTTGTGGAGCATCGACGACGCGAGCGACGGCTTGCGGTCCCCGAGCGAGCTGCTCCCGCCCACGCCGTTCGCCGCCGCAGTGTAGCTCGACGACGTAGATAAATAGTAGTCGGACGGCGACGAGAGCGACGACGACGACGACGACAGCGAGTGCTGCAGTGGCGCGTGGTGCGGCGGTTGTGGCGATAGCGCGGGAGTGAACGCAACAGTCGCAGGCGTCTTGGAAACTGGAGAGAGCACGGGCGTGCGCACGACCGGGCCGCCGTCGAGCACTTCGCCGCTATGGCGCCGCTTCTGCTTCACGCAGAACACGCACACGCGGACGCTCGTCATGCCGATCTCTGGAAGCGCCACGTCTTTCTTCGGACAGCAGTCGGAGCAGCAGATCTCGCCGCAGAGGCGACAGTGGTGGCGCCGACGCCGCAAGTTGAACGCCGCGTCGCAGCAGTGGCACACTGGTCGGTCGCGGTTGTGCACCCAGTGCGGCTGGTGTGCCAGGAGCGACTGCGAGAGCCGGCGGCTCGTTAGGACCTCTTCGAGCTTGGCGATCTTGGCGCCGAGCGCCCGGAGCTTCGCACGGCGCGAAGTCAGCGGGAGTTGCGCCTTCTCGAGCACGGACGCGACGAACTGGACTTCGACGAACCCCGGACGGTTCTTTGCATCACGGACCATGATGCCAGTCGGCTGCAGATCTGTCGGGCGCGACCCGAGCTCGTCCAGCCACGGCTGGCACTGCGGGATGTAGACCGACTGCAGTGCGCGGACGTACATCGGTCGAACACAGTCGCTGCTGTCGTCCCAGTCGTTCACGAGCACGCACTCGTAGTCGAGGAGGCAGTAGTTGGCGCGCTGCGTGAACATCCGCCCGGTCTTCTCGCCGACGACCCACTTGAGGCTCAAGTTGCCCTGCTGCCCGCCCTGCGTGAGCGACGCGCGGTACTCGTCCAAGTACGTCGTGAGCGGCGGCGACTGCGACGTCTGCGTCTGGTACTGGTGCAAACTGTTCGAACTGCTGTTGTTGCTGTGGCTCTCGAGCGACGCCGATGACGTTGCAGTCGCTCGCAGACCGACGTGCAGACGCGGTGGCGCGCTCGTGAGCGCAGCGTTTGTCGAGTCATCGTCCAGCACTTGGACGACCTCGTCGTCGTCGCCCACGTCGTCGCCGTCGTCGTCCGATCCAGACGAGGACGAGTCGCTCGCGTCTCCGGCTGACTGCGACGCCCGCGTGCGACGACTCGACTGCTGCGTCAATGGAGGCGGGGCTTCTCGGCGACTGCTACTGATGGACGCTGCTGTGTCGCGACCGCTCATGCTGCTGCTCGTTGCTGTCATCATCGTCGCGCTGGTCGACCGGATGGTGTGGCGCCGAGGTGCGTGTTTGCTGCGACGACGGCGGCGCCGACGGTAGATGATGCCTGCTGCAGTCGTCTTGATGCCGACGAGGTGGTGCATCGGCGTCTCCATGTCGTCGCGATCAGAGCGGATGATGAGGTCGACGACTTCGTCGACGCTCGCAGGCACGAACGCGATGCACTTGACGAGGTACTGCTGCAGGATCTTGGACGTGAAGACGTGGCCGTTGCCGAGCGGGTCCCATTCCGGGTCGTCCTCGCCTGGCGCGATGTTTGCGTCGACTGCGCTCGGGTCGTGCACGAGACTCGCGTTCATACCGCTCACACCCGATTCGCCCATGCTCATAGTGTTCCACAGAAACGCGTTCGTGCCAATCGGACACACGCGCTCAAACAGCGCGACGTTGCTGCTGTTTGCTGCACTGGCGCTGCTGCTGCTGCTGCTCGAGCCATTCGCGTGGCCGTTCAGCCCTACTGTGCTGCTGCTGCTGCTGCTGCTGTTGGCGCTCGTGCCATTGAGACTACTGCTGCTGCTGCTCGTGCCATTGACACCTGCGCTCGACGTGTGCGTCGGCGACTCGGCTGTGCTCACGCGGCACCAGTTGACTGCGTCCGGCACGCCGAAGCCAAAGAGGCTGAGCGACGCGCGCGCTTGGCTCTCGAGGTCCTCTTCGAGCGCGGGCGCGAACGCAGGCAGCGGCGCCATCTGCAGGTTGAGCACGCTCGCGCCGCTGCTCGACGACGTCTTGAGCAGCCGCGACGGGTTCATGGGGTTCGACTTGCCGCGCGGCCGCACCATACAGAGTGCTGGGTTTTACACGAGGGGCGGCGCGCGGTGACTGGAGGGCGACGGCGATCGAGCGCGCAAGCCGACGACGGCGACGGCAACAACGCGTACACGCACACAGCTGCGGCGCAAGCTCGTGAATATGTGACGTGTGCGACCTGGCTAGCGCGTGCGACGACGACCGAACAACGCACGATCGATCAGGCACGCCAGTCAGACGAGAGCAACAGCGATAATACGCGCGAGCGCAGCGGCTGGCTGGGTGAGCCGACAAGGTCGGTGCTGTCGGCGCGTGGGTGCGTGCGTTCCTGCGCAGTATTGCTGCGGCTAGCGCACTGTGCCGTGTGCTGCGTGCGCGGGCGCTGCAAAAGCTCGTGTGCTCGACGCCGTCGTCGTCGATCTACGTGCGCAATAGTCAAGTGCTATGCTTGCTTTGCTTTGGTACGCAGTCGGCTGCTCTCTGCCTCTCTTTTCGGAAAACTGCTTTTGATCCTGCCGAAGTGCATACAAACCTATCGAAAACGATCGAAAATGTCAAAATATACCTGGAGATTCATAAATTCGAAATTCGAGCACGAACTGGATATCAAAGTCAAACAAGTTGTGCAACCTTGCTCTTGCTACACTATAGACTTGGCTTGGTTGGCTTAGCTTGACCTGGTCGTCTCGCTTGCTTGCTCCGACTCGACCCAACAACACCAGTGCTTCTTGTGCACTCTCGCGCTCGCGGATCCTCGTCGACTTGCACGACTTCGTTCGCGGCAACAACACCCGACATCAAACGTTCAGTTTGGAACTTTCGTTTGCGTCTGTCTGTCTGGGTCTGTCTGGGTCCGGTCGGCTGGCTGGCTAGCTCTTGTTGTTTGTTGTTTGGCGACCGACTTGCTCACGATGCTCACAACACGCTCGCGTGTGTAGTATGTGTGCCGGGCTGATGTGCGCAACACAACACCCAGACCATCTTGTTTCTGATGCACAAGACGCGCTCAAGAGCTCAACATCTCAAGAGCTCAAGAGCGAGTGATTGTCACGTATGCTGGGATCTGGGCACGCGCTCAGCGCTCGCTCGCTCTCTCTCTTGCTTGTTCGTTTGCTTGCTGTTGTTGGTTTGCTTGCATGACATTTGCTTCACTAGTCGCACCACCACCACATCGCGCGTCATGTCACCACCACCACGCACAATGCTCAATGCATGCTCAATCATGATGTCCAAGCAACCTCGATCGACCAGCAGCATGAACACATGTGTCCTCGTACAGACCTTGACGCTCGAGGCAAGACAATACAAGGGAATGCACATGAAGCGTCACGGAGCCGATTCAACCGATGTCATGCACCACCATGATTCGTCCACAGACGCATCCCACTTTCGCGCGCTCAACCGCGTGCTCGCATCGACAGCACTGGCAGCGAGTCTCGCGCGGTCACTCTCGCACGCTGGTACAATGGCGCAATGGTGCTGCTCGACCGATCCTTCGTCACAGACAACTGGCATTGCTCTTGTGTCTTGTGTTCTCTCTCTCTCTCTCTCTCTTTCGCTTGACCAAAGGAACCAACTACGTGTGAGTACCGGCAAACCAACGCCTGCCGCAACAGTGTGATAGATACATCATGCGCCATGCTTGCTTTATGTTGTGTGTCTTGTGTATGCATCGCTTCTCTACGCTGTGTGCTCGCCACTGCCTGTTGTCTGCTGACTCCTCCCTGCGTTCACGCCCGCTCGCCTGTTCACGCATGTACACTGCAGCACCTACAACGCGCGCTTGACAACCTTGACGACGTACGCCTGGAGCACGTCGCCAGGCTGGAAGTCGTCGAGACCGTCGAGCTGGAGCCCGCACTCCTGGCCCTTTGTCACCTCGCCGACCTTCTCTTGGAAGTGGCGCATCGACTCCATCGAAATGCCTTCGACGATCGTCTCGCCGTCGCGAATGAGGCGGTACTTTGCCTGCATGTTCATCGCGCCCATCGTGATCTTGCACCCCGCGATGTTCGTCGTGCGCCGACCAGACGTCGTGATCGGGATCGACTGGATCACCTCGGCGCTCCCGATCACTTCCGCCTCCTCCACGCCACTCAGGTTCTCGCGCAAGAGATCCTTGATGTCGTCGAGCATCGTGTACACGACGCGGTGCTGCCGAATCGCTACGTTCTTCTCGAGCGCCTCGCGGTCGATCGTGCTCGGGTGTTTGATGTTGAACGCGTAGATCGTCGCGCCGGTGGCTTCGGCCATCGCAATGTCTGACGACGACACGGGACCCACAGACGCCATGATGCGCTTGATCACAGCCTCGTCCGACGGCAGCGACACAATGAGCTCGTCGATCGCAGAGATCACGCCGACCGAGTCCGTCTTGACAATGATCGGCACGACGTTCGCGATGTACCCGTCGTCGCCCGCCTTGAGCGACGCCACGCGCTTCGCTTCGTCGGCTTCTTCACGACGGCGCAGTTCGATCTGCTCCCACTTGCGCCGCGCACCCATGTACTTTCGTCGTCGGTGCGGACGGCCCGATGCGTCGTCCTCCTCGTCTTCCTCTGCAGTCGCCATGAGGTCCCATTCGAGCAGCTCCTGCCGCTGCGCGATCACTTCCTTTGCGCGCTCCTCGCTCTCGACGACAAACAGCGCATCGCCAGCGTTCGGGAGTCCCTTGAGACCGACGACACGCGCAGGGTTCCCAGGGCTGATCTCCTTTGCACGCTTGCCGTTCTGGTCCACGAGCGCGCGGATCTTGCCGTACTCCAAACCGCACACGACGATCGCGCCAGTCTTGAGCGTGCCCCACTTGACAATCGCGTCCACTTGCGTCCCAACACCGCGCGCAACATTCGCTTCAAGCACGATCGCTTCGCCCTTGGCTTTGCTGTCGGCGCGCAAGTCGAGGATCTCGGCGTGCAGCGCGATCGTCTCTTTGAGCGTATCGAGACCGTTGCCAGTCTTCCCCGAGACGCACACGAGCGGCGTCTCGCCGCCCATTTGCTCCACGACGACGCCCTTGTTCAGGAGCTGGTCTGCGATGCGATTCCGCACCTCTTCTTCGTCGTGCGCATGCATGTCGCACTTGGTCACAGCCACGACCATCGGCACGTTGTTCTTCTGCGCAAGCTGGATCACCTCGGTCGTCTGCGGCCGCACGCCGTCGTCTGCCGCGACGACGAGCACGATGATGTCGGTCACCTCCGACCCGCGCGAGCGCATGCCGCTGAACGCCGCGTGCCCTGGCGTGTCGATGAACGTGATCTTGCTCTGGTTCCCAAACTTCTTGCCCAAGTCGACAGTGAACGCACCGATGCTCTGCGTGATGCCGCCAGCCTCGGCTGCTGCGACCTTGGACTTGCGCAGTGCATCGAGGAGCGTCGTCTTGCCATGGTCGACGTGGCCCATGACCGAGATGATCGGCGACCGCGATGGGAACATCGAGCAGTCGGCAGGCGGAACCGTGAGCTCGAGGTCGACAAAGTCCGGCGGCAAGAGCACCGGGATCATGTTGAGCGACTCGACCGCGAGCTCTGCGACGTCGTTCGTGAGCACGGTCTCGTCCTTCATGCCACGCTCGCCGAGGTCCCGCAGCGCCTTGATGAGCACGCGCGACTTGACGCACATGCGCTCGGCGAGGTCTTTCACCGAGATCACCGTTGGGATCTCGACCTCTTGCGGCGCGAGCGCGACCTTCGGCGCCTGTTTTGTCTGCTTGCGCATCGTGCGCTGGAAACGGCGCTGCTCGCGGTACTCGCTGTCGCCGCCGCCACTGCGCTTCTCGGACCAGTCCACGTGCCCAAAGAGGTCGTCGTCCGAGTCAAAGAGGCTGTTCTCGAACTGGAAGTTCTTCAGCAGACTCCGGCCGTCCTTCTTCTTCTTGTTCTTGAGCTGCTTGCGCTTGTCTGGCGACACGTTCGGCGTTGCTGTCGCCGCAGAGAGCAGCGCACCGGTGCTGTTACCGGCCGCCTTCTTGTCTTTGTGCGCCTTGCGCGAATGCGAGTCTGCCGACGGATCGTAGTCGCTGTCGTCGTCCACGTCGAACACATCCTCGTCGTCGTCGTCTTCGATCAGTCCGAGTGCCGACAACGCTGGGTCGCGCGCACCTCGCGCTGCTGCACCACCGCTCACTTGTGTCGAACCAAAGTCAAACTTCTTCTTCTTCCCGCCGCGAGACGACGGCGCAGCTGACGCAGCGTCGGCGTCGTCATTCGAGTCGAGCGCAAACGAGAGCAAGTTCTGGAACTTGTTCGTGAACACTGGCGTCTGCGCGTTGCCGCTAGTGTTGTTGCCGCCCTGGCGCTTGCCAAACGCACCTGCGCGATGGCTCTTGGCGTTCCGGAACGCGTTCTTGCCGTTCGCGCTGCCTCCGTGCGCTTTTGCACCAGCGTTGTTGTTGCTGTTGCCATTCCCTGCTGTTGCACTTGCGTCTGCGCTGCCAAGAGCTCTCGCTGCATTGCTGCTGCTGTTGTTGTTGCCAGCAGCCAAAGTGTTGCTGCGGTTGGCACTGCTGAAGAGGTCCCAGTTGCCCTTGGCTTTCGTCGAGTTCGCGCCAAAGCGACCTGCGGCAGGCTTCTCGCTGTCAGCTGCGTTCGCGTTCTTCTTCTTTGGGTCCTTGCGGTTGCTCGGCAAGTGGTTGCGCTTGCGGCGGTCCGGCACAGACGACACGCTGTATCGCCGCGCTGCGATCCACTGCAGCTTGGATTGCGCCGATGCAGCAAAGGTGCTGGCGCTACCGGCACTGCTGCTGCTCGCGACTGAGCCGCTGGTGCTCACGAGCGCTTTCTGCAGCGCGCTGCGGAGCATCCACTGACTCATGGTCGTCCGAGTCCCTCACTCACGAGCTCACTCACTCACGCGCGTGTGGCGCTGGTGCTGCTGATCGTCGTCGTCGCCGTCGCTCGGCTGTCAGCGAGTGAGCTTGTTGGTGTTGCGTTTTGTATCGGTTGGCAGTGTGGCGACCAGCAGTGACTGGGCTCCAGTATGCATTTTCAACATTGCGCGTGACAAAATCAAGGGATACAAACCCGAACACAATATTCTAAACACGGGACATTACCCACCATCTTCGAATATCCTCTTTTTTTTGTCACTATCAAATTTATACTAGCACACGACCTCCCTATTCACAGCGCGCAAAACGAGAAAACATGGCACCACCAATGCATCGCGCGGAAGAGGTCGCTGCAGCGGCGGCACACGTCTCGGCGACAGCGACCGCGACACCAGAGATGCACCGTCGCGAGTACGCGACCGATGCAACGAGCGGCGACGACGAAGATGTCGATCCCGACACCTTCCTCCTTGACGACGTCGAAGAGCGTCTGCGTGCGCCGAAAGAGTTCCAACCCGAAACGACAACAGACTGGCGCTCGCGCATGCAGTCGCGCCTGCAGCAGCTCCAACAGCGAACAACGAACGTCGTCTACGCAGTTCCAGACGGGCAAGTCATTGGCGCTGCCTTTGTACGTTGCTTTGATCTTGCCAGTGTGTATGTGTGTCTGATGCGACACTGTCTCGAGGTGCACCAAGAGTAGCCCTGACTCTCGCTGTACATACCCACCTATGTGGTGGTGCTGTCAATGCTCTGAGCAGTTTGCAGAGCACGGCTTTGACAGACCCATCGTTGCCGCATCGCCGCGCCAAGTGGGCTTGCAAGGTACGCGACATTGCCTCGTGGACACTTGCGTCGCAGGCTCAGATCGCCTGACTGTCTCCCGCATCTCTGCTTCTTGCAGTCCCAGACATTGGTGTCCTCAACCTTGATGAGCTGGAGAAGCTCATTGGCAGCGAACGTGCGATTCGCGCCATTGATGTACGTCTATCAGTTGGACTCTGGCAAATGTACTGGATCGTGTGCATCTATCGCTCTGACGCTCGTGGGTGATCACGTGAACGAACAGGTGGCGTCGCAGCTTGAACTGGCAGAGGACTGGAAGCTGAAAGAGTGGGTGGAGTTCTTCAGAGACCCGCCAGCGGAGCGATCGCGCATCTTGAACCTCCTGAGTCTCGAGTGCGGCTCGAGCAAACTTGCGCGCATTGTGCGGCCGCCGACAGCGGTCAAAGAGATCGGCTGGGTCGAAGCGCTCTGGCCAAAAGCGAACAAAGCCGATCGCGCTCGTATGCCACGCGTGCAGCTCTACACGCTCATGAGCTGCGCAGAGAGCTACACGGACTTTCACGTCGACTTTTGCGGCTCGTCGGTCTGGTACCATCTCTACCAAGGCCGCAAGGTGCGCTCGCTCTTGCACTCGCAACTCTGTCCGTGTGTTGTCCAGCAGCGCGTCTAACAAAGTCGACTGCGTCAACCTGCTGCTTTCATGAACCACGCAGATCTTCTTGCTCGTGCCACCGACCGATGCGAACTTGCGCGCGTACTACCGCTTCCAGGCGCAGTACCAGTTCGGCGTCTCGGACTTCTTGATCGACCACATGGACGACGTGTCGTACGTCGAAGTGAAGGCTGGCGAGACGTTCTTGCTCCCGTCGGGGTGGATCCACGCGGTGTACACGCCCGAGGACTCGATCGCGTTCGGCGGCAACTTTCTCACCGGCTACCACATGCAGAAGCAGCTCCAGTGCCACGCGATCGAAGACGCCCTCTTGGTCACGAAGCAGTTTCGCTTCCCGCAGTTCGAAGCCGTGCACTGGTACGCCGCTGCGCACTACGCGCGCGCACTCAACCGCGCGACAAAGCAACCAACTGGCACCTCGAGCGCTCGCACAAGTAGTGGGATCTCGTCGTTCGAGCGCAAGCAGCTCAAGACGTTGGTCACGAAGCTCGAGAAGTGGCTCGAAAGCGACCAGAGCAGCAAGAGCGACGGCGCCGGAGACGCGAATGGCGCGGTCAAGGACGTGAGCATCCAGACGATCTGCAAAACAGGCGGCAAGTTTGCGTCACCCCAAGCGATGCTTGAGAGCATTCGCACGAACCTCACAGCGCCTCCTGTGGCTGTTGATGTCGCCAAAGCGCCTTCTGTCGCGATGACACCACAGAGTCCACCGCGGTCTGCACGAGTGACTGCAAACTCGAGCAGTCCGTGTCCGTCGACAACGAGCAACACGAGCAGCAGCGACAGCAGCAGCAGCTCCGAGTCGAGCTCAAGCATCAGCGACAGCTCGAGTGTCAGCAACGACTCGGACTCGAGTGACGACAAAGACGACGATGACGACAAGGACAAGAAGAAAGACGACGACGAGGATGATGACGACGATGGCAATGAGAAGAAGAAGAAAGGGAACGGCAACGATGACGACGACAGTAGCGACAGCGACTCGAGCAGCAGCAGCAGCAGTAGCAGCAGCAGCGCGAGCAGTCGTCACGATCCCATCGCAGCCGCACCGACCGCGACTGCTGCCACAGACGCAATGGAACGTGATGACGGTTTGAGCAGCACAAGCGAGAGCGACGGATCCGACATCGAGCACGCGTACCCGCGCTTGCCACCTGCGCCAGTGGATGCGCTGCTCGAAGTCCGGAAGCACGCAAAACTGAGCGAGCTCAAGCTCTCGCAAGCAGCGCGCGACGACGTGATCCAGCGCGCGCGGCAGCACCAGCGCGAGCGCTTTGAGCAGCTCAAGCGCGGCAAGAAAAAGACGAGCGGGATGGGCGTCGGCGGCTCGACGACAGCGCTGTCAAAGTCCAGCAGCAGCAAGAAGACAAAGAAGAAGACCGCGTCAGCGACGGACTTTGAGAACATGGCGGCGAACCGGCAGGTCACTGCCACTGGCGCCAACGGCGAGCAGGAAGACTGGATCTTTGACTGCTCGTGCGGCGTGAAGGGCAAGAACATAGACGACGGCACAAACATGGCGCTGTGCGACAAGTGCGGGCACTGGGTCCACACTGCGTGCGCACTCAAGCCCGACCAAACGGAGCTCGACAAGGCGTTCATGTGCTACCAGTGCGAGGAGTGGTACTTTTCGTGCAAGTGCGGGACGCGCGGCCCCAACATTGACGACGGGCAGCTCATGATCGAGTGCGACCGCTGCAAGGTGTGGCAGCACACGGTCTGCATCGGGATCGCTGACGGCGTCGAGTTGCCAGAGCACTACGAGTGCAGCACGTGCCGTCACCAGAAGTCCAAGTCCAAGTCGTCCAAGCACCGCTCATCGCCGTCGTCGTCGTCGACGTCCAGCTCCAAGCCGCGAAGCCGCAAGTCGCAGTCGAGTTCGCAGCGCCGCCGGAGCAGTTCAGGGTCGTCTTCACATCCTGCATCGTCTGCTTCTGCGCCACCGCTGCCGTCACTCGGTATGCACAACGACGCACATCGCAGTGCGCCGCTACCGCCATTGCCTCCACCGCCACAGGCACCAGTACCCCAGATGTCGCCACCGCCACCGCCGATGCCCCCTTCGACGCCGCCGCCACCAGCAGTTGCGCCACCTGCGCCGCTGCGATCGAAGTCTTCGAGTGGAAAAGCTTCGAGTCGATCAGCGTCATCGAGCGAGAGTCGCGAGCGGAAACGCAGCAGCAGCAGCGATTGTCACAACAGCAAGTCGCGCTCGCATGCTATTGGCGACGACGATGACGACGTTGCTGGCCACGCTGCAGCGGACATTCTCTCCACGTTTGCTCGTCCTCCAATGCCGCTCACGCCAAAGCCGCATGCGGCACATGGTAGTAGTCACGGATGGAGCAGTGGCTCGAGCAGCAGCGGGAAGCGCAAGTCCGAGTCTGTGCGCGATCGGCTCGAGAAGAAGCTCAAGCGCACGAAGATGCGCTGATCGACGTTGTGTAAGCGCGACGCAGTTGCGAGCCAGTCTGTGTGCATAATGTACAAACACTACAAGCACGTTAACGAATCATACATGCAGCATCGAGTACGTTGTGAGTGCACGTACGTGAGCCATTCGGCCCCGTGATGCAGTTGATTGTCGATGCAAATGCGATCTCATGACGTCCGCGAAAGCACTTGAAGTTCTCGAGCACGATGCGCTCGATCATGTCGTGATTGTGTGGAGCTGCAGTCGTAGCACTGCTTCTCTTTGTCTACACGGCAGCTAGTCGATGCAGTGCAGCGTCGTCGTCGTGTGATGCGATCGCTTGATGCACTTGCTCGCTCGCTCGACGTCGTGTGTGTCGAGTGCGGAATGCAAGACACTTCAACAAGCTCAAACAAGCATGCATTCCTGCAGGTTGTGGTGCCTGTGAAATTGAATGCGACAATAGGCTGTCGTTCTTATAGACACATGTCTGAATCAACCAAGTGGTTTGTCGCTGGTCGCATTTTGGCTTGTATTGTATCTGTGAAATGCCACTTCAAACTGCCACATGTCTAGCTGCAAAGCTAAACAATCACTCGAGTGTGAGCTCAACAGTGGCGCGTCACAGCGCACAAAGCTCACACAAAGCAATCGGTCGCGCTCGCTCGAGACGCAGCAGCAGCTCTGCAAGAGCTCGACAAGTAAGCTACCCAAGCAAGCAACACAGCAGAGCAGAGCAGAGCGAGCGCTGGAATTGCAAGATGGAGCACGTGCATCAGCACCCGGCGCAGTCGCCATCAGCCGTTGCATACTCGGAGCTGAATCGCGCGCTCGCTCACGAGTCGAAGCGCATCGTGCGCTCACTGGAGGCGTCCGGCGCGCTGGCGTTTAGCGTCGACTTTGCAGTCGACAGATCGACCGATATCCAAGACGACTGTCAGTACCCAGAGCTCGTCATCAAGATGAGTGACCAAGCGATGGCACGTCGCGCCACGATGCACGCGAGCCTCAGCGCGGTCGCGACGATCCTCGCACATGGGCGCTGCATCCGACTCTTCCCAGAGCTGCGCGAGGCGTTCTGGACTTCGGTCATTTGCTCGTCATCGATGACCGCGCGTCCCGACGAAGACGAGTTCAACTTTGACAACTGGCGCTGGATGATCCGAGAGGACGTGGCGTTCCCGTCGCGCTGCACGCTCGCGTTCGAGGCGCAAGACGTGACGCAGGAGAACATGGACGCGCTCGTGTCGTTCTTCACGACGCCACCAGCGCTTGGACTCGAGCAGTCGCTGCTCGACCGGTACCGAGACACCGTGTTCAACATCGGTATGTTGAGCGTGCGTCTGCGCTTTGGCGAGGGTGATCCAGTGCTGGACCGAATACGCTGCGGCAACCCCGAGCTGCCGCTTGACGCGCTTCGAGCCATTGAGCAGATGCTCGACCGCGTGTTCGCGAGTCCAACGCGCGCCTTCGACATCGACGTGCTCCATATGTGCAGCAAAGGACGCGCTGCCGCTGAGCTCGAGGTGTACAGGTCGCTGCTCCAGAAAAACCACGAGACGTACCACATCCCAGACGTGCGGCTCGCGTGCACGCCCGTGGCGCTCGGCGCAATTGTCGCAGCGTGCACTGCTCGCAACGAACCAGCAGCATCTGCGCTGCCGCCTGCGTCGCTGCTGATGCATCCGCCGCTCACTCCGAGCCACTTGCACTGCTTCAAGCGCCTGACTGTGGACCTCAGACAGCTCCGGCTCCCACATATCGTCGCACTCGGCTCAGCGCTGCGCTACAACTCGCAACTGGAGCTGCTCGCGCTTGGCGGTGGGTTGTCTAAGGTGGCGAAAGCAGACATCCCGAAAGCGGTGTGGTGGCTCGCGTTCGGCCTCTTCCGCCCCAAGTCCAGGCGGCTTACTGGCGACAGTCGCTTGCGGTCGGTGAACGTGTCCTATCGCAATACGGACCCAGCGCTGCTCGCGGCACTTGCGAGTCCCGAGTCGACGCTCGCTATCCAGGGCTCGTTCGACGCCAAGGACGACGGCGACGACGTGAGCGAACCAGCGTGCGATCGAGCGACCGAGGTGGCGGTGTGCACGGTCAAGCGCGGCGCACACGTGCACTTGGCTGTGCGCTCTCGGACAAAGAAGCGCTTCACGCTCGCAGACGACTGGACGCTCGAGGCGTTCTCGCGCAACCGCAAGTGGACGTGCGTCATCGTCCCGGGCGTCGGCTTCGGCTTTGTCCACAACGACGACGTCGTGCACTTCGAGCGCGAGCCGATCGACCGCAGCCACGGCGCGAACGTCGAGCTGTCGCTGCTCTGGTACTATGTCGATAGAGAACCGGAGAAGATCGAGCAGTTCCACGCGCTCCTCGCCCACGTCGGCGACCGCCTGAGCGCACTGGTCCTCGCGAACAGCATCAGGCGCCAAGCAGTCACGGCTGCGATCCCAGTCGTGCTGCGCTACTGCAGCAACCTCAAGCGCCTCGATTTGAGCTACAATGAGCTGCGCGACGACGCTGTAGATGTACTCGTGGACGCGTTCGAGCGCGGTGATGGCGCGCAGCTCGAAGTGTTGGAGCTGAACCAAGGCGAGATGAGCGACAGAGCAGTCGCAAGGCTCGCGCAGTGGCTCGGGCGTCCAGGAGAAGAGACGCCAGCGCTGCGCGAGCTCCGCTTTGTGCCGTACCGCATGAGTGTGCAGGGCTTTGCGGCCATGCGAGAGGCGCTGAGCGTGAACAAGACGCTCGAGAGAATCCACTTGCTCGGTCCGTACTGGGCTGGCGACCCCTTTGATACGGAGATGCCGGAGCGCGAACAGATCGACACGCGCTTCCAAGGCGAGACGGTGCGAGACACGCTCCCGCTCGCGGCGAAAGTGGCGTTCCTGAGCGTCCTGCAGCGCTCTGCACCACGCGATGCTGCGCACACGTGCCGACTCGACCTCGACAGCTTCATGGTCTCGACGATCTTTAAGTTTGCTGCAAGCTGCTCGACGCGTCGGATTCTCTGGAAGACGTACCTGTAGTGCGCTGTCGCTCATCGTGCAGGTGGAAGTGTGAGTGCGTGTGTGCATGTTGCTGCTGCTGTGTGATGGGTAGCAGTGCGTTTGTATCGCTGCGTGGGTGTACGATGTACACGCGTGCATGTGTATGTGCGAATGAACGAGTGTGCGTCTGTTGCTTGTGTCGCACATGGCGTGCGCTGGTGTCTTGAGGTCACGCAAGAGTGAGAGTGAGAGCGTCTTGTATTGCTGCTGCATCAAGAGCCTCCACTTAGATGAGCGAGCGAGCGAGTGAACGAGCGAACACGATGTGATCGCTATGATCTAAAGCACTCGCGACGTCCATCTTCGTTATGCGCACGCTCGTGTGTGTGGAGCGCCCGACTTTACAACTCGCAGCCAGCATCATAGATCCACAAGCGCTTCTCGCGGTCGATTCGTATCACAGTGAAGACTAACGAGCTGTCGCGCGTGCGACGTGTGTGAGTGAGTGCTGTGTGCTGACGTCTCGATGGCTTGGCGGCACCATTCTTGTGCGCATGCTGCTTGCTTGAGCTGTGTCAGCACGTTGGTGTCGCTATCACCTGCGTGCTTGTGTGCAAGTGTGAGAGAGAGGGTGAGCTGCTGCCAGAGCTGCGAATGATCAGGACACGACGAAGATCGATGTCGAATAGTCGTGCATGCACATGCACGCTTGACGACAACCATGCACCGAAAGTGAGGACGTGTGTGTACAGGCAGGTAGTGCGCGATCGTGTACAACGCTGGCGTTCATCAGCTGGATGCATGCTGTCGCTGCTGCAGTCTGTCAAGCGGGACACGTGCAGCGCAGCACGGCTGATCGAACGCTTGAGCGCACAGCTGCTGATCCACGCAGATGACCGCTTACATTTGCCGTCAACGAGGCGAATGTCTGTCTAGTGCGAGGTCGACAGAGAGAGAGAGAGAGACAGAGACAGCACAGACCATGTTGACCTGCTTGCCTGCTTTGCTTGTTGCTCACTTGCCGCGACGGTTCAAAAAGGGTATGCTGTGGTGCGATTCGACGCGGTGGCTTGCTATTTGTATACATCTGTGCGAATGAGCCATTTTGTGCGCTGTTGCTCATGAGGTGTCGAGTTGGTTGAGTGTGACGAAGCAGCTTGGCAAGTCTCCGGTGCGCCTTGCTCCTGGTCTTGCTCCTGAGTTGCTACTACTGCCTCGACGGCCGTCTAGCGCTTGTATGTGCTCACAGAGCAGCGCTCGTGCGCAAACGCGTGAATGAGTGAGCGAGAGCGAGCATCCGGTGCAAGACACTGCTATCTGAATGCGAGAGAGAAGAGAAGCGCGTGCGCAAGAGTATCGCGAGCAAACAGCACGTCGACAGGCAAGCAGGCAAGCCAACGAGCACTGGACGCCGAGTCGACACGAGACGAGCAGCTCGCGGCTCGCAGTGCTGCTGGCTGCAACGAGCGAAGAGACGCATAGCGTTCTTGCAAGGCCAGAGGTCGTCGTGGTGAGGTCGTCGTCGTCGTGAGATGGCGAGATGGCATGTCGAGACAGCCGCTACTATTGCATTCCGCGAGAGCAAGCGAGAGCAAGCGAGTGCGCCAGCGAGTTGGCCGCCGACCGCGCTTCAGAACTTCAGAACTGGACAACTCGACACACTGTGGGACCACGCGAGATGGACGCTCTGACGCGACTCCGACCGAGCTTGCCGCGTCACGCACCGAATGCAGCAATCACGCGCGCGCAGACGCACTTGACCCGCGAGGCGTCACGTGTGGCGTGTGTCTGCGTCCTGCGCACCTCTGGGGCAGTGAGTGCGTGAGCGCACCAAGAGCAACTGGAGCAACACGAAAGCGCCAAGCGGCAATGGGTCCGTCGAGGTACAGTCAGGCAGGTTGAAGCGCACGCACGCAGACCGCGATGCGCTCTGTGCGTGTCTTGTGTGGCGTCGCAGTAGGGAGCATGTGCTTGGGCTTGGGCTCACGCGACTCGTGTGCGTCTGTGTCTCGTGTGCGTGTGTGTGCGATTGTGGAAGCTCCACACAAGTGCTACGGGGAGCAAACACAACATCGGCTGTCTGACCTGCCAACTCGCTGGCTGGCGCATGCTGGTCTCTGCATCGCGCATTGTGCCACACACACGCACTCGCTTGTCGACACTCGTTAAACAGCAGCGCGTGCCTACTCCCGTCTGCTGCTGCTGTTGTTGCTGCGTTCGAGGTGACTCAGCCCAGCTCCGGAACGCTCCACGCAGCTCTCAGACCGCCGAGCGATCTCACTTCTCGACTTGCCTCGTGTCCCGCACAACCACCTCTTGCACCAACTCATCCACCGCACCCGCACATCTACTGCACCAGCAGCGGCGCTCGATCTCATCGTCAAGCGTCTGTCTGTTCCCGTAGCTGCCACCAGCACGATCAGCACGGCAACGACAACTACAACAACAGCAAGGGCATCACCACACGTGGTTCGTACCAACAACACTCGCGCACGCTGAGCACGCACACAAAGAACAAAGACACACAGCGACACCAAGAGGCAGTATGGTGACGCTGTACGAGGCGCCAAAGAGCAATGGCAACCACATCGAGTTCATTTACCAAGGTCAGCTCCAGACTCCTGGGAGTCCCACTGGCACGATCCCCGTCATGCAGAACCACCTCCACCGGCTCGTGGACTTCCCGATCGCGACTGACCCGATGCAGGACGACCGCGCGACGGAGATCAAGCTCCTGAGTCTCGAGCGGCCGCACATGCGCGCGTTCCACTTTGCGTGGCTCTCGTTCTTCATCGCGTTCTTCGGCTGGTTCTCCATTCCGCCGCTCATGCCGACGATCAAGAAGCAGCTCCACCTCTCGGCCGATCAAGTGAACAACTCCAACATCGCGTCGGTCTCGAGCACGATCCTCGGCCGCGTCATCGCTGGTCCGCTCTGCGACCGTTACGGCGCGCGCACCGTCCAAACTGTCTTGCTCGTGCTTGGTGCGATCCCCGTCGCGTCCGCGTCGCTCGTCACGAACTACACGGGCTTCATGTTCGTGCGCTTCTTCATCGGCCTCGTCGGTTGCGCGTTCGTCTCGACAGCGTACTGGACGTCGGTGATGTTCTCAAAGCGCGTTGTCGGGACTGCAAACGCGCTCGCAGCTGGGTGGGGGAACCTCGGCGCCGGCGCCACGTACCTCATCACGCCGTTCATCTTTGACCTCGTGACAATCAACGGCACGGTCTCGGACAGCGTGGGCTGGCGCGTCACACTGCTCTTCCCGGCGCTCTTCATGGTCGCAGTTGGCGTCTGTCTCTACTTGTACTCGGACGACTGTCCGCAGGGCAACTACGCCGACCTCAAGAAGCTCGACGGACCGCTGCACCAGTACCCTGAAGCACTCGTGACGAAGAAAGTGGACATGAAGAAAGCGCTACTCGCGGTCTCGAAGATGCCAGTGGTCTGGATCCTCGCGTTCCAGTACGCCTGCTCGTTCGGCGTCGAGCTCCAGGTGCACAACGTCCTGAGTCTGTACTACTACGAGGACTTCACCAAGTCGCCAGACACCTGCAACGCTGCGACCGACGCGCAGAAGTGCCGCATCCTGAGCCAGACGAAGGCGAGTCTCATCTCGTCGCTCTTTGGACTCATGGTGATCTTCGCGCGCGCCGCTGGTGGCTTTGCCTCGGACCTGGCGAGTCGCCGGTACGAGATGAAGGGTCGCATCGTCGTGCAGTTCATCGCGTTCGCGGGCCAAGCGGTGTTCCTGTTCCTGTACAGCCAGCTCACGTCGCTCGCGTGGAGCATTCCGTGCCTCGTCGTCTTTGGCATCTTTGTGCAGGCGTGCACGGGCACAACGTATGGCATCGTGCCGTACGTGGCACCAAAGCTCACAGGCGCGACGTCTGGGATTGTCGGAGCAATGGGCAACGTCGGCGGTCTCGCGTGGGGCTTCCTCTTCAAAGCCGTGGACAGCCGGCGGATGGCGTTTCAGTACTTGAGCATCTTTGTCGGCGTCTCGGCACTCTTGTCGACTGGGATCCGAGTCACGGGCGAGCGCGCGATGTGGAGCACCTACAGCGTGGCAACTCGCCGCCGCAAACTTGGAGCCGAGCGCAGCGAGCACGAGGAGAGCGAGAGCGTGCGCTTCTGATCGTCTGGTTTTCTGACCAGCGGTGCGAGTTGTGAGAAATCGGACACGCATCGACAAGGACTACGTTGTGCTTGTGCGCGAGCATTGTGAATGTAGTAGTGTAGTGTCTTTGTAGGAAGTAAGACAAGACATGTCACTTCAGGTTGCATGATCCAAGCAAGGTTCACACCGAATCTGCTCATATGTGTTTTTACTGGGATGCCAAGATGGACATGTACTAGTACTAACAAGCAGAAGTGATTTTTGTACGAATCCGCAGTTCAAACTGAATCAGCTGAACACTTTTTGTAGCATATTGACAAGTATTCAAGCAAAAGGGTCTACTGTATAACATACATTATATGGCTCGACGCATGCTGCATCATACAGATCGTTAATGCAGTTTGTCAAATGTACTGCCTGTCGAAAATCAAATGCAATAGAGTCCAAAGAGTACTAGGTTTCGCCACACAAAAAGAGCATTTCACACACACAAAACACCACAAAACACACACCACATCAAACACCACAGTGTTGTCGATAGCCAGCACAAGTCATCTCACATGTGGGTTACACGAGTGCTGGAGCCTCCACGCTCCATGGTGTAAAGTGTGTTGGTACATTGCCTTTGCCCACAATGAAGCGCGCCGCCCGTGTAGCTATGATGTGCTCCTACACGTCATACTAAGAGCGACCAAGACAACTTACCGTATGTGGAATCTGCCGCTAGTCTCGCTGGTCTGGCAACGACTCTCACTGCTCTCGTAGTAAGGAGCTGCTGCTTGGACGTGGTTGGACACGGCACTCTTCGCATAAACACATTTCTAGCACTGCACACTAACGTTGAGTCCGTGCTCACTTGTTGACTCTACGTATATGCAAGTCGAACGGTTCTCGCTCTCACACATGACGGCACAAAGTCTAGTGCTCGAGCTCGTGCTCATGCTCGTGCTGGTGCAAACTGGCTCATTCACTTACTCACTCACTCACTCACTCACTCACTCACTCACTCACTCACTCACTCACTCACTCACTCACTCACTCACTCACTCACTCACTCACTCACTCACTCACTCACTCACTCACTCACTCACTCACTCACTCACTCACTCACTCACTCACTCACTCACTCACTCACTCACTCACTCACTCACTCACTCACTCACTCACTCACTCACTCACTCACTCACTCACTCACTCACTCACTCACTCACTCACTCACTCACTCACTCACTCACTCACTCACTCACTCACTCACTCACTCACTCACTCACTCACTCACTCACTCACTCACTCACTCACTCACTCAAACTCGCTTGTTTACTCACAAGATTTTGCGTCAGCCTGCGTAGGCTTGCTAACCACTGCAGTCGAGCTGTGTCAACGACTGCTCGCGCACTTACTTTCCTAACATTCTCTTCTAACGTAGTCGAGTGAGGACGGCACTAGATGGAGTCTAAGTGGTTGGGGTGGTTAGTTAGAAAGAGCTTTCATGTGAGTGCACACGTATACTCATGTTTGATAGGATCTAGACAATAGTATAGGTCGCAGAACCATCACACGGTCGAGACTCACTCAGCGAACGATTCATCACGAAGCTTGGCTTGTATGAGCTCCAGCTGTGTCATGTGATGTGCGTGAGTTGTTGTGTTGTATAAGCGCGTTGTTTGTGTGGTGATTTGTTCGTTTTTGTGTGGTCAAAACACACAACACATCACACACACCAGACAAAATTTTGGACTCACCGCACAACACTAGATCACACACTACCAGGTCTAAGCTAAACACAAGAGAAGATATGCTACGTGTACCGCCGTGCACGTAGCATGAGTTGGTGTCGTGGAACTTTTGATTCTGTATGTGCTCTTGTATGCCAGACTCGCATACCACAGCGCCACAGCACACACGCGTCATCTAGCACAGCAAGATGTACTAGCGCGGATCCACCACAGTTGGTGACGTAGCAAGCGAGAGGTCGAGTCAATCCATGCCAGTCTAGCACGTGCTTCTGTGGTGTCATTGACAAACAAGCTCAATCGAGCATGTGTGTAGAGCATGCTGCAATTTCGCTGAGAGCTACGTCAGCGACAACAAGTTGACCAAGGTGCTGTTGTTGCAGGCATTCTTGCTCTGTCGTGGTTGAATTGCAAGTCTCGCACGCAGCGATTGTGCCAGGAATGCAAGAGTACCATGCACAACACCACCAAAATCTCCACTATCACATGTATAACGAGCTCTACAACCAGTCCACTCACTACTCCTTGCTCGGTCACTTTGCCAGTCACCCACAGGTTAGTGGTCTAGCTTCTTGAACCGGCGGCGTCGATCGCGTGGGTTCGAATCCACGCGTCGCAGTATATAAACTCCTTGGTGGAGAGTTCGAGTACTGTGAAGGTTGAAAAAGGGTCCTTGCCACAGGTGGTGCACGTACAGCGCGATAAAAAAACTAGGGAAAGAGTGTGTTCGGAACAGTGTCACGAACATAGATGGAAGGGCGATCTCCATCTAAAGCACAACAACTAGTCCCGGCGGATTGTGTTTCACAGCTTACTGACTCGCACCCAATAATGGGGGAGCGGTGGTTGATTGAGAAATTTGGCTGTTCTCACTACTGTCATCGTTCAACACTGGGAAATATCCCGACGCCCGCACCATGCGCCTTCGCTCGATGTAAACCTCCCGCGCCTCAACAGAGCTGCAAAGTGACGTGCGTAGGCCAAATACCCCCTTTTTGGCTGTTCGCACAGTTCTCACTTTGCCAGTCACTCCGACACCACCGTCGCTTGTACATATGAAACACAGTGCGGCCACATCACATGACACAGCTGGAGCTCATACAAGCCAAGCTTCGTGATGAATCGTTCGCTGAGTGAGTCTCGACCGTGTGATGGTTCTGCGACCTATACTATTGTCTAGATCCTATCAAACATGAGTATACGTGTGCACTCACATGAAAGCTCTTTCTAACTAACCACCCCAACCACTTAGACTCCATCTAGTGCCGTCCTCACTCGACTACGTTAGAAGAGAATGTTAGGAAAGTAAGTGCGCGAGCAGTCGTTGACACAGCTCGACTGCAGTGGTTAGCAAGCCTACGCAGGCTGACGCAAAATCTTGTGAGTAAACAAGCGAGTTTGAGTGAGTGAGTGAGTGAGTGAGTGAGTGAGTGAGTGAGTGAGTGAGTGAGTGAGTGAGTGAGTGAGTGAGTGAGTGAGTGAGTGAGTGAGTGAGTGAGTGAGTGAGTGAGTGAGTGAGTGAGTGAGTGAGTGAGTGAGTGAGTGAGTGAGTGAGTGAGTGAGTGAGTGAGTGAGTGAGTGAGTGAGTGAGTGAGTGAGTGAGTGAGTGAGTGAGTGAGTGAGTGAGTGAGTGAGTGAGTGAGTGAGTGAGTGAGTGAGTGAGTGAGTGAGTAAGTGAATGAGCCAGTTTGCACCAGCACGAGCATGAGCACGAGCTCGAGCACTAGACTTTGTGCCGTCATGTGTGAGAGCGAGAACCGTTCGACTTGCATATACGTAGAGTCAACAAGTGAGCACGGACTCAACGTTAGTGTGCAGTGCTAGAAATGTGTTTATGCGAAGAGTGCCGTGTCCAACCACGTCCAAGCAGCAGCTCCTTACTACGAGAGCAGTGAGAGTCGTTGCCAGACCAGCGAGACTAGCGGCAGATTCCACATACGGTAAGTTGTCTTGGTCGCTCTTAGTATGACGTGTAGGAGCACATCATAGCTACACGGGCGGCGCGCTTCATTGTGGGCAAAGGCAATGTACCAACACACTTTACACCATGGAGCGTGGAGGCTCCAGCACTCGTGTAACCCACATGTGAGATGACTTGTGCTGGCTATCGACAACACTGTGGTGTTTGATGTGGTGTGTGTTTTGTGGTGTTTTGTGTGTGTGAAATGCTCTTTTTGTGTGGCGAAACCTAGTACTCTTTGGACTCTATTGCATTTGATTTTCGACAGGCAGTACATTTGACAAACTGCATTAACGATCTGTATGATGCAGCATGCGTCGAGCCATATAATGTATGTTATACAGTAGACCCTTTTGCTTGAATACTTGTCAATATGCTACAAAAAGTGTTCAGCTGATTCAGTTTGAACTGCGGATTCGTACAAAAATCACTTCTGCTTGTTAGTACTAGTACATGTCCATCTTGGCATCCCAGTAAAAACACATATGAGCAGATTCGGTGTGAACCTTGCTTGGATCATGCAACCTGAAGTGACATGTCTTGTCTTACTTCCTACAAAGACACTACACTACTACATTCACAATGCTCGCGCACAAGCACAACGTAGTCCTTGTCGATGCGTGTCCGATTTCTCACAACTCGCACCGCTGGTCAGAAAACCAGACGATCAGAAGCGCACGCTCTCGCTCTCCTCGTGCTCGCTGCGCTCGGCTCCAAGTTTGCGGCGGCGAGTTGCCACGCTGTAGGTGCTCCACATCGCGCGCTCGCCCGTGACTCGGATCCCAGTCGACAAGAGTGCCGAGACGCCGACAAAGATGCTCAAGTACTGAAACGCCATCCGCCGGCTGTCCACGGCTTTGAAGAGGAAGCCCCACGCGAGACCGCCGACGTTGCCCATTGCTCCGACAATCCCAGACGTCGCGCCTGTGAGCTTTGGTGCCACGTACGGCACGATGCCATACGTTGTGCCCGTGCACGCCTGCACAAAGATGCCAAAGACGACGAGGCACGGAATGCTCCACGCGAGCGACGTGAGCTGGCTGTACAGGAACAGGAACACCGCTTGGCCCGCGAACGCGATGAACTGCACGACGATGCGACCCTTCATCTCGTACCGGCGACTCGCCAGGTCCGAGGCAAAGCCACCAGCGGCGCGCGCGAAGATCACCATGAGTCCAAAGAGCGACGAGATGAGACTCGCCTTCGTCTGGCTCAGGATGCGGCACTTCTGCGCGTCGGTCGCAGCGTTGCAGGTGTCTGGCGACTTGGTGAAGTCCTCGTAGTAGTACAGACTCAGGACGTTGTGCACCTGGAGCTCGACGCCGAACGAGCAGGCGTACTGGAACGCGAGGATCCAGACCACTGGCATCTTCGAGACCGCGAGTAGCGCTTTCTTCATGTCCACTTTCTTCGTCACGAGTGCTTCAGGGTACTGGTGCAGCGGTCCGTCGAGCTTCTTGAGGTCGGCGTAGTTGCCCTGCGGACAGTCGTCCGAGTACAAGTAGAGACAGACGCCAACTGCGACCATGAAGAGCGCCGGGAAGAGCAGTGTGACGCGCCAGCCCACGCTGTCCGAGACCGTGCCGTTGATTGTCACGAGGTCAAAGATGAACGGCGTGATGAGGTACGTGGCGCCGGCGCCGAGGTTCCCCCACCCAGCTGCGAGCGCGTTTGCAGTCCCGACAACGCGCTTTGAGAACATCACCGACGTCCAGTACGCTGTCGAGACGAACGCGCAACCGACGAGGCCGATGAAGAAGCGCACGAACATGAAGCCCGTGTAGTTCGTGACGAGCGACGCGGACGCGACGGGGATCGCACCAAGCACGAGCAAGACAGTTTGGACGGTGCGCGCGCCGTAACGGTCGCAGAGCGGACCAGCGATGACGCGGCCGAGGATCGTGCTCGAGACCGACGCGATGTTGGAGTTGTTCACTTGATCGGCCGAGAGGTGGAGCTGCTTCTTGATCGTCGGCATGAGCGGCGGAATGGAGAACCAGCCGAAGAACGCGATGAAGAACGAGAGCCACGCAAAGTGGAACGCGCGCATGTGCGGCCGCTCGAGACTCAGGAGCTTGATCTCCGTCGCGCGGTCGTCCTGCATCGGGTCAGTCGCGATCGGGAAGTCCACGAGCCGGTGGAGGTGGTTCTGCATGACGGGGATCGTGCCAGTGGGACTCCCAGGAGTCTGGAGCTGACCTTGGTAAATGAACTCGATGTGGTTGCCATTGCTCTTTGGCGCCTCGTACAGCGTCACCATACTGCCTCTTGGTGTCGCTGTGTGTCTTTGTTCTTTGTGTGCGTGCTCAGCGTGCGCGAGTGTTGTTGGTACGAACCACGTGTGGTGATGCCCTTGCTGTTGTTGTAGTTGTCGTTGCCGTGCTGATCGTGCTGGTGGCAGCTACGGGAACAGACAGACGCTTGACGATGAGATCGAGCGCCGCTGCTGGTGCAGTAGATGTGCGGGTGCGGTGGATGAGTTGGTGCAAGAGGTGGTTGTGCGGGACACGAGGCAAGTCGAGAAGTGAGATCGCTCGGCGGTCTGAGAGCTGCGTGGAGCGTTCCGGAGCTGGGCTGAGTCACCTCGAACGCAGCAACAACAGCAGCAGCAGACGGGAGTAGGCACGCGCTGCTGTTTAACGAGTGTCGACAAGCGAGTGCGTGTGTGTGGCACAATGCGCGATGCAGAGACCAGCATGCGCCAGCCAGCGAGTTGGCAGGTCAGACAGCCGATGTTGTGTTTGCTCCCCGTAGCACTTGTGTGGAGCTTCCACAATCGCACACACACGCACACGAGACACAGACGCACACGAGTCGCGTGAGCCCAAGCCCAAGCACATGCTCCCTACTGCGACGCCACACAAGACACGCACAGAGCGCATCGCGGTCTGCGTGCGTGCGCTTCAACCTGCCTGACTGTACCTCGACGGACCCATTGCCGCTTGGCGCTTTCGTGTTGCTCCAGTTGCTCTTGGTGCGCTCACGCACTCACTGCCCCAGAGGTGCGCAGGACGCAGACACACGCCACACGTGACGCCTCGCGGGTCAAGTGCGTCTGCGCGCGCGTGATTGCTGCATTCGGTGCGTGACGCGGCAAGCTCGGTCGGAGTCGCGTCAGAGCGTCCATCTCGCGTGGTCCCACAGTGTGTCGAGTTGTCCAGTTCTGAAGTTCTGAAGCGCGGTCGGCGGCCAACTCGCTGGCGCACTCGCTTGCTCTCGCTTGCTCTCGCGGAATGCAATAGTAGCGGCTGTCTCGACATGCCATCTCGCCATCTCACGACGACGACGACCTCACCACGACGACCTCTGGCCTTGCAAGAACGCTATGCGTCTCTTCGCTCGTTGCAGCCAGCAGCACTGCGAGCCGCGAGCTGCTCGTCTCGTGTCGACTCGGCGTCCAGTGCTCGTTGGCTTGCCTGCTTGCCTGTCGACGTGCTGTTTGCTCGCGATACTCTTGCGCACGCGCTTCTCTTCTCTCTCGCATTCAGATAGCAGTGTCTTGCACCGGATGCTCGCTCTCGCTCACTCATTCACGCGTTTGCGCACGAGCGCTGCTCTGTGAGCACATACAAGCGCTAGACGGCCGTCGAGGCAGTAGTAGCAACTCAGGAGCAAGACCAGGAGCAAGGCGCACCGGAGACTTGCCAAGCTGCTTCGTCACACTCAACCAACTCGACACCTCATGAGCAACAGCGCACAAAATGGCTCATTCGCACAGATGTATACAAATAGCAAGCCACCGCGTCGAATCGCACCACAGCATACCCTTTTTGAACCGTCGCGGCAAGTGAGCAACAAGCAAAGCAGGCAAGCAGGTCAACATGGTCTGTGCTGTCTCTGTCTCTCTCTCTCTCTCTGTCGACCTCGCACTAGACAGACATTCGCCTCGTTGACGGCAAATGTAAGCGGTCATCTGCGTGGATCAGCAGCTGTGCGCTCAAGCGTTCGATCAGCCGTGCTGCGCTGCACGTGTCCCGCTTGACAGACTGCAGCAGCGACAGCATGCATCCAGCTGATGAACGCCAGCGTTGTACACGATCGCGCACTACCTGCCTGTACACACACGTCCTCACTTTCGGTGCATGGTTGTCGTCAAGCGTGCATGTGCATGCACGACTATTCGACATCGATCTTCGTCGTGTCCTGATCATTCGCAGCTCTGGCAGCAGCTCACCCTCTCTCTCACACTTGCACACAAGCACGCAGGTGATAGCGACACCAACGTGCTGACACAGCTCAAGCAAGCAGCATGCGCACAAGAATGGTGCCGCCAAGCCATCGAGACGTCAGCACACAGCACTCACTCACACGCAAGACGCGCGAGTTGAGAACGCCGTAGCTGCAACAGCTCGTCCGCAGAATGATACCAAGAACAAGATCACCAAGGACAGCAAGCAACAACACTGTGTCTCCTTTGGACTCAGCAGTCGCTCACACGCAGCGTGCTTTGCCGTTCGTGCACCTACTCAACAAGATGCGCACATACATGCGTGTTCTCACGCTATGGAGCTTCGTCACGCACACTACTCACGCCGCTCGCGTCCTGTGCGATCTCGTGAAGTTTGTGCACGACAAACGCCATGCTCACGCGCTCGCTCGGCTCGGTCTTGGTCATCAACTCGATCAAGTTGCGCTGCTTTGGCGTCATCGAGGCTGGTAGTGGCGGCGACATGCCCCGGCGGAGCCAGAAGCGCACTTGGCCAAGTTGCAGTGGGTTTGGTCCCCACGGCGGCTCGCCGCTCACAGCTTCGATGATGCACATCGCGAACGAGTACACGTCGGATGCAAACGACGGTCGACCGCCATTCAAGTACTCGGGCGAGCGCCAGTTCACGGCGCCGATGTTCTTCACGTCGATCTGGATCTCGGCTTCGTCCAGTAGACAGCTCAGTCCAAAGTCGATGAGCTTCGCTTTGTGGTCGAGTCCGATCATGATGTTGTCGCACTTGAGGTCGTTGTGCGCGACGTTCATGCTGTGGAGGTACTGCAGTCCGAGCGCGGCTTCGTGGAGCTTTTGCCACGCCAAATGGTCGGTGCGCGGCTCGAGCTTCTGCCGTTCGTCTCCTTGCTCTTCCTGTTGCTGCTGCTGCGTCTTGTTCTTCTTCGTCTTTGCGAGGTACGTGCGCAGGTCGCCGTTCCCAGCAAACTCGCACACAAAGTACCGCTTGTCGACGTGACTCGCGCCAAAGAACTTGAGCACGTGCGGGTGGCTCAGCCGGTGCCACACACGCACTTCGTGGAGCAGCAAGTCGGTCGAGATCGTGTCGATGTCTTCTTCAAAGCCCATGAACTTGATCACGACCGGCGTGTCGTTCCAGCTGCCTCGGAACACGGCGCCGAACGCACCTTGGCCGATCTGGTCCGACTCGCTGAACGCCAGGTGCTGGAGCGACAAGTACCACGACGGCCGCTGAGGACGAGCGGGCTGACTAGGTTGCTCAAGTAGCTCGCCACTTGTCGATCGGTCCTGACGCGTGATCCAAGCCCACAGAGTGCCTCGCTTTCGCACTCTGGGTGCCGCGACCGGTGCAGGAGCTGCAGCAGGGTCAGCTGCAGCTGCTGCTTGGAGAAGACCGTTGCGCGTCCACTGCTCGTACACTGCTGCTGGCGTATCGAGATGGTTCAGCGTGATCGCATCCGACGGACTCTTGCTTGTCTCCTTCGTGGCGTCGATCGTGACGCTGTCGACTCGAGCGTCAGTCAGATCCACTGGGTGGAGGACGGACGCTGGCGCTTCGAGTCGCCATCGTCGAATCGAGTCGGTCGCTGCCACGTCCAGACTGTCGAGCAGCTGATCTAACTCCGAGTACACCAAGTGGTGCGACTCGGCCACTTTGCGACTCCGCATCTGCTCGTACACTGACTTGTTCGACACGACCGTGCGCACATAGCGCTGCAGGCGCGCCACTGCGGCGCAGAACGCCACGACGTCCGCGTCCAGTGGAGTCTTCCCTTGCGCTTGCAGCCGACGAAAGACAAACGCGAGTGCTGGCAAGACGTTCTCGAGCATCCACTGCGCATCTGGGAGCTCTTCGCATCGCGCCTGGATGTGAGCAAGTGCAACTGGGATCGAGTGGTAGCCGAGGGCAGGGAACTCGTACTCGTCGAGTCGCTGGGACTCGATCTGGAGAGCAGCAACGCAAGGCAACAAGTGTGTCAACGAGGGGGACTCGATGGAGAACGAATGTGTGCGCATGCTCTGGAGCCAAACGCACCTTTGCCCTGACGCTTGAAGCACTCGATGCGCCGTCGCTGGTGTTGCCTTTCTCTGTGCGCTCCGCTTCGACTGCAAACTGCTTGAGCCGGCGCACGACGAACACGATGTCCACGCGCTGGCTGGGGGCGCGAGCGCACATCTGCATGATAAGGTCGTACTCGCTCTCGGTCATGGTCGATGGCCTAGTCGGAAGGACCAAGAGATTGTTGCTGAACTGCCCAGCGACTTGTGCTGTCAGCTTGTCCACGGCGTCCCAGACGCACAGCCCCAGCGCGTAGATGTCGGACGGAGCACAAGGCACGGAGAAGTTCCACTGCTCTGGAGCGACCCAGTTCAGTGCGTCGCGCAAGCGGCGAATCTCTTCGCCGACTTTGTTGAGCTTCACGACGCCGTCCGAGCCGATGATGAGCGTCTCGTTGCAGACGCAGCCGTGCGCAATGCCTCGGCTGTGCAGGTACTGCAGCCCGAGCGCCGCTTGGTGCAGACACTGCCACGTCAACGCTCGGTTCGATGCTTTGCGCAGGTGCTCTAGCAGTGGCTTTGCGTCTGGCACTGCTTCAAAGACAAAGAGTCTGTCGCTTCCGACGTGGCACGCGCCGTAGAGCTTCATGACGTTCGGGTGGCTCAGTTGATGCCACTGCGTCGCGGCATCTATGAACCCCTTCAACGGCATCGAGCTCGTCCCAATCGTGACACTGGTGTCTCGCCACTTGCCGTCGTAGCACTTGATCGTTCTGTCGAAAATGCCGCTTCTCTTCTGGACGGCGTTCCAGTCGTGGAACTCCAGGTCGTCGGGCGAGATGAACCACGTGGGGGCGTCAGGCGGCGTCGCGATCTTGCAGATCCAGACAAAGCGCTCGAGCACAGACTGGATCAACACCTGCGCTCGCTCATTCTGCTCGCGCTGCCGAGTCGAGAGTTCGTACTGGAGCCGCACAGCCATCTCGCGCTGCTTCTCGTCGTCTGCATCTTCACATCCGTTCATGAAAGCGTTGTCAGTGCTCAGCGCGCGCTCAAAGCACTGCTGGAGCTCTTGGTCGTCATCGTCCTTGTTGCTCACGAGCGTCTCGTCTTGCTCGAGCTGCTGCAGGACGCCAAAGTGCGCCAGCTCTTCGTGGATGTCGTGGGCGCGCTGGAGGACCGCTCGACTCGCGACAAAGCGCGCGAGCACCGTCGCCTTCTTCTCGATGTCAAACAGCAGACGACAGGCGCGGAACAGGATGCTCGCAAACGTCACGAGTGCGTCGAGAGTCACGCTTGCCGCTCCTTGCTGGCGCTGGAGCTGTGAACTGACGTCTTGCAGTCGTGCGAGCATGCGCAAACACACCGACTCGAGCTCGAACGTGACCGTCGCGCACACTGTCTGCATCGTTGCCAACGAGCCTGGAATGAGCGGGTACTCATCGGCTTGGACGTCTTCGACACAGAGCACGCCACGACCGCCTTGAGCGACGAGCTGCTGCACGACTGGGAAGAAGTCGGATCGAGCAACCGAGATGAGCGGCGTCTCGCCATCGACGTTGCTGCGGACGTTCGCGGGTGCGCCAGCTTGAACGAGTGCTTGGAGGATCTGCATGTGACCAGCTCGACCAGCGAGTGTCAGTGGTGTCTCGCATTCGCGAGGGGTCTCAGAGCTGGCATGCGCCTTGGCACGGACGTTGGCGCCGCACTCGATCAAGTACGCCACTGCATCGAGTCGTCCAAGTTCCGCCGCGTAGAACAGCGCGGTTCGACCGTCTCGCGTCGTGCGCTCGGTGTTCACACCTCTGGCAAACAAGAGCTGACGGCGATTTGGAACGAGCTTCTGGAGTGCGTCGAGGTTACCCACAGCTGCAGCAGCAAAGAGCGCGACTTCGTCGTCCGTGGGGCGGCTGCCAGACTCGTCAAACGCGCTGTGTTTGAGCAGAACCGCCACAACGTCTGGGTGTAGTCGCTCGATCGCACGCTCGAGCGCAGTCTTGCCGAACTTGTCTCTGATGCCCACGTCTGCTCCAAGCCAAACCAGCGCTGTTGCAACCTCGGCGCGACTCGACTTGGAGTCGCAGAACACCAATTCAACGCAGAACAGCGGCGTCTGGCCGTTGTCGTCTGTGGCGTTTACGTCGGCCCCGAGTCGCACCAGCTCGGCCATGACGTCGGCGTTACATGACCATGCTGCGCGATGCAGCGCGGTCTGGCCGACGTCGTCGATGGCGTTCACGTCGGCTCCCCAACGAACCAGCTCAGTTGCGACGTCGACATGCCCCGACTCGGCTGCGCGGTGTAACACTGGTGGACAGTCATCACCCGCGGCGTTCACGTCGGCTCCGTGCCGAACCAGCTCAATCACAACGCCTGCGTGGCCCGACTCGGCAGCGAGACACAGCGCGGTCTTGTCGTCCTTGTCCGTGACACTCACGTCTGCGCCGAGTCCGAGCAGCTCCACCACGACCTCGACCTGGCCCGACTCGGCTGCGCTGTGCAGCGCTGTCCTGCCAAACATGTCCTTGCTATTCACGTCTGCTCCGTCGCGAATCAGCTCCGCCATGTCGATCACACGGCCCGACAGTGCCAAGGCAGTCAGCTTTTCCGCGTCGCCTTCGAAGCCGAGCAGCGCAGTCAATAAGAGCGTGACAAAGTCCACGTTGTCGTCATCTGCAGATGCGTCCTCGCGGATGTTGTCAGCGTCTTCGTGGTGATCGCTCGATGGCGCTTGCTCATCTGTAGCATGCAGGATGACGTTGAGCGAGCCGATGGTAAGTATCTCGTGACACCTCATTCAGGTGGATCAGCACGGATTACTGCGCGCCAAGTACGCACCGGAGCGGCTTGGTTGGTTCCCCATCGCGAGGACGCTGTGCGTGATCAACTGATGTGCTTCTTCACCACACCGGCTTCTCTGCGTTTACAAGCGCGCACATGAGCACTGAGTGTGAGGACATGCGTGCCAAGCGCAGTGGCTTGCTTCCAAGACTCACAAGGCGTGGTCATGAGCATGACGTACCAGGCGATAATCTGTCGTGGGTTGTAGCTCGTGATGTTTGTGCGAGAGCGACGTGTGAGCATGCGAGTGCTGGGAGTCGCTTGCAGAGCCTGCTGCTTGTGCTGTCTCGCTCGTCTTCTAGAGTGTGCGCTGACGCTCGCTCCTTCTTCTCGTCGTCTCTTTCAAGTGTGTGTGCGGGATATCGCCTTTGGATCGAGCGAGAGTGATACTGAACCCAGTGGCCGAAATGCACCAAAATCCATTGCCGCGACACCAGCTTGAAGTGACAATGGTTGTTGCGCTCGTCATTCCAGACGCAAACCACACAGAAGTCTCGACCTGAATATGAACATCGCACGAGACCTCTTCCACGCTCGACCCACGCGTGTCCAGACATTCTGTGCGCAAGCATCGCTGCTGGTTATACCATAGAACTCCAGCTCGTCAAAGCCGCTGCATTCTCGTGGCACTGAATGGCGCTCGACGATACATTTGTGCGCTTGACGACACACTAGTTTCCTCAAGCAACACCTTGTGATAATATGCCAGAGATCGAGTGCTCCACACACACGAGCGTGCGCATAACGAAGATGGACGTCGCGAGTGCTTTAGATCATAGCGATCACATCGTGTTCGCTCGTTCACTCGCTCGCTCGCTCATCTAAGTGGAGGCTCTTGATGCAGCAGCAATACAAGACGCTCTCACTCTCACTCTTGCGTGACCTCAAGACACCAGCGCACGCCATGTGCGACACAAGCAACAGACGCACACTCGTTCATTCGCACATACACATGCACGCGTGTACATCGTACACCCACGCAGCGATACAAACGCACTGCTACCCATCACACAGCAGCAGCAACATGCACACACGCACTCACACTTCCACCTGCACGATGAGCGACAGCGCACTACAGGTACGTCTTCCAGAGAATCCGACGCGTCGAGCAGCTTGCAGCAAACTTAAAGATCGTCGAGACCATGAAGCTGTCGAGGTCGAGTCGGCACGTGTGCGCAGCATCGCGTGGTGCAGAGCGCTGCAGGACGCTCAGGAACGCCACTTTCGCCGCGAGCGGGAGCGTGTCTCGCACCGTCTCGCCTTGGAAGCGCGTGTCGATCTGTTCGCGCTCCGGCATCTCCGTATCAAAGGGGTCGCCAGCCCAGTACGGACCGAGCAAGTGGATTCTCTCGAGCGTCTTGTTCACGCTCAGCGCCTCTCGCATGGCCGCAAAGCCCTGCACACTCATGCGGTACGGCACAAAGCGGAGCTCGCGCAGCGCTGGCGTCTCTTCTCCTGGACGCCCGAGCCACTGCGCGAGCCTTGCGACTGCTCTGTCGCTCATCTCGCCTTGGTTCAGCTCCAACACTTCGAGCTGCGCGCCATCACCGCGCTCGAACGCGTCCACGAGTACATCTACAGCGTCGTCGCGCAGCTCATTGTAGCTCAAATCGAGGCGCTTGAGGTTGCTGCAGTAGCGCAGCACGACTGGGATCGCAGCCGTGACTGCTTGGCGCCTGATGCTGTTCGCGAGGACCAGTGCGCTCAGGCGGTCGCCGACGTGGGCGAGGAGCGCGTGGAACTGCTCGATCTTCTCCGGTTCTCTATCGACATAGTACCAGAGCAGCGACAGCTCGACGTTCGCGCCGTGGCTGCGGTCGATCGGCTCGCGCTCGAAGTGCACGACGTCGTCGTTGTGGACAAAGCCGAAGCCGACGCCCGGGACGATGACGCACGTCCACTTGCGGTTGCGCGAGAACGCCTCGAGCGTCCAGTCGTCTGCGAGCGTGAAGCGCTTCTTTGTCCGAGAGCGCACAGCCAAGTGCACGTGTGCGCCGCGCTTGACCGTGCACACCGCCACCTCGGTCGCTCGATCGCACGCTGGTTCGCTCACGTCGTCGCCGTCGTCCTTGGCGTCGAACGAGCCCTGGATAGCGAGCGTCGACTCGGGACTCGCAAGTGCCGCGAGCAGCGCTGGGTCCGTATTGCGATAGGACACGTTCACCGACCGCAAGCGACTGTCGCCAGTAAGCCGCCTGGACTTGGGGCGGAAGAGGCCGAACGCGAGCCACCACACCGCTTTCGGGATGTCTGCTTTCGCCACCTTAGACAACCCACCGCCAAGCGCGAGCAGCTCCAGTTGCGAGTTGTAGCGCAGCGCTGAGCCGAGTGCGACGATATGTGGGAGCCGGAGCTGTCTGAGGTCCACAGTCAGGCGCTTGAAGCAGTGCAAGTGGCTCGGAGTGAGCGGCGGATGCATCAGCAGCGACGCAGGCGGCAGCGCAGATGCTGCTGGTTCGTTGCGAGCAGTGCACGCTGCGACAATTGCGCCGAGCGCCACGGGCGTGCACGCGAGCCGCACGTCTGGGATGTGGTACGTCTCGTGGTTTTTCTGGAGCAGCGACCTGTACACCTCGAGCTCAGCGGCAGCGCGTCCTTTGCTGCACATATGGAGCACGTCGATGTCGAAGGCGCGCGTTGGACTCGCGAACACGCGGTCGAGCATCTGCTCAATGGCTCGAAGCGCGTCAAGCGGCAGCTCGGGGTTGCCGCAGCGTATTCGGTCCAGCACTGGATCACCCTCGCCAAAGCGCAGACGCACGCTCAACATACCGATGTTGAACACGGTGTCTCGGTACCGGTCGAGCAGCGACTGCTCGAGTCCAAGCGCTGGTGGCGTCGTGAAGAACGACACGAGCGCGTCCATGTTCTCCTGCGTCACGTCTTGCGCCTCGAACGCGAGCGTGCAGCGCGACGGGAACGCCACGTCCTCTCGGATCATCCAGCGCCAGTTGTCAAAGTTGAACTCGTCTTCGTCGGGACGCGCGGTCATCGATGACGAGCAAATGACCGAAGTCCAGAACGCCTCGCGCAGCTCTGGGAAGAGTCGGATGCAGCGCCCATGTGCGAGGATCGTCGCGACCGCGCTGAGGCTCGCGTGCATCGTGGCGCGACGTGCCATCGCTTGGTCACTCATCTTGATGACGAGCTCTGGGTACTGACAGTCGTCTTGGATATCGGTCGATCTGTCGACTGCAAAGTCGACGCTAAACGCCAGCGCGCCGGACGCCTCCAGTGAGCGCACGATGCGCTTCGACTCGTGAGCGAGCGCGCGATTCAGCTCCGAGTATGCAACGGCTGATGGCGACTGCGCCGGGTGCTGATGCACGTGCTCCATCTTGCAATTCCAGCGCTCGCTCTGCTCTGCTCTGCTGTGTTGCTTGCTTGGGTAGCTTACTTGTCGAGCTCTTGCAGAGCTGCTGCTGCGTCTCGAGCGAGCGCGACCGATTGCTTTGTGTGAGCTTTGTGCGCTGTGACGCGCCACTGTTGAGCTCACACTCGAGTGATTGTTTAGCTTTGCAGCTAGACATGTGGCAGTTTGAAGTGGCATTTCACAGATACAATACAAGCCAAAATGCGACCAGCGACAAACCACTTGGTTGATTCAGACATGTGTCTATAAGAACGACAGCCTATTGTCGCATTCAATTTCACAGGCACCACAACCTGCAGGAATGCATGTTTGTTTGAGCTTGTTGAAGTGTCTTGCATTCCACACTCGACACACACGACGTCGAGCGAGCGAGCAAGTGCATCAAGCGATCGCATCACACGACGACGACGCTGCACTGCATCGACTAGCTGCCGTGTAGACAAAGAGAAGCAGTGCTACGACTGCAGCTCCACACAATCACGACATGATCGAGCGCATCGTGCTCGAGAACTTCAAGTGCTTTCGCGGACGTCATGAGATCGCATTTGCATCGACAATCAACTGCATCACGGGGCCGAATGGCTCCGGTGCGTACACGCGTTTAGTATGAGATGTTTTGGATGCGCTGCATGTTGCGGTGTTGATAGCAAGCTGCTGATCGTATGTGTTTCGTGTGCGTTCCGCTCTCGTTCCGCATGAACAGGCAAGTCGAACATCCTTGGTACGAGTCCAAACCGGCTGGGCAGGCACACAATAGATGCATCACAGCACCACGAGACCAAGACACGCTTCAAGCAAGCTCACATGTGCTTTCGGTGCTTCTACACACACGTAGAGGCGATCTGCTTTGCTCTCGGAGAAGGGAGTCCGGCACGTCTACGCGTCAAGACGATGAAAGAGCTGCAGTCCACGCGCTCAGCCAAAGCGAATGACAAGCCAGCGGCGACGCGCGTGACGCTCCACTTGGTGACAAGACGTACGTTGAGCTTTGCAGCAAGCTGACGGTTCATACACAGCACTGACAAATCGATGTGGACTGTGCAGATCAAGATGCGCTCCAAGTGTCCGCGAGCGTGTGTCCGCAGACTGGCCACCGCACGTACACACTCAACAACCGCACGCTCCCCGTCAAGCGTGCGTTTGCACGTGCAAGCACAGCCAGCCGGTCAGTGCGCACACACTCAGCTCACGCTCGTCGATCGGTTGTTGCTCGCTGCAGACCTCAAGCGCCAGCTGCGCACTCTGTGCGGAATCAACATCGACGTGTCGCTGTGGTACGCCGTCTCCTCTTTCTAGTGAGTCTATTGCTACGCTACACGCCACTCCAGACGACCGATGTCACGAACGCTGCGACACATAGGCTGATTCAGCAGAACGTGGTGCACAAGATGGCGAACAAGACTCCGATCGAGCTCGCGAGCTACGTGTGTGAGGTGCGACTCTCTCTTTACTCGTTTCGATATCCGTATAGACACTTGCGTCGGTGGACTGACGTTGCGCGTTGTGATTCCAGGCTGGCGGCACGAAGGTCTTCCTTGAGCAAAAGCGCGAAGCCACGCTGGCGGTCGAGACATTCAAGTCTTTGGCGAGCAAGATCGCTCAGAACATCCAACACCTCGTACGGTGAACACGCGCAAGTACAGCATTGCTCGATTAGAGTACAAGAGGGACTAACTCGTACCCAATGACAGCGCGAAGCTGTCGAGACCGAGTGCGCCATTCGAGACGACTTCCACGAGAAACAGGAGGTGCGAGATCAGCGACAGGTTTGGCTGGGCACTATCGTGGCTTGTGATCTCACATACTGTTGATATGGGGCAGGCTTGTCGACGTGTGCGTGTGCTTGAGGGCGAAGACGGAGCGTTGAAAGTCGAGCTACTTGCCGCCGGTGCGATCGCTAACAGTGCTACAGTTGAAAGGACAGCGGCTGCAACGCACTGACTTGGACTGATGCGAAACAGAGCTCCAAGAGCAAGAGCAGCGCCATGATGAGCTCAAACGACACGAGGCGGATACTCTCTCAGCGTTGTCAGCAAACGATACAACGCAGCGCAGCCTCTGCGAACAGTTAGCATCGCTCAATGAGTCTGCATCGTCACTTGATGCGATCGAGAACGAGTGCGAAGCGCAGCAACAGCAAGTGTTTCAGCTGACGTCGAGACACGACTCCGTGACGCGGCGATCGGAGAAGCTCGCACGTGACAACGATGAGCTGCTTAAGCGCATCGAGTCGCTGAAGCGGCAAGCAGCGAAGCACGAGAGCAGGCGTGCCGAGCTGCAGCATGTACGTCTGTGCTGTGATCTTTGGTTCCTGTCTCTTCGAGCTCGTATCATTCGCTAACTATTGGTGCTGTCTTGCAGCACGCATCGGAGGCGCTTGCAGAGCTCGAGTCGAGTGAGATTGCCGAAGACGCTCTCGTTCGAGCACGAGGCAGCAAAGATGTTCGCGAGAAGCTGCAACACATCCAAGACCGCATCAAACATCAGATCCGTGTGGTACGACTAGCGCTGTTAGAAGATGCCTCTTGCGTTTGCACGGAGCTGACGAGACAGCTGCGTGCCTTCGTGGTTCAGATCGAAAGTGAAAGTGCCACGAGCACAGCTGCAACATCGACGCAAGTAGCGCACTCTTCGATCGTACGTTGGCGGGTGTCTGCATGTTGAACCAAGTTGCTGTCCATAGATGAACACACTGATACGGTATCCTAGTCGCAGCGCTGCGAGCAGCTTCGATGCGACATTGAGTGCAACGTGACCGCGATTGAAGAGCTGAACAAGCAACAGCGCACACTCGAGGCAGAGAAGCATCGGCTCATCAAGACTGCGCAGAGTCACCCATCTCTGCGTTCGGTGCAAGATCGACTAGCACAAGTCGAGTCAGAGCAGCACAGCCTTCGCTCTGAGATCGATTCGGTACAGTCTAGACTTCCACGACTCTACCCTCCAATCCAAGGACAAGGTACGTGCATCGGAGTGTGAGATGGTGCGTCGAGCGTCCACCTTGATCGTCACTAACCCTTGCAATTGCTCTTAGGTGACTACGGCTATCTCGCGACTGTGCTTTCAGTCCGCGACGCAGCACGCAAGGACGACGCAAAGTGGATGAAGCCACTTGGTTTGCTCCTCGAGAAGCACTTGTTCCACCGCGTCTGTCTCGACACGGCCATGGCGCGAGCGATCCTCAATGCGAACCAGAACAAGAACGGGTTCACAATCTGGTGCGTTAAGCACAGACTCAAGACTGTGCTGCGTGACATCGATGCAACGCTTCACACTGACGAGGTTGACGTTCCAGGCCGCTCCGAGATCTGCGCATGGACAAGCGTCGGCAACTTGACCGGCACTTGGCGGCTATCAAGAACAAGTTTGGCAACGACAGCGTCTGCGACCCACTGCAGTTGCTGTCGGTGAACGAAGAGTTTGCAAGTGTCCGTGACCTCATGCAGCGAGCTCTGCAGAAAGGTACTGCACATCTTGTGATCGAGTCGGTGGAGGTACACGCTGGGTTCTCTGACGCGACGTGTTCATGTTCGCGTCGATGCGTGTGCAGCGGTCGGGTCGTGGCTACTTGTGGAGAACGACGACATTGGACGAGCCGTGCTGCGAGAGTTTGGGATCTCGTGCATCTCGCTCGCGCTCAACTTGCACAGTCCTGGTGTACGTCGCTTTGATCTGCCGAATGATCATTCAGGTTGGACTCGACCGTGACAAGTCGTGTGTGTGTATGTAGCTGCTGTCAGGTGGACACCATCCAGAGCGCACTGCGTTTCCTTCGTTTCTTCAACTCGGAGACCTCCAAGCGAAGTTGTACGCATCGACAAAGTCTTGATGTGCAAGGAAGTCGCTGCAATGTTGACGTTTGTGTTGCTCTCCAGAGTGCGAACCGAGCATGAACGAGTCGAGCTCGTGGGAATCGCCGATGCTATCAGCAGTGCTGCATGCTACGCGTCGGATCTTCAGCGCATCGAGTATGGCTTTGAGCACAACTTGCTTGACATGTGTAAGCACCTTCTCTGATTGACCGCAATCGCTCTGCATGGAATGCTGCCCACACAGAGTCAAGCGATCACGCGTCGAGCAAACGATCCGCGACCTCAAAGCCGAGCTTGAGCGTGCGACTGAGAAACGAGAGCGTCTGGAGCACGAGATGGCGCACGCTGCAAGCGTCGAGTCCACAAAGCAAGCAGTGCGGCGTGTGTTGCAAACGCATCTCGACGCAATTACCAAGTTGACGAGCGAGAAGAGCATCCGTGCGTTCCACAACAGGATCACGAGGTACGCTGAGCGCTGGTGCTGATCACGAGAATGTGTGCTGACGCTCGGCTATTGCTACTGCTTTGGGGGTTCGGAAGGTCGACGGATGCAAGTCGCGATCGAGTGAAGCTAGCAACTGAGGAGCTCAAGAAGCTGGAAGTCGACATTGTTGTCGAGCAAGAGGCGCTGCGTCGCACCATTGACGAGCAACACGAGTGTGCGACTCGCCTTGAGCGCGAGCGTGACGAAGCCTTGCAGCTCCAAGCGCGTTTGATGACCTGCAGAGAGACAATGCGTCAAGTGGACGAGAAGTGCTCGCATCTGAAAGATGCGATGGCCGCAGCTCGCAGCGTCGAGCAGCAACTGGCGTAAGTGTTTGTTTGAGTCTTGCTGCCGGCATCATGGGACTCACTTGGTTACTCGATCACCCACGCTCACGCTCGTTGTCTTTCTGAGGCTAGTGGGCTCCAAGACGAGCGTCGGGCGGCAGAGCAGGCGTTGAACGAGTGTCAGCGCTTGCAAGTTGAGCTGGAGGCTGCGATACAGCTGAAGCAAGTCGAGATGCAGTCGCTCGAGGCGTCAGCCACCACTCGGTACACCACGAGTCGACTCGACGAGCAGCGCTTGTCGGTCGACGAGATTCGACACAAGCTCGCGTGTTGCAGCTCGGAGCGATCGCAATGGCAGCGAAAGCAAAAGGTGCTGGACGAGAAGCTCGCGCATGTCCCGATCGTAGATGAAGAGAGCATCGCAATGAAGCAAGCGACACTCGCTCGCGTGATCGACCACGCAGCAACGCTCGAGGACGCGATCCGGAACTTGGAAGACGGCATTGAGTCGACGCAGGAGCGCACTGTCGAAGCGAACGCCGTGGCGCTCGCTGAAGTCCGCAAGCACTTTCAGCGGCTCTTTGTGAGCGTCGTACCGCGCAAGTCTGTCGATCTGCGCTCACTCGGCGACTTGGTCGAGGTATGTGCATGCATTTGTCACTTGACAGTGCTATGCCATGATGCGCTGGTGCTCAAACGAGCGAGGGATTTGACGATTGTCTGGTGCGAACAGCTCGGCGTGGCGTTCGACGTGAGGAGCGAGACTGAAAGTGGCGATCGTCACTCGTCTGGCTCGAGAGAGCTCTCAGGCGGACAGCTCACGATGCTCAGTGCGTTCCAACCACCAAGCCTCGAGCGCTTGTCGATCACATGAGGACCTTGCTGACTCTGACTTCGTGCGTGTGCGCAGGCATGGCGTTCGTGTTTGCCCTCGCTCGCTACAGCGCATCGCCGCTGTACATTCTCGACGAGATCGATGCCGCGCTGGACGAGCCGAACCAGGTGCGGATGCAGTCAGCTCTATCATGACAACATTGCAGTTCAAGAGAGCTCATTGGCAAGTTGCTCATGCTTCGTGTGCTGGCGCAGCGCGCCGTTGCGAAGCTCATCAAGCACAACTTTGCGCAGAGCCAAGTGATCTGCATCTCACACCACGCGGTGCGGTCTGCTTCTGACACTGTTGACTGCCTTGACGATTACTGTTGCTGCTGTCACGACTGACTCGAGTTGCGCACTTGCAAAGGCGTCGCACGCGATGGCGGCGCAGCTGATCCAAGTCGAGAAGCACGAGCACTCGTCCGTCGTCAAGTGCCGGTCGCTCCACTGAGCGTCTTCCCACATCCGCATCAACCACGAGTGACGTGAAGAAAAGAGAAATATCTTACGAGTCCCAATTGCGAAACTCGGACTAGCGCGTGCGAGCCCCGAGGTGAGTGAGCAGAGCCTATCGTCGCGAGCCCTTCTGCTCCACGTCGTGGCAAGCACCGTCGACGCTGCACACGAGCGCTGTGTGACCAGCACTCGCAGACACAGCGCGACGCTCAGGACCTACGACGACGCTTACGCCGAGGCCTTTGGCGCCGCCTTCTTCTTCTTCTTGTTGCTCTTCTTCTTCAGCGACGACGCGAGGAGCGCTGCGGTCTCAGCGTCGAGCTTCTTGTCCGAGTGCACGCGGTCCGACGGGAACGGCAGGCCCGTGATCTTGGTCGTGCCGTTCGGCAGAAGCAGCACCGTGAGCTTAAAGTGCGCAATCTTGTCGCCCTGGCGGCCCTCGAGGATCGGGTACGGCTGCAGGAGGTCGTGCTTGACGCACTCGACGACGCCCATGCGCGCCTGCGACTCGTCCTCGAACGCGCGGATCGTGAACGGCAGCGTTGGGAACTTGGTGTTGATCTCCTTGAACACGTAGCGCGACGCCTTCATCTTGAGGCGGTACTGCTTGTCGACCTGGCGCTTGAACACCGTCGTGCGGCGCTCGCTGTTCACCGGCTTCTCGCTGCCCGTGGTGTAGCACACGTCGATCGTGTACACCTCGTTCGGCTCGAACGTGACCTTTGGCGTGCGGTTCTCCGGGTCGAGCTTCTGCGCAATGAGCTTGTTGCCGTCAATGACGAAGCGCTTGAGCTGGTGCATGAGCGTGCCCTGGATCGACTTGACGCCGTACGCCTCCTCAAGCTTCGAGAGCGCCTCCGTCACCTGCAAGTTCGTGTTGCCTGGCTTGATTAGACGCGCGCAGAGCTCCGCGGCGTCGTTCGCGCACTTGAGCACATCCGCCTCCTCGCCCTTGAGCTCTGGGAACGGCGTCTCAGCGGCCGAGCCCTCAGCCGGGACGATCACCGTGTGCGCAACGACGGCGATGTAGCCGTCAATGTGGCACCCTAGGTCGATCTTGACCCAGTCGCCGGCCTGGACCTTGATCGACTCGTTCGGGAGCGGCGAGAAGTGGCAGATCGTCTCGTTCACGGACAGGCACGTCGGGAACGCAATGCCCTTCTCGACCTTCTTGCTCTTGAAGATCGCGCTGCAGCGCTGCTCGATGATGAGGTCACCGAACTTGCTCAGCTCAACGACGTCCTTGCCGGCCACGAGCTGCGCGAGGACGCCCTGGAGCGCCGACTGCGCGATCTCGGCCGCGAGGCGGTACTTGGTCACGACATCCGAGTTGCTGCAGTCCTCGACGACCTTCTCCTCCTGCGTCTCCTCAATCTCCTCCTCGCTGTCGCTGTGGATCGAGCGCTCGTCGTCCGACATGGTGCTGATGGTCGTGCTGTTTGTGCTTCTTGCGCGCTGCGCTGCTTTCAAAAGACTGGTGGAGCGAGCGAAAAGGGGGGCGCGTTCATTATTGGATCGCGCGTGGTAGTTTCCTAAAGTCACTTGCGCACAGTATACCGAGATGGCAAGCCACAACCACCATAGGTTTCCTTTGACAGCAATTCGATCACAACACATTCGAGTCCACACCAGTGTCTGTCATTTATTGGGTAGAATGTGTTGTGCTTGATGTTTAGCATTCCTCTCTAGGCATACACGACACAAGTGAGTCGCGCGAATGCTGCTCGACTTGGGTTGAGTTTCACTCACGCCCGCTTGGTTGTCGCAATGGAATGCAACGACAGACACCACCACTTCACTTGCATGCGTCCATTGGTCTCGAGTCACTTCACACGCTCTCGGTCGCAACCGCTCTCGACGCGCACACGCCCTGCGCACACACTCGCTCGCTCAATCGCTCCTTTGGTCGACCAAACGCTTCATGCAGCGGCCTCGGCCTTCCACTTCTTCCGGAGCAGCGTCGCTGCTTTTGCCACTTTCTCGTTGCTGCACACACGATCCAAGAGCCATTCGGTCACTTGTCAGTAGCTCTCCACATCTACTCACACAGACACATATGAGAGGTAGTCGCACCTGGACTTTCGGAGCTTCGAGACGACGACGCCGATCTTCGACTTGATAATGTCCTGCGTCGACAGTGTCATGCCCTGGAGCTTCTCGAGCACTGCGAGGTGCGAGCTCTCGCCTTCGCCGCTGCTCTTCTGCTCCAGGATCCGGTTCATACTCTCGAGCGTCTTCACGCGGTCGATGTCCGACTCTGTTGCACGCATCACAGACACACGTCCATCGGTTAGTCAGTCCATATTTCCTGTCATTGTCTCGAGAGAGAGAGCGCATACAACAACGCACTGCTGTCGGTCTTGGACTTTGTGAGTTGGATCCACGACTTGCGGAGGTTGATGGCCGCGATGGATACCTTGTCGTTCCTACACAGCATGCCATCCGATCGCATTGTGAGCACATTCGTTCATCAGTCCTCGTCGATTAGCAAACACAACGCGACGTACGCATGCTGTCGGAGGTTCGCGACGACGCGCGCGATGCCCGTGTTCTTCAAGTGCGACATCTGCAGTCGCATCTACAGCCACAGAGACACAAGACACAAGTGTCAGTCAGACACGGATAGACTCAACGCACAAGACACAACTGCACGCACCTTTGCGAGCTCGGTCAGACACGCGAGCATGTCTTCGTGCGACGTCTCGGCGTTCTCGAGCTTCTCCTTCATCTCCAAGATGTCGGACTCGCGAATCGGCTTGGGCGCTGGAATGACGTCTTCTGCGTCCCACTGCTTCGCGAGCGCTGCCACGAGCTTCGAGACTGTCGTTTCTTCGTGCGCACGCAGCGCCACGAGCTTCGCTAGGAGCGCCGAGGCGTTCGTAAGTACCGCTTTCTCGACGGCCGGCACGTTCTTCTGGAGCATCTCGAGTGCCGCGACGAGCTTCGGCTCTTCGTTCAGCGCAAGTCCAAGCTCGCGCTCGGCGTCACTCAAGTGCTTCGCTACTGCGTCTTCACGAGTCGCTGGCTCTGGCTGCTGCTGTGAGGACTCGCTCGCGTCGTCTGTCGCTGGCTCGGCAGCGTCACTCATCATGGGCTCGTCCTTCACTGGCGCTGGCGTTGGCGAACCAGACGCCGCTACGGCAGCAGCAGGCGAGTCCTCTGCTTTGACCTCTGTCGACGCGACTGGCTCTGGCTCTGACGCGGCCGCAGTCGTCGCTGGCGCCTCGGCCTTGACAGCAGCAGCATCGCTTCCGTCTGCGTCGCCCGCGACCGGAGCGTCGGTGCCGTCCTCCATCGACGCGATCACGCGCGCGACGCCTTCCTTGATCGACGCCTTGTGGTGGCGCAAGTCCATGTTCAGGCGCTTCTCCAGCAGCTTGCGCACGGTCTTGGTCGTCATCTCCTCGAACTGGCAGTTCGCGAGGATCCACTTGATCTCTTTCTCGAGCACGGCGCTCAGCGCTTCGCCCGAGAGCTGGTTCGCAGCATCCGCCGACTTGGACTTGCTCGACTTGGACGCCTTCGTCGACGGCGCAGGTGCTGCTGATGACGAGGCAGCGGTGCCTTCGGTCTTGACGTCCGCCGCCTTGTCTTTCTTTGCCACTTTGCTCGGCGTCGTCTTGACTGCAGCGTCGCCATTCGCAGGCTCGTCGCTCTTCTTGCGCTTCTTGTCGTCGCTGCTCTTGTCCTTCTTGCTGCTCCTCTTCTCCTTCTCCTTCTCCTTGCTACTGCTGCTGCTCTCCTTCTTGCTCTTGGACGACGACGCCTTCTTCTCTTTCGATGACGAAGACGACGACTTGCTCGACGCCTTCTTCTCTTTCGACGACGTCTTCTTCTCCTTCTTCTTCTTCGCTGCCTTCTCTTTGCTCTTGCGGCTCTCGTTGTCCGACCCGCCGCTCATGACTTCGTCGTCGTCGCCGTCGCCGTCGCCGTCGCCGTCGCCGTCGCTCGCGTGTCCGCCGTCTGCTGCGTCGTCATCGTCGTCGTCTTCATCCATGGGCTCATCGCGCTCGACTGGCGGCGGCGGATCGAGCGTCGGGTCCAAGTCGGACGGCACCATGCACGGCGGCAAGCGAATGTCCTCTGGCATCGAGAGGTAGTCCTAGCGCACAGCGACGCGCGTGAGCCACGAGCGTTCAAAGAGCAAGCGAGAGCCATGGAGACGCACCTCGGCCTCTTGGATCGCGAGTTTGAGCTCATCGAGTTGCCCTTTCTTCTTCACGAGGTGGTTCGGCACGCCCTTGAGGAGCTTGTCCTTCTCGGCGCAGTCCCATGGCTTGAGCGTCAGGCCTTTCTTCAGACGCACGGCGCCGCTACAACACGCGCACACATACACGCACGTGTGAGCTCAATCGAGAGACGTACGCATTGGTCAAAGAGCGAGAGAGCGACGCAAAGACGTACAAGTCGTGCGAGCCAAAGAAGTAGACGAGTCCAAAGTCCTTTGGGAAGTCCTTCGCCTTGCGCAAGATGCCTCTGTGACCCGAGCCTGTTGGCGTCACGCACACATACAAGAGTGAGCACGTGACAGCACATGGATCGCTATCCTCATCGCACGAATCGGCGTGAAGCAAGCGAGCGCGCACGTGATCGTACCGAGCAAGTGGAGGTTTGGACGGAGCTTGGTCGCGTCGCAGATGTACACGGGCCACCACGGGTAGCCTTCGAGGATGTGCCAGCCGACCGAGTTGGGCGGCGCGTCAAAGTTCGACATGCTGCGCTGCGACGTCACGGAGCGAGCGCGTGAGAGCGAGAGCAGAGGATGGTGGCGCGCGCGTACACGTCGTCGCGGGTGTTGTGGCGTCTTCTCCACTCTTCCAAGTGCGAGCGCGCGTGTGATTCGTACTTAAAAGGGAGTATTGATTTGACTAGGTCAGTTTGGCGCCACAAATACCAGCGTTCGATTCAATTGGCGTTGGACGAACGCTTTGAGTGGCGGAGGGCGCGACGACCATGCGCTTTGACCTGCGCTCTGTGTGTGCGTGTGTGCATGTGTGCTGCTCATGCGCTCCAGATGCACAACTACGAGAGAGACGAGAGGAATGGAAGCGTGTATTTGCATGAAAAGGGTAAAATACGAGGAGGCACGCGCGAGGCAGCGTCGTCTATTGCTTCTTGGCCGCTGCCGCTTTCTTCTTCGCCTTCTTCGACGACGACGACGACGACGACGACGACGACGCAGTCGCAGCAGGAGCCGCAGCGCTCTTCTTCTCCTCTTCAATCTTGGCGCGCTTGTCCTCGAGCGCCTGGATCTTGTCGGCCTTCTTCCCAAGACCAAACTGCATGCGGTCATACAGACGCTTCGACTTCTTCGACATCATGCTCTTCGCGAGCTCGTGCAGCTCCTCGGCCTCCTCTTCGAGCTTCGCCTTCTTCGACTTCTTCTCGACCGGCGCCGTCGCGTCGACCTTGCGCTTGAGCGTCGGCGACGCAGGAGTCGGCTCGTCGCCGTCCTCCTCTTTGTCGGACGCATCCTCGTCGTCGTCCGACTCGTTGTCCGACCCTGCGTCCGCCGTCTTGCCGTCGAGCTCGGCCTTGAGACCGTCAGCGTACGCTTGCTCCTCGTCCTCCGACTCGTCCTCCTCGGCGTTCGCAATGTCGCCGACCTCGCGCAGCACTTGCGTCGCCGACTTGAGCTTGTTGAGCTGCTTGCGGTACTCGGGCGTGTAGCCCTCAGTGGCGTCGTCGACGAACGGCGAGAGGTGCGGCGGGAGGTCTGCGCCTGGGACGTAGCGCGCGAGCGGGAGCAAGAGACCGTTGTTCACGCTGTCAAAGACCCACTGCGGCTGGACGTACTCGCGGTTAAAGTACCGGTGCCCTTGGTGCGGACGGTCCATGATGTGATGTGTGATGCGCTCGTCCTTCTCGCTGAACGGCGACCCAGCGCCGTCCCAGCCAATGTGCGCGCCGTGCGACCGGAGCACGAGCTCGAGACACGCAGACGGCACTTCGCGCGAGAGGAAGAAGTACAGACCGCTGAACAAGCTCTTCTCGCTCGCCTCCTTCTGCATCTCGCTGTGGAGCTGCGCCGCGAGCTTGTTCGACGCGAACGCAGCTTCGAGCGGCTCGCTCAGTTCCCCGTACGCGCGTGCAGCGTCTGCGCCTTCGTCGTCGTCCGTCGGCTCGAACGACGCTGCGCCAAGGCTCTTGCTGAGCGTCTTGATGCGCTTCTCCGACTCTTTCTGCTGCTTCGTGACTTCCTTTGGCGCTGGCGTCGCGGCGGCGTCCTCGGTGTCCGACGCGTCGTCGTCGCGCTCCTGCGCGTCCTTGTCCTGCTGCGCGCGCTCGAGCTGGAGCGCCGCGAGCTGCGCGCCGGCCTGGTCGAGCTGCAGGTCGATCTTCGGCGGGTACGCGATGCCGAGGTCCGTGTAGAGCTGGAAGTTGACGAACTTGAGCAGCACTTCGTAGAACTCGAGGAACGTGAGCATCACGCGCACGTCCACGCGCTTGTCCATCGTCGGCGTGAACTGGTGCGGCACGAGCCACGTGACGGTCTGGCCCTGGACGTTCGCCTGGTAGTAGATGCCCTTGATGCTCACAAAGACCTTTGTGAGCGACCGCGACGCTGCGACGTAGTTGTTCCACTCGCGCACGAGGCGCAGGCAGTTCTCCGACGTGTTGGCGTCCACGCCCTTGCCCGCTGGCATCATCGCGAAGAGGTGCACGAGGCAGAGCGCGTCGTCCATGTCGCTGAGCGCGTCGACGAAGCGCGGGTACCGCTCCTTCACGATGTGGTCGAGCGTGTACATCGGGCGGTTGTCGTGCTTGCGCTTGGCGTCCTCGTAGTCCTTCTTGCCCATGGCCTTCTTCACCTTCTTCATGAACGTCTTGAACTCGCGGAACTTCTCCAAGATCGGCTCGTGCGCGAGGTACATGACGTCCTTGAGGTAGTAGTACGCCTTGTCCTTGCCCTTGACCTTCTTCTTTGGCTCGCGCGGGTAGATGCCCTTGAGGATGCAGAGGCGACGGAAGTCCTTGAGCGTGATCTGGAGCTTCTTGAGCGCTTGCGACCGCGTGATGTAGTTCGCAGCCGACCCCTTCATGCCCTTGCGCTGCTCCTTGCCGAACTTGGCAAGCCGGCGCTTGCTGCCCATGTTGTCGGTCAGCTTTGCCTTGATCGACTTGAGCTTCTTCTTACCAGCCACGCGCTTCGTCGGCATGATTGCTGCAGGTGGATGAGTAGTCGCTTACGGTGGTGCTTGTCGATCAAAGGTGCGACGCGAGCGTTCGTTGCGCGCGTGGATCACTGCGCTCGCACGGTGTGTCGATCAAGCTCGTGCGGATGCTCGAACTGCGCGGATGCTCGCACCGTTTGGTCAATGAGCCGCCAGCCATTCCATTCCCAGTGTTCACCAGTCAATTCTAGAGCGCTGTGATTCGCTTAAAATCCAACATATGCGTATAATGATTCGCTCAAAAACTCCCGATATGATTCTGATTGGCTATAATGAAATCTTGAAACGACAAGGGTGTGAGTGGGTGTTGAGCAAACACCTCGTTAACAGCCTCTAACATCCGTGCACACCCACGCATCAAGCAGCACACCAGCACATTGAGCGACGCGACCCTCGTCGCGACATTGAGCTCGCATCATGGCCGGCAAGAAGCGCAAGCACGGCGGCGGCAGCGCTGCAGCCCACGCAAAGGCGCAGAAGAAGAAGACCAAGCAGTACGCAGCTGCAGCGGTTGCGGAAGAGCAGCAGCAGCAAGCAGACGCTGAAACGAAGCAGGAGCAACCGAACCACGACGATGCCAACGATGTTGCAATGGATGGTGTGAACGACGACAGTGGCGAGCCGGACATCTTGTCTGCTGAGCTTCGTGAAGAGCTCGGTGGCAATGACGGCGACGTGATGGTGATCGTCGGCAAGAAAACGAAGAAGCCCAAGCAGGAGGTCGTGCCAGACGAGATCCTTCAGCAAGCAGCGAAGATGAGCAAGTCGAAGCGCAGGAAGCTCGAACAGCTCGCGGTGCGTGCTCTCGTCCATTGCTCCATGTGTATATGTGTAGATGATCACAGTCGTGACTCACGCGACGTTCGCAGGCGCGCAAAGTGAAGGAAGCGCGGCGCGAGGACTTGTACAAGTCGCTCGAAGCCACAAGCCTCTCGAACGAGCAGCTCAATCTCATGGTCACGACTGCAAAGCTCGGGCACAAGGAGACGCTGCGCGAGCGTCTCAAGCGCTCGATGAACCGCGTCAAAGCCGGCATCTCGCTCTCGAACGAAGATGCGCGCGAGCTCCTGCAGCAGCGCGACGCTCCTGACAGCGATGCTCCTGATGGCGACGAGAGCAGCGACGACGACGATGACGAGCGCACAGACGCAACGACTGCGAGTGCGGATGGCGCAGCGTCAGAGCCAACGCAGACGCGCAAGAAGAGCAAGAAGAAGGCGAAGAAGAGCAGCGATGCTGCACCGAGTGCTGCTCCTGCTGTGCAGCCAGCTCCATCGAGTGCGACGGCTCCGAGCAGCGACAGCAAGAGCGAGAAGGTGCCGTCGCAGCAGAAGAAGAAGCGCCGCGCTGTTGTCGTGAACCACATCGTCCCTCAGCGCGACGCCGCGGACGCGAACGATGACGGCGAGAGCCATGAAGACGCACCGAGTAGTGCGATGACAGAGACAGCGACGCCACGAGCACTCGCAATGGATCAGGACCCGACGGCGCAGCGCTCGACGTCGCAGAACGACGCGATGGCGCGTCTCGAGGCGCTGCGGAAGAAGAACGAGGAGCGTCGGCGCCAGAAAGAGCTCGAGAAGCGGCAGCCAAAGGCTCAGACCGCTGCTGCTGCCAACGACGACGACGCGCCAGTGGACCCTGCGAACGTGTACGTCCCGACGCCGATTGTGCTCAAGACGAGCGCCGAGATGAAGGAACTGAGCAAGCAGACGCACTTGACGCACAAGACGACGCTCGTGCAGCTCAAGCGCAAGCCCGAGATCCAGCTCGCGCGCATGCAGCTCCCAGTCTGCAGCTCGGAGCAGGAGATCATGGAGGCGATCTCCGACAACGACGTGATCATCCTGTGCGGCGAGACCGGCAGTGGCAAGACGACGCAAGTGCCGCAGTTCCTGTACGAAGCCGGCTACGGCCACCCCAAGCACCCAGCGTTCAGCGGCCGCATCGGGGTGACGCAGCCGCGCCGTGTCGCTGCGGTCTCGACTGCGAAGCGCGTGGCCGAGGAGCTCAACGTCGGCTTTGGCGCCACGGGCCACGTCGGGTACCAGATCCGGTACGACGCCGAGCACGTGGGCGACAAGACGCGCATCAAGTTCATGACTGACGGCATCTTGCTCAAGGAGATCCAGCAGGACTTCCTCCTGCGCTCCTACTCGATCCTCTTGCTCGACGAAGCGCACGAGCGCAACGTGAACACTGACATCCTCATCGGTCTCCTCTCGCGCATTGCGCCACTGCGCGCGCAGATGGCCAAGGCCGAGGCCGAGGCCTACCGCTTGCTCTCACCAGATGAGCAGGACGCGCAGGTCGAGAAGCCGATCCAGCCGCTCAAGCTCGTGGTCATGTCTGCGACGCTCCGCGTCGAGGACTTTACGCAGAACACGCGGCTGTTCCCGACGCCGCCGCCCGTGCTCCGCGTGAACGCGCGGCAGTACCCGGTCACAGTGCACTTTAACAAGCGCACGGAGCTCGACAACTACGTCGACGAGGCGTTCAAGAAGGTCGTGAAGATCCACAAGAAGCTCCCGGAAGGCGGTGTGCTCGTGTTCCTGACCGGGCAGCGCGAGATCCTCCAGCTCGCGCGCAAGCTCCGGCACGTCTACTCGCTCGCCGCGAAGGAGAGCAAGAAGGCGAAAGCCAAGGGCAGCGCAGCGCGCTCAGCGAGTCGCCGCGACCACGAGAGCGCCGACTCGCCTGCTCCGCCTGTGCGCTCGAGTCCGAGCGACCGGATCCTGCGCGAGCACGACGACATTGAAGAGGAGGCCGATCTGGAGGACGAAGCGATCTACGGCAGCGACGACAAGGCCGCGTACGACCTCGACGACGAGCACGACGGCTCGGAGAGCGACTCGGACGACGACGACGAGGAGGACGAAGAGGAACTCGCCGTGCCGTACATGCACGTGCTGCCGCTCTACTCGCTCATGCCGAACGACGAGCAGATGCGCGTGTTCGAGCCGCCGCCAGAGCACCACCGACTGATCGTCGTCGCGACGAACGTGGCCGAGACGTCGCTCACGATCCCTGGGATCAAGTACGTCGTTGACGCCGGACGCACGAAGGAGCGCGTGTTCGACCTGGCGAGCGGCATCTCGTCGTTCGACATCCAGTGGATCTCGAAAGCGAGCGCAGACCAGCGCGCGGGTCGCGCTGGTCGCACTGGCCCCGGTCACTGCTACCGCCTGTACTCGTCCGCAGTCTACGACACGGAGTTCGCCAAGTTCTCTGCGCCGGAGATCCTCTGTCAGCCGATCGAGGACCTCGTGCTCCAAATGAAAGCCATGGGCATCCACAACGTCCTGCAGTTCCCGTTCCCGACGCCGCCAGACCGCCAGGCAGTCAAGATGGCGCTCCTGACGCTCTCGAACTTGGGCGCGATCACTGGCGGCGACGACGAAGCGATCACGGCGCTCGGCCACGTGCTCGTCAAGTTCCCAGTCGCTGCGCGCTTTGCCAAGATGCTGTTGCTCGCAAAGGAGCTCGACGTGCTCGAGTACACGATCGCGATCGTCGCGGGGCTCTCGGGCCACTCGCCGTTCATCCACGTCGTGGACCGGCGCGAGAAGGAGAAGGACGACGACGATGATGACGCCACGAAGAAGCAGAAAGCGAGCGACGCAGTCGACGACATGGAGCGCGAGTGGCGCGAGGCCGAGAAGCTGCGCAAGCACGCGCAGTGGTTCGACGCCGAGAGCGACGTGCTGAGTCTCTTGCGCGCTGCAGGTGCGTACGCGTACGCAGGCGGCAGCGGCGCGTTCTGCGCCGAGAACCAGCTCCATGAGAAGACGATGCAGAACATGCTCAAGCTCCGGCAGCAGCTCACGCGCATCGTGAACGCGCTGTACGCAAGTGATGCGGCGTTCGAGCCGATCGCGCTCTCGCCGCGCATGGCGCCGCCGGACGCCGAGACGCAGGTCGTGCTGCGGCAGATCGTCGCCGCGGGCTTCCTCGATCAAGTCGCCAAGCGCGCGCCGGCCGGGACGATCGCCGAGGGCACCAAGATCGAGCGCAACTGCGCGTACATCGCGGCGACTGCGAGCGTGAAGGAGCCCGTGTACATCCACCCGCACTCGTCCGTGTTCACGCCAAACCCGAGCAAGCTCCCGCCGTTCGTCGTGTACCAGCACATCATGCGCACGACGCGCGCGTACATGAAGATGGTCACGGCCGTCGAGCCCGCGTGGCTCGCGTCGATCGGCAAGAACACGCCGCTGTGCAAGTACTCGGAGCCGCTCGCCGAGCCGAGTCCGTTCTACAGCGTCGAGCTCGACCAGGTGATGTGCTACGCCAAGGCGCAGTACGGCGTGCACCAGTGGACGCTCCCGGTCGTCCAGATCGCGTACCCCGAGCCACTGGGCGACGACAAGGACGGACTCGCAGGCAAGTACCGCTGGTTCGCCAAGTGCCTCCTCGACGGCCACGTCGTGCCGAGCCTCGCGCCGTTCGCGAGCATGCTCAAGGAGCCGAGCCACATGGTCGTGCGCAAGAAGTTTGACAAGAAGATCCAGCTCCTCGTGGCACAGCTCCAGAAGCGCCGCGTCGGCTCGCGCGCCGAGCTCCGCGCAGTCTGGCGCACTGGCGACGCGACGTTCTTGCGCGCCGAGCTCAAGGCGTGGATCAAAGACGACCGCCAGGCGCTCTTCACCAAGGCGTGGGCGAGCATCGTCAAGCAAGAGATAGCGAGCGTCTAGTGCGCATACTGTAGGCGATGGTACACACACACACATGTGCATTGCGAGGTCTTCTACGAGCACGGCAGTCGATAGGCAATAGACAAGATGCACTCGAGCGGAGACGTCATCGTCGTTTGTTGTTCGTTGTTCGTTGAGTGTCCTCGCACTCTGCGTCAAGAGCAGTCTCGTCGTCGTTCAGGTCGCTCTGCCCGCTGCCTCGCACGCTCGACACACGCACGCAAACACACACGCTTACTCACAGGCAAACACACATAGGCTCACATGCGCGAAGCACAGCCTAGATCTCAATAGATCGCTGACGCACACGCTGAACACACCGCACGCCGATCTCGCTGCATCGATCGGCCCAGTCGCTCAGCGCAGGTCTTCCCACAGAATGCGGCGCTTCACGCGCTTGCCAGCAAACTCGATGATCGATGTCGCCATGAAGCTGTCGAGCTTCTGAGACGACGACGACGGCGCAGCAGCTGGTGCGCGACTGCGGAGCACACTCAAGAATGCGAGCTTCTGGGGGAGCGAGAGCTTGTCGCCGACCCATTGACCTTGAAAACGCTTTTCAATGCGCGCGCGCTGTGCCTCGGCGGCGTCGTAGTCGCGTCGGTCGTCCACGTCGTTGTCCGACTCGTCGTCCTCTGGGTCTCGAACTGTCGTCGCAGCGCGCAGTCGCGCACGCATTGCGATCGCTGGTACCGACGGCACTTCAGCTGGCTCGAGCGCTGGCATGGGCAGGTCCGCAGGCGCTTGTCGCGCAGCCATCAAGTCATCGTCGCCGTCGCCATCGTCGTCGAGTGGCAAGTTGCCCGCGAGGAGTGCAGCAAGGCGGTCGATCCGCTCGTCTTCATTGAGCTCAACAGCAGTGTTGTTGTCGTCTTCCGCCCCGCCGGCGTCGACGAGCGCGCGAATGAGCGCGTACGCAGACTGTTGCTGTTGCTCTACGCCATCGCCGTTGTCCACATCATCATTTGCTGCTGCTGCTGCAGTGTCGCCCTCAGCGTCGTCGACGATGCCAGCGCGAAGGATGTGCCGAATGCGCGCTGCGATGTCTTCAGCAGTGCCAGGAACGCCCGCACCTTCGACATTCCCGAGTGGATCGACAAACGCGACATCGTCGTCGTCGTCCATATCCTCGTCGTCGTCGTCGTCATCCATGTCGTCATCATCGCCGTCGTCCATGTCGTCGTCGTTGTCGTCGCCCACGTGTTCACGTTGCGCTTGAGCGACCGCTCTGGCGAAGACGTCTTGCACCACAACGCGTTCCGGACGCACAGTCGCTTGCTCATTCTCGTCGTCACCGACAACTTCGCCAATGTCCTCCCACTCGTCATCGTCGTCGTCGTCATTGTCGCTCTCGTCGTAGCCACGAACGTAGCGGCCGTTGTAGTCGTAGAACGGCCCCGTCAAGTTGATGAACCGCAGCGTCTTGTTCGCGCGCAGCGCTCGGTAGATGCTCTCGAAGCTGCGCGCTTGCATGGTGCAGCCCACGAGACGGAGCTCGCGCAGCGCAGGGGTCTTCGTCCGGTTCGACAAGTACCGCGCGAGCTTGTCGACGCCGCGGTGCGTGAAGTCGTTGTAGTCCAAGTTGAGCGACAGGAGATGCGTGCCGAGCCCGCTCTCGAACGCGCGCACGAGCGTCGAGATCGCGCTGTTGCGCAGACTGTTGTTGCTCACGTCGAGGTGCTGCAGGTGCACACAGTGGCGCAGAATCACCGGCACGGTCGCGTTGCAGTCGACGCCGCGCACAAATCCGCAGTTGAGGTTCAGCGCCTGGAGCTGAGGACCGACGCGCTCAATGAACGCATGGAACGCAGCGAGTGCTGCAGGTGTCTCGGGGATCTCGATGTGGCGCAGCGACAGCGCAAGACCGCCGCCACCCTCGCTGCGGTTGAGTGTCGCGCGCGCATTCACGTCCACGGCTTCGCGCTCCACGCGCACGATCTGCGCGTTTTCGACCCAGCCGAGACCGATGCCCGGCAGCACGACGCACGTCCAGCCGTTCTCTTGCACAAGCGCTTCGAGCTCGCACTCGCTCACGAGCACGTGCAGCACGTCACTTTTGACAGCGCTTGCAGTCGCGTAGAAGTGCGCGCCAGGCTTGATTGTGCAGAGCAGCAGCTCGCTGTTGGTTGCTGCCTTTGTCTCTGCTGCACTCTCGGCGGTCTCGTGGTGCACGAGCCCGCGCACGGGGTCGGCGAGCGCACTGAGGAACGCAGGCAAGTCGCCGGCGTTGAGCCGCGCGTGCGCGAGGTCGAGCTTGTGGAACGCGTTGCCGGCCGCGAGCTTCTTTGAGCGAGGGTAGAAGACCCCGAACGCGATCCAGCGCCAGCACAGCTCCTGCTCGCGCGCATCGAGCTTCGTGAGTCCGCCGCCGATCCCAAGCGCCTCGAGCGAGCTCGAGTAGCGCAGCGCCGAGCACAGCGCAGCGACGTGGCGCGCTGTCTGCTGGTTCAGGTCGAGCTGCAGCTTCTTCAGCGGACTCGCAGACGCCACGCGCAGACTGGGCGAGTGCACCAGGCTCGTGTTGCACGCAGCCGTGATGACGTCGAGCAGCGCGTCGAGCACCGGCGCGAGCTTCGCTGGCTGCGTCGCGAGCTGCACGTCCGTGACGTTGCGCAGCCGCACGTCTGGGATCCTGTAGACCGTGTGGTTCTTCGTGAGCACGCTCGCGACGACTGCGAGCTGCTCGGGACCGAAGCGGTGCTGGCTCAAGTCGAGCACGTCGATGCCAAACTGACGCGTCGGACTCGCAAACACGCTGTCGAGCGTGCGCGCGAGGCTCTGCAGCCGGTCGATCTTGAGCGCCGAGCGCGGGAACTTGAGCCCGACGTTGACTGCGAGCGGCGCGAAGAGCGCGTTGTGCTGGCGCGCGAGCTGTGTGTCGATCATGTGCTGCGGCGGCGTCGTGTAGAAGTGCGCGATGGCGCCGAAGATCGAGTCGGTGCAGTTGTCGCTCGGGACGTCGAGACTGAACGCGGGGAAGCGCGGGTCGTCGATCATCCAGTACCAGTTCTTCGCTTGGAAGAAGTCTTCTTCGTCCAGGAGCATCATCTCCGACTCGAGGATGTGCGTCCAGAACTCGCGCTTGAGCTTCGGGAACGCGTTCAAGCGGAACGAGTGCGCGAGGACCGTCGCGAGCGCGCCGAGGAGCGTGGGCAGCGACGCGTCGAGTTTGGCGCGAGCGCGCGCAACGCTGTCGTCCCGCTTGGCGTACAGATCGAACGCGAACGCCGGGCGCATGCGGTCGATCGGCGCGTCGGTCTCGTGCTCGACCTCAAAGCGCACGCGCTCGTGGAGCGCCTTTGTGATCGCGCTCGAGTGGACGATGCGGTTCGACTCGCGCGCGAGCGCAGCGCGCAGTGCTCCATCCGAGTCGGAGCTCGCCGTGCGTACGACGACGCGCGCTGTGGGCTTGTGCGCGCTCGCGCGTCGACTGCTGCTGCTGCGTCGTGCCATACGGATCGACGGATCGACTACTGCTGCTGCTGTGGCTTTCTGGTTTTGTCGAAGTGAGCGGCGATCGATCCGAGCGTTGTGCGCAGCGCTCTACGACATTCGCGCAACCGCAGCGGCGCAGAACACGTTTGTATGCCAAAGTGCTACAGAGTGCAGGTCTCTTCAACGTGAGCGACGCGAGACGCGAGCCAAGTCACTCTTCAGGTCGCGATCCATCTTGTTTGCGAATGATGTATATGCATCGACAATACAATGGAGGTATCGACGTTCCAGACCATCTGTCGTCAAGCGTCTCCGACACGACCAAGACGACCAAGACGACCAAGACGACCAAGACTATGAGTTTGAAGGATGGTAAAACCGAAAGTGTGTAGTGATTGTCATGCTGCGGGTGCGCTGCTCTGTCTGCGACGCGTGGCATGCTGTGGACGTTGTGTGGACGTCAGGATATTTACTTGAAGTTCGTATAAGATACTTTTCTCCATATGAGCTTGCTTTTGGTGTGACCATCACCATTTGCACAACTTTACTTAATTTGGTGTGTCGTGTACATCACATTACGTTGTGAGGGTGCGTGATATCACGTTCGTCAGGTATGCGTGTGGTCCACATCTCAACAAAGACGACCAAGACGACCTGCACATGCATCCTCAATGTTTGTTCAGTTCGTTTCAGCTCTCATTCATTCTCTCAGTTACCACGGTATTTTATCCATATACAGGGAAGAGCCCAGAGCCTGAGCAATAACTGCCTGATTAGATATTTTTATATAGGTTTTAAATGTTCAAGTTGTGTTTATCTTGATATTGTATAAACAATAAAAGAATATATATTTGTTGTATAAGGTATTGGAATTTTACCCGGTCATACTCACGCTCAATTCTGTAAAATCATATTCATACATAACTCAAATGAAGCGATTGGATGATGTGTTGTGTGACCACATTTTTGTTGCAGACAAGATTGCACATTTTTGACAACACAAGCGACAAAATATTTTGCCACTCATTACTAGTATGGATTCCTTATTTTGTCACAGGGAGAGAGTTCAAATGGATTGCTAATTTTGTCACACAGAGAGAGTTCAAATTGTTGCAAACATCATTACAATTCAGGTACCTTTCAGTTCCAGTTCGCAATAGTGATGACTGCAAAATGCAATATATTTAAGAAGCAACATCTTCGCCAGCAGAGCGGATGCAACAACCTACGACACTATTTTCACTGATCTGTGCTCGTTTGCATGGAAGTGAACGGGTTTCCTGAATTTGCTCGCATTAACTGTAAAATTGAATACTTACCATAAGTATGTAACGGGGTACACAAGCTATGATTATTATTGTAATAATCTAGCTTTGCGGAATTACTTTTCACGCACTTCCTTTAAGCCCAGCCTGCTGGCGGTCGATCTTATTGGTAGATATTGTCAGAATATTAGCCAATATGTGATGTTGGCTCCAAGAGCCAACCACATTTTAGTTGACCTAGCTTTAGTATTTCATACTTAGACTTAGAGACTCACACCAAAGGGTGGAGTCCGCACTTCCGACTCAAATGAACAGTTACAATTTGGAGCACTCAAACCAAGTGTCTTGTTTTGCTTCCGTCTTTACGACTGGAATCCTTGTGGAAGGTGTCTGTACACGCTTCCTCGCAAAGGTGCTGCGTAACTCGGGAACGCCCGGTTACAATTGGTAGCACTTGTAGTCAATCTACCACCCGGTGATAGTGAATCTCTTCCTCAAGGATTCGCGTTGGTCTCTCTCGACCCATCGATGTTCCCACATCTCAAGGCTGAGCACCGGAGCATTGTGGCGAAATTGGCAGAGGCGCTTGGTAAACAAGCCGCCATGGAACTGCTTGCCTCCTCGCCTGAGCAACAACTAGCCAGGCTTGAGATGTTCAGCACTTTTGCGACTGGACAGCGTATGCGTGCCGAACAAGCGGCGCAGGCTCAGTTGAACGCTGCTGCCAGCTTGACAGCAGACATGCTACGCTCTGCCGCTGAGTCGCGTGACGCGCTCGAGCGAGCTGTAAGTGCGGTGCAGAACACCGCCTCGTCAATGTCGAGTGCCGCGATGGCGCCGACGCAGACCGCACGCACTGCGCATCTGAGAGCCGTCAAGCTTGACGCTCCCAAGTTCGATGGCAGTGACGGCGACAAGTTCGTCCACTGGCTTATGGCCGTGGAACGGTTTGCGAAGGCGCAGCTCAATGACAACAATGAGCAGATGGTGTCCTTCGCCATCTCCGATCTGCGCGGTCGCGCGTCAGAATGAGCATCCTCCACGCTGCTTGGCGATGCAGACGCATTTGAGACGCTGGATGTGTTCCGCATGAAGATGAAGGCGCAGTACCAGCCCCCGAACAACGAGGTGCTGTTACAAGCGCGCTTTTTTGCCTGTTGGCAAGGCAAGCTCTCACTGGATCGCTATGTCCAGGGGATGTGAAGCATCTTCGCGGCCATCAGCATTGACCCGTTGCTGGAGTCAGTAAAAGTGCCTGCGTGCATGAACAGGCTCAACCCTGGACAGGCGCGTCAGGTGTTGTACTGACGCCCGCAGTTCATGATGGAATAAGCCAACCGAATTGAGCTCATTGAGCAGCAATCGTTCAGAGCCTCGCGGCCTAAATGGAACAACGCTCGTCCAAATGGACAGATATCGCGTGGTCACGCACCAGGTCACTACGGACTGGTGCCGAAGGACCATAGCAGCGTCGGCGTGACCTGCTTCGACTGCGGCAAGCGCGGACACTTCCAGTCGAAATATCCCGCCCCACGCGACGGCAGTCGCTTTGCACAGCAGGCGACTAACGCTTAAGCGCAGCGCGCTGGCGTCCCTCGTCTATGTGGCTCACGTAAGCAGCGCAGGGGAAACAGCACACCCCAGTAGACACGAGGCGCTCAACTGTGGGTGATCGAAGCGCCGTGCCTACGAGAGTCGAGCACATGAGCAGCTTAGTCCCGCGAGGACTTGATGACAAGCCTCGAAGCGAGTTGTTGATGTATAGCGTCTATGTGAAGGGCTATGAAAAGCCGATGACACTGCTGGTTGACAGCGGTGCATCGCAGAACTTTGTGTCAAAGGAAGCTCTAGAACAGAGTATGCTGCAATGGCAGCGTTTAACCAGCGAGGGCAAGCGCGAAACCATGCTTGTACGTCTTGCTAATGGCTCGACAGTACGAAGTGACGGAGCTGTGGTAGAGCTCTCGTTCAGCGCCTGCGACTTTGTCTGCAGAGAGAACATTGTGGTTCTCAAGATGGGCCTCTCGTCGTTGGTATGCGGCTGGCGAAGCACCAGCCATGGACGATTGGCGGGCGCGCACAATTGGATGCTCCTCTCCTTCCTCTGATAAACAGAAATGGCTGTATAGGCAAAGCATCTCGCACTCCATTGCAGCTTCTCATTGCATCAATGCTGTTGTGTTCTCGACTAACGTCGCGGTCTGCTTGACCGGTGTTTGAATCACCTCTGATGCACTGTCTCTCGTACAAAAAATTATGCAAGCAGCACGTTAGGACTTGTTAGCCGTCGTCACGAGTGCGTAAGTCAAGCTGTGTTTACTTCGCTCAAGACCAACAACCGTCGAGCTCGTGAGCGCATATGGAGGTTGTCCTCGCAATGCTGGTTACACGTGGGATGGACAGCGAGGAGGGGATAAGATCACGCATGTCAGGAAGGCGGAGGAGTGAAGTCACCAAGAAGACTTCAAGTACGTCGTCGCGAAGACTAGAGCTAGCGCTGTAGCCGCGTGCCGAGGAGAAGATTGACTAGATGGCTCTGGGCTGGTACTGTACGACGGTTCAAGTAGATGCATGTCCTGATTGAGGAAGTCCCAACTCTCGTGCGCCGCTGCTAGATGTCTTCGTAAATATTCACCGCAATGACTTCTAGCTATTCATTGTCATCATTAACAGGTTCTTCAGTATTCCCTTCGTCGAACCTTTTTAGCGGCTGCTAGCCGCAAAAAAGAAGCATCTGGTAGTTAGCTTGATGGTAGTACAAAAGGTTACAGCTTTCAATTCGGTCGACCAGATCGACATGTGCGAACTTATTCGAATGTCCAAACATTGTCTGAATTGTTCCATTTTAACAATGTCTTTCTCTGTTAACCGATTGGCGTGCGTAACCACATATATGTGCAATTAGTACACCTTTTCTCAGTCATACGCGCCAGTATTGCACTGATGTGTGCGCATTTGCAGCGAATGGAATTTGTGTGACAAAACAAACCGAATTGCCAACTCGATAACAATGGGCTACTGGTGTGCCTATCAATCGTTGCAGTCATCCACTATTTTTGCTCGTCCAAACACGAGAACCTCAATCATTTTTTAGTACCTTTTAACCGACCCTTCCCGAGTTACGCAGCAAAGATCGACCGCCAGCAGGCTGGGCTTAAAGGAAGTGCGTGAAAAGTAATTCCGCAAAGCTAGATTATTACAATAATAATCATAGCTTGTGTACCCCGTTACATACTTATGGTAAGTATTCAATTTTACAGTTAATGCGAGCAAATTCAGGAAACCCGTTCACTTCCATGCAAACGAGCACAGATCAGTGAAAATAGTGTCGTAGGTTGTTGCATCCGCTCTGCTGGCGAAGATGTTGCTTCTTAAATATATTGCATTTTGCAGTCATCACTATTGCGAACTGGAACTGAAAGGTACCTGAATTGTAATGATGTTTGCAACAATTTGAACTCTCTCTGTGTGACAAAATTAGCAATCCATTTGAACTCTCTCCCTGTGACAAAATAAGGAATCCATACTAGTAATGAGTGGCAAAATATTTTGTCGCTTGTGTTGTCAAAAATGTGCAATCTTGTCTGCAACAAAAATGTGGTCACACAACACATCATCCAATCGCTTCATTTGAGTTATGTATGAATATGATTTTACAGAATTGAGCGTGAGTATGACCGGGTAAAATTCCAATACCTTATACAACAAATATATATTCTTTTATTGTTTATACAATATCAAGATAAACACAACTTGAACATTTAAAACCTATATAAAAATATCTAATCAGGCAGTTATTGCTCAGGCTCTGGGCTCTTCCCTGTATATGGATAAAATACCGTGGTAACTGAGAGAATGAATGAGAGCTGAAACGAACTGAACAAACATTGAGGATGCATGTGCAGGTCGTCTTGGTCGTCTTTGTTGAGATGTGGACCACACGCATACCTGACGAACGTGATATCACGCACCCTCACAACGTAATGTGATGTACACGACACACCAAATTAAGTAAAGTTGTGCAAATGGTGATGGTCACACCAAAAGCAAGCTCATATGGAGAAAAGTATCTTATACGAACTTCAAGTAAATATCCTGACGTCCACACAACGTCCACAGCATGCCACGCGTCGCAGACAGAGCAGCGCACCCGCAGCATGACAATCACTACACACTTTCGGTTTTACCATCCTTCAAACTCATAGTCTTGGTCGTCTTGGTCGTCTTGGTCGTCTTGGTCGTGTCGGAGACGCTTGACGACAGATGGTCTGGAACGTCGATACCTCCATTGTATTGTCGATGCATATACATCATTCGCAAACAAGATGGATCGCGACCTGAAGAGTGACTTGGCTCGCGTCTCGCGTCGCTCACGTTGAAGAGACCTGCACTCTGTAGCACTTTGGCATACAAACGTGTTCTGCGCCGCTGCGGTTGCGCGAATGTCGTAGAGCGCTGCGCACAACGCTCGGATCGATCGCCGCTCACTTCGACAAAACCAGAAAGCCACAGCAGCAGCAGTAGTCGATCCGTCGATCCGTATGGCACGACGCAGCAGCAGCAGTCGACGCGCGAGCGCGCACAAGCCCACAGCGCGCGTCGTCGTACGCACGGCGAGCTCCGACTCGGATGGAGCACTGCGCGCTGCGCTCGCGCGCGAGTCGAACCGCATCGTCCACTCGAGCGCGATCACAAAGGCGCTCCACGAGCGCGTGCGCTTTGAGGTCGAGCACGAGACCGACGCGCCGATCGACCGCATGCGCCCGGCGTTCGCGTTCGATCTGTACGCCAAGCGGGACGACAGCGTTGCGCGCGCTCGCGCCAAACTCGACGCGTCGCTGCCCACGCTCCTCGGCGCGCTCGCGACGGTCCTCGCGCACTCGTTCCGCTTGAACGCGTTCCCGAAGCTCAAGCGCGAGTTCTGGACGCACATCCTCGAGTCGGAGATGATGCTCCTGGACGAAGAAGACTTCTTCCAAGCGAAGAACTGGTACTGGATGATCGACGACCCGCGCTTCCCCGCGTTCAGTCTCGACGTCCCGAGCGACAACTGCACCGACTCGATCTTCGGCGCCATCGCGCACTTCTACACGACGCCGCCGCAGCACATGATCGACACACAGCTCGCGCGCCAGCACAACGCGCTCTTCGCGCCGCTCGCAGTCAACGTCGGGCTCAAGTTCCCGCGCTCGGCGCTCAAGATCGACCGGCTGCAGAGCCTCGCGCGCACGCTCGACAGCGTGTTTGCGAGTCCGACGCGTCAGTTTGGCATCGACGTGCTCGACTTGAGCCAGCACCGCTTCGGTCCCGAGCAGCTCGCAGTCGTCGCGAGCGTGCTCACGAAGAACCACACGGTCTACAGGATCCCAGACGTGCGGCTGCGCAACGTCACGGACGTGCAGCTCGCGACGCAGCCAGCGAAGCTCGCGCCGGTGCTCGACGCGCTGCTCGACGTCATCACGGCTGCGTGCAACACGAGCCTGGTGCACTCGCCCAGTCTGCGCGTGGCGTCTGCGAGTCCGCTGAAGAAGCTGCAGCTCGACCTGAACCAGCAGACAGCGCGCCACGTCGCTGCGCTGTGCTCGGCGCTGCGCTACTCGAGCTCGCTCGAGGCGCTTGGGATCGGCGGCGGACTCACGAAGCTCGATGCGCGCGAGCAGGAGCTGTGCTGGCGCTGGATCGCGTTCGGGGTCTTCTACCCTCGCTCAAAGAAGCTCGCGGCCGGCAACGCGTTCCACAAGCTCGACCTCGCGCACGCGCGGCTCAACGCCGGCGACTTGCCTGCGTTCCTCAGTGCGCTCGCCGACCCCGTGCGCGGGCTCGTGCACCACGAGACCGCCGAGAGTGCAGCAGAGACAAAGGCAGCAACCAACAGCGAGCTGCTGCTCTGCACAATCAAGCCTGGCGCGCACTTCTACGCGACTGCAAGCGCTGTCAAAAGTGACGTGCTGCACGTGCTCGTGAGCGAGTGCGAGCTCGAAGCGCTTGTGCAAGAGAACGGCTGGACGTGCGTCGTGCTGCCGGGCATCGGTCTCGGCTGGGTCGAAAACGCGCAGATCGTGCGCGTGGAGCGCGAAGCCGTGGACGTGAATGCGCGCGCGACACTCAACCGCAGCGAGGGTGGCGGCGGTCTTGCGCTGTCGCTGCGCCACATCGAGATCCCCGAGACACCTGCAGCACTCGCTGCGTTCCATGCGTTCATTGAGCGCGTCGGTCCTCAGCTCCAGGCGCTGAACCTCAACTGCGGATTTGTGCGCGGCGTCGACTGCAACGCGACCGTGCCGGTGATTCTGCGCCACTGTGTGCACCTGCAGCACCTCGACGTGAGCAACAACAGTCTGCGCAACAGCGCGATCTCGACGCTCGTGCGCGCGTTCGAGAGCGGGCTCGGCACGCATCTCCTGTCGCTCAACTTGGACTACAACGACTTCACGCACCGCGGCGTCGACAAGCTCGCGCGGTACTTGTCGAACCGGACGAAGACCCCTGCGCTGCGCGAGCTCCGTCTCGTGGGCTGCACCATGCAAGCGCGCAGCTTCGAGAGCATCTACCGAGCGCTGCGCGCGAACAAGACGCTGCGGTTCATCAACTTGACGGGGCCGTTCTACGACTACAACGGCCGCTACGTTCGTGGCTACGACGAGAGCGACAATGACGACGACGACGATGACGAGTGGGAGGACATTGGCGAAGTTGTCGGTGACGACGAGAATGAGCAAGCGACTGTGCGTCCGGAACGCGTTGTGGTGCAAGACGTCTTCGCCAGAGCGGTCGCTCAAGCGCAACGTGAACACGTGGGCGACGACAACGACGACGACATGGACGACGGCGATGATGACGACATGGATGACGACGACGACGACGAGGATATGGACGACGACGACGATGTCGCGTTTGTCGATCCACTCGGGAATGTCGAAGGTGCGGGCGTTCCTGGCACTGCTGAAGACATCGCAGCGCGCATTCGGCACATCCTTCGCGCTGGCATCGTCGACGACGCTGAGGGCGACACTGCAGCAGCAGCAGCAAATGATGATGTGGACAACGGCGATGGCGTAGAGCAACAGCAACAGTCTGCGTACGCGCTCATTCGCGCGCTCGTCGACGCCGGCGGGGCGGAAGACGACAACAACACTGCTGTTGAGCTCAATGAAGACGAGCGGATCGACCGCCTTGCTGCACTCCTCGCGGGCAACTTGCCACTCGACGACGATGGCGACGGCGACGATGACTTGATGGCTGCGCGACAAGCGCCTGCGGACCTGCCCATGCCAGCGCTCGAGCCAGCTGAAGTGCCGTCGGTACCAGCGATCGCAATGCGTGCGCGACTGCGCGCTGCGACGACAGTTCGAGACCCAGAGGACGACGAGTCGGACAACGACGTGGACGACCGACGCGACTACGACGCCGCCGAGGCACAGCGCGCGCGCATTGAAAAGCGTTTTCAAGGTCAATGGGTCGGCGACAAGCTCTCGCTCCCCCAGAAGCTCGCATTCTTGAGTGTGCTCCGCAGTCGCGCACCAGCTGCTGCGCCGTCGTCGTCGTCTCAGAAGCTCGACAGCTTCATGGCGACATCGATCATCGAGTTTGCTGGCAAGCGCGTGAAGCGCCGCATTCTGTGGGAAGACCTGCGCTGAGCAAGAGAGAAGCGGTCGTGCGAGACAGGAACGTCAGAGCTGCGCGTGGAGTGTGCATTGCGTGTGTAGGCATGTGTGTGCTTTTGTATGGACGTGTACGTGTCGAGCGCGAGAGAGAGAGCAAGGAGAGCGACTGCACGGCACTGAACGAATGATGTCGTGAACGATGATGCGTTTGCTCTCGATGCGGAGCGCGATGAAGTGCAGACACCGACCCTCGACCTGCTTGAGACTGCTCTTGCGTCGCATGGCGATGTTGTCAGAAGCTGAACATGCGCATATGAGTCGTTTGTTCACTCGGTCGTGGTGGTCGCCATGCGCAAGATGGCTACATCCACTAGGCTGGGACACCACTTGGTCACTTGAGCCGGTGATGTGTTTCGCACATGTACAGCGCACTCGTGATCATCATCGTCGTCGTCTATCGAGACGCTTCTGCACACACACGAGCCCGACGTCCCCCACTCTTGATCCATCACGATCGCGATTGCAGGTGATGCAGACCTCGTGGTGATCGATACATCCGAACAGCTCCTGACGATGTCTGTCGTGTGGATGAGTAGAATCAATCGGTCCATGAGGTCGATGCACGACGCATCCGCAGCATGTGATCGAGATCGATCGGTCGGTCGTCGTGACGATTGTGTGTGTGACTGTGTCCTGCTCCTAGTGGCCACGCACGCTCGGTAGTGTCCATCGTCAGCCAGCAAAGCGCACTACGTCGCGTCCCTGCTCGGTCTTCTTCGCCGATCCTCGCAATCACGAATGCGATCACGCTGTTCACACGCTCACTTGCGTATCTCTCGAGTCACAAGCACTCAGCAGCACCTCGATCGACATACACGTACGCGACAACGATGAAGCGCTTCGCCTCGGTCTGCGACTTGGAGCGTCAAGTGCGCGTGCAGCACGATGAGCAGCCAGCGCCAAACACAGCAGCGAACAAGCCATTCTTCTCGTCAGCGAGCGCTTCCAGACAACACATGCAGCGCATCGTCATACTCGCAGTCCTCGGTTTGATGTGCGTCTTCTCGAGCGCTGCTGCCGTCGCTGTGTCCATGACGACAAGCGGTGACAGCACCAGTGTTCGCGTCTTGGAGCGCATCAAGGCGTTCGTTGGTATTGACCCGAGCGCACCGCTGAAAGAGACGTGGGAGTGGCCGTCCGACGCAGCTGACAAGTCCAGCGACAGTCTCCACGAGCGCGAGCAAGCTCAGATGCACCGCGAGATCGCACTGAGCCTCTCGCACTTCGCGCAGCAGACGCCGATCGCACGCGGACTCGTGCTGCCGCTCTTTGACGACATCGCGCACCTCGGACTGTCTGCGATCCTCGAGCTCCGCGCACTCGGTGTGGACTTGCCGATCGAGATCCCGCACTGCGGCGACTTCAAGCTGGCGTTCCAGCGGATGATCGAGCGCCGCGACCCGCTTGTGCGCGCCTACGACGTCTGCGCACAGGCGCTCGAAGCAACGAACCTGCTCGGGTCGCGCAAGCGTCTGTTCTGCGGCTCGCCGGAGCAGTGCCACAAGCGCTTCCGCGACTTCAACATCAAGATCATCGCCGTCGTGTTCTCGCAGTTCCAGGAGCTCATGCTCGTGGACGCCGACACGGTCTTCTTCCAGTCTCCGATGGCGCTCTGGGACCTCGCGCGGTACAGCAGCACTGGCACGCTCTTCTTCCACGACCGCATCAGCACCGCCGACAAGTTCCTCGCGGCACAAGTTGCGACGTCAGCGACCGGCAAGCCCGTCAGCCGTCTCCACGCGTACTTGTCCAAGTTTGACGTCTCGCCGTACCGATCGCTCGCGTCCATTCCGCGCCGACGCCCCAGTGTCGCAAACGCGATGCCGGCGAGTCTCCGGTTCGCACCGAGCGACTTCCTCCTCACGAGCCACTCGTGGAACCTCCGCGCTGGACACGAGATGGACTCGTCACTCGTGCTCTGGAGCAAACGCAAGCAGCCGCGAGCGACTGCGATCCTCGCGTCGTTCCTCGCACTCAACGGCGTCCCGGCGCCGCCGTCGTACGGTGACAAAGAGCTCTTCTTTCTCGCGTGCGAGCTCGCCGAGACTCAGTACGCGTTCTCGGACTTTGGTGTCGGGTCGCTCGGGACCGATCTGCACGAGCACGACGGCAAGCCCGACTCGGTGCTCTGCGGCGGCGGACTGCACTACTTCCCCGCAATGACTGACATTCGCGCAAATGCACAGAGCGACCACCCGAGTGCTGCGCTGCTGTACCTCAACAGCGACGACATCTTGGCGCTGAACGTCAACGACCCGATCTATCGCACGATTGCGCGACCTGCGCACGTCTACGCTGGATCGTTCGCCGAGCGCGGGATCCCACAAGAGTGTCCATTCGACATCACGGCCGTGCCGCTCTCGCCAAGTGAGCGAGCAGCGATCGCTCGACGCCAGCAGCTCTACAAGGCCGTTCAGAGCTGGACACTGTCGTCTTGATTTAATTGTGTCGTTAGGATTCTCTCTCATGATTACGTGTCGTGATTCTATCAAAACCATGGGACCAACCACGTGTGACACAAGTGCAGTAGCAGTCTCTTGCTTATGGAGAAGCGAGCGATCGCCACACGACGCATGCGCTCACGACACAAGTGTGTCTCTGCATCATCATCAGCATCAGTATCATCTATTCAGTCACTTGCAACAGCAGCAGCAGCAGCAGCAGTCGTCGCGCTTGGTCTCTCTCTCACTCTTTTGAAGTCGTCGTCGTCGTCTCTCAGTCGCTTCGGATTCTCTCTCGCTCTCTCGCTCACACTCTTGCGTCAGACAACACCCACGCACGCACGCGCAGACACACGAGCGCCACGTCTCTCTCGCCCTCGCTCTCTCTCTCTTGACGTCGTCTGCTCACGTGCTGCTGCCGTCGACGCGCCGTCGCTTGACGCGGTCAAAGTACTCTTTCACCGTAATGCCCTTGCGCGCGGCCTTGGTGGCGTCCGACACCACGGGCTTGCGCGCCATCTTCTCCACGATCTCGCTCGCAGGCCGGAGCGTCATCCACGCGCCGTCGCTGTCGTGGATGCGGATCGTCGCGGTCGAGACGTCGTGGACACTGTCGCTACTGCTGCTGCTGCGGTTGTTGACGACGTGCACCTTGGCGTCTTCGGCCTCGCGCTGCGCCGCGCGCCGCTGCGACTCTTTCTGCTTGCGCGCGCGCTGCTGGTCGAGCAGCCGGTCAATGTCGATCTCAGCGCCGCCGCCGCCCATCTTGTCTTTTGTCACGCCAAACTTGCCGGCCACGAGGTCGTCCGGCAGCGCCTCGACCTCGTGCACCTTGTTGAGCGTCAGCACGCGGCCGTCCGGCATGCGAATGAGCTTGCCGTCTGCGAGGTTCTTGTCCAAGATCGCCTTTGACAGGTACATCTTCTTGGAGTTGGCGCGCACAAACTGCAGGCGCTCGGCGCTCGTCATCTTCTCGAGCACGGCGTCGTTGAGCTCCTGCGCTTGGAGGTCCTGCTTCTGGTTCGCCTCGCGGTTGCGCCGGTTGATCTCGTTGATGCGCAAGACGTCGTCGCTCTTGCGGCTCTGGCGCGCCTCGTTCTCGGCCAAGAGCCGCTGGAGCTTCTCCTCGAGCTTCACGGCCTTTTCAAAGTTCTTCATGTCCTGCGCCGCGCGCAAGTCGCGCTCGAGCCGCACGCGCTGCACGCCGAGCGACACGGTCGGCACGCCGATCTCGCGCTTGCGGCTCACCATCACGTTCACCTCTTCGTCCGTGTACCGGTGCGTCGCGATCAGCTTGGACTTCTCGCGGTGCAGCCGCTTCGCCTCGGCGTGCGTCGGGAAGTGCAGCCGCTCCTTGTTGAGCATCGCGCGCCAGAGCAGGAACTCGCGCTCCTGCAGCGAGTGCGTCGACACGCCGCTGAGCTTCCACTCGGCGCGGCTCTTGCCGAACGCGCATACGACGCCCGTGTGCGTCGACTCGCCCATGAACGTGTACGCCTTTGGGAGCTTGCACACGCTCACGATCTCGCAGAACCGGTACACCATCTCGCCGTCCACGACTTGGATCGGAATGCGCACGTAGAGCCCGCGCACGAGCTTGTCGAAGTATGGCTCGAAAAAGTACTTTTCAAAGAACGACCGCTTGCGCAGGAGGTAGTAGTTCGCCTGGTTCCAGTTCACGGGGACGTTCTCCTCGGGCTTGAGCTCCTCCTCTTCGTCCACGCGACCGCCGTCGAGCGCGAGCGCAGACGCCACGCCAGGCGCAGACTTTGCGCCGTCGCTCGTCCTCGAGCGCTTGTTGCTGCTGTCGTCGTTCGTGTCGTCGCCGCTGTAGTCTTCGTCGTCGTCGTCTGCGCGACTGCGACTGCGCGAGCCGCGCGTGAGTTCGTGGCGCTTCCGGCGCTTCTCTGCGAGGTCGCGGCCAGCGCCGCCGCCCGCAGCGTCTCCGTCGCTGTCGTCGTCGTCGCCAAACCGGTCGACGAGCATCGACCGCGCGCGGTCGCCAGAGCCCTTCGACTTGTTCACTTTGAGGTTCTTGAGCGCTTCTTTGCGCCGATCGCTCTCGCGCGAGCGGCCGCCACGGCGCGTCGCAACGACATCGTCGTCGTCCTCCTCCTCTTCGCTCTCAAACACGTCGTCCGCTTTGCCCTGCGACGCTGCCAAGCGCTTCTTCAAGTCCTTCTCTTTGCTCTTTTGCTCGTCGGCTTCGTACTTTTCACTGGACAAAATCCAATACAAAGTCCGATCAAAGCAAACACCCAGTCAATCGCCCAGTCGGCATCCACAAGTGCCGCGCGCATGCGCACGTACAGCAGTCGCTTCTCCTTCTCGACTTCCGTGAGTCCGTCGAGATTCACTCCGAGCTCGAGCTCCGCTTCGCTGTCTTCGTCGTCGTCGATCGCCTGCGACGCGCGCTTCTTGTTGCGGCGCGTTGGCGCAGCGTCCGCTTCGTTGTCTGCGTCTGCGTCGGCTTCAGCCTTTGCTTGGTTGCGCGCCGCAGCCTTGATCGCCGAGTTCGCCGCCTTCTTCTTGCCGCCAGCAGCGGCCTTTGGCTTTGCAGGCGACGCCTTCTTCTCTTTCTTTGGCGCCGGCGCTCGCTTCACGCGCTTCTTCTTCTTCGCCGCCGACGCGTTCGACGCGTCTGAGCCGCTGCCTGTGCCGCTCCCAGACCCAGAGCCACTCCCGCTACCGCTGCCAGATCCTGAGCCAGAGCCAGAGCCAGAGCCACTGCCGCTGTCCGAACCAGAGCCGCTACCAGAGCCAGAGCCGCTGCCGGAGCCACTGCCCGAGTCGGAGCCCGAGCCACTGCCGCTGTCGGAGCCACTGCCGCTGCCCGAGCGCGAGCCGCGCGAGCTCACCGACCCCGAACCAGCAGACGAGTTGCCGCCGTCCGACTCGTCACTGTCGTCCACGACGCGGTTCTTCTTCGCCATGGCGTTTGCTGTTGTTGCTAGTGTGACGAATGGGGTGACGAGAGCTGCTGCTGCTGCTGTGGAGTGTCGAGAGCAGCGCAGTCACTCGAGAGTGGGCGATTGATGGAGCGTTGAGGAAAGCGCACTATATGTGCGCGTGCGGGTGTGTGGAGAGCGAGCGAGCGACAGAAGCGCAGTCAGTCTGCTGCTCATTCGCACCGCGAGACGTGCATGTCGAGTCGATTCACCGTCGCACACGCATGATCGCGCACAGTCACTCACTGCAGGGCAAGACACATGTGCTGTGTACATGCCCACACACATAAAAGCATGCACTGCACTCGTACACGACGCACAGACAACATGCAGCACGCAGCACGCAGCACACGCGCATGTAGCTCGATCAGCGCACCTTTCCTTCGCCTTTGGCTCGCACAACAACAACTGGGCGACAGTTGAATCGCGCTGATCGAGATCTGCAATTCATTTTGCATACAACATTCAAGTGATCGATCAAATGCAATTCTGGCGCGAAACGCCTTAACAGACGGAATCGAGCGATTCGATTTTGAATTGCTGCGCCGGTTCGATTGAAGCTCAAAGGAGCTCGCGATCATCAGCAGCAGCACCACCAGCGCGGCGACGACGTCGTCGTGTGCGCGTGCATCGTCACTGCGATGAGCAAGCTCCGCTTTAGCGTCGCTGCATGCTCTGGCGAAGACCCAGCGTTCCCAGCGCGCGAACTCAACGAGCACGCAGCGAACAGCAAGGGCTTCCTCACACCAAAGTGCGTCCTGTAGCGTCGTGTTCGAGTGCATGCGTGACGCCAAATGGACCAGCAGGACGTAGCGATATGGCATTGCAACGACGCCAGCAGCAGCCGCAGTGACTCACTCTCACTTGCCTCTATACGCGTGTACCGTGGCAATACGTTCAGGAACTGCGAGTACCCGCAAGAGCTCGTGCTCAAGCTCCTCGATGGCGCGTGTCGAATCACACAGGTGCGCTCGCTGCTCCATGACCAACAGCGTCTTCTCGCTCGCTGACACCACTTACGCTTGCTACTGCGCATCAGGTGCAGCTGCTGTCGCACCAGACGCACATCGCGACCAAGATCGAGCTGTTCCTGAGCAAGAGCAGCGCGCTGCAGGACGCGACGTTCCAGCGCCTCGGGTGCGTCGCTCGCCTCTTCCTCTGCCGACCAACGCTCGGCCACTTGCTCACTTTGGGCTTCTATCGCTAGCTTCCTCACGCTCAAGTCGAACGTCGAGAGCAACTACATGGCGCGCGAGCTCAAGACGGTGCACATCGACAACGACGCGACGTTCGTGAAGCTCCTGCTCCATCAGTGCTACGTCAACGAGCGCAACCTGTACAGCCAAGTGGGCGTGATGGCGATCAACTTGCTCGGCGAGGCGCTCGAGCAGCCGGCGCAGCGCGACGAGCTCCCGAGTCAGTCGAGCGGCGAAGCCCTGAGCGGCGCGCCAGCAACGATGCGGTCTGTGCCCAAGCCGAGCGCCGGTGCGTCCGAGGACCTGAGTTTCGACTTGCGCTTCGACGCAAAGACCGCCACGCGGATACGCGAGATCCAAGTGGCCAAGGACCACGCTGTGGCGATGGAGGACTACGACCAAGCAAAGCGGCTCAAGCAGATGGAGGAGCAGCTCAAGAGCATCGGGCTCCAGCTCGCGCGCCTCGAAGCCCAGAAGCGCGACGCTGTCGCGAACGAAGACTACGACGCGGCGAAGCGCATCAAAGACGAGATCAGTCTGCTCGAAGCCTCGGTTGGGAGCAACGAGACGCAGCCGATCGTCGTCGCGAGCTCAAGCGCCTACAGCTCACCATCGCCGACGTACTCGACAGGGTCTGGCACTGGCAATGGCCGCTCGATGTCGCGGAGTCAAGTGCTCCCGCGTGCTGCGGCAGCGATCGTCGGGACAAAGAGCAGCAGCGCAGCGTCGTCGAGCTTCTCGCCGCGCGACATGTACCCAGACGAGTCGCCTGCGTCCAAGCAGCAGCAGCCGATGCGCTCGGCCGGCGGCTTCCCAGGCGACCGGAGTCCGCAGCATCCTAGCCACAGTCGCTTTGGACAGGGACCGTCGCCGGGCGACCAGGACCATGATGACAACGACGACACGGACGGCGATCCTGCGAGTGGCGGGCCGAATCCGCACTTCCGCGGCATCCCAGACGCAGAGAGCTTGCCGGATCCAGACGAGATCCCAGCGGCGCTCGCGAAGGAGAACGAGCAACTCATTCAAGTCATCGGCCTCTTCTTCACGCGCTGCCTCTATAGCAATCTGTGGAACCACCGCGACGCAGCGATCCGAAAAGTCACGATGGACCTCGATCGGTACAACGTCGAGCCGCGCGAGCTCCTCGACATCTGCTCGACGCTCGTGCAGAGCGGCGCGGGCGACCGCATCGCGCAAGTCGCGCTCAGCGCGTTCCGGCTGCTCGAGCGCATGCTCCCGCTCGCAGCGAAGGTCCGGAAGGACGACTTGTGCCACATCGTACGTCTCTCTTGGTGGCGTTGGATGGCTCTAGGACGTCACTGCTGCTGCTGCTGAGACTCACGACACACTCTTGCTCGCTCTCGTCTGACGGCGCTAGCTCGGGAATAGCATGACGCAGCTCGTGAACAAACTCGGAGAGCCGCAGACCAAAGTCCGCGACGAAGCCGCAGCGCTCCTCGTGCGCTTGGCCGGCACAAAGAACGTCGGCGTCGCGTTCGTGGCGTCGCACGTGACCAAGCGCGCAAAGAAGCCGCTCGGCGTCAAGTTCCTCCAAGGCCGCTTGGTCGTGCTCAAGGACCTCGTCGGCGCGTTTGAGCTCCAGGGCCCCGACTCGGACTACTCGGTGAGCGGCATCCTGAGCTTCTTGGAGGACGCCAACTGCTTTGCGCACCCGAACCGCGAGATCCGCGACCCTGCAAAGGACCTGACGGTCGCGCTCTTCCTCGTACGTACTGCGTTGCGTTGCGTTGGCCTCTGCCTCATGGACGTGCGATGGACTGACGAACGTGGTCGACCGCACAGCTCGTGGGCTCTGAGGTCGAGCCGCTCCTCAAGTCGCTCCGGCCGAAGCAGCTCGAGGAGTACCAAGCGGCGTTCGAAGCTGCCGAGACTGCAAAGGCGTCGAACGCGCGTGCGAGTGCCGCCCCGCAGCACACTGCGACCAAGGCGAGTGCGAGTCGTCCGGCGCCTGCGCGGCTCCCAGACGAGATGCAGATGCGCCACGACGACGCGCTGACTGGCGATGGCGACGACGACGACAGCGACGCGTCCGTGGACGAGTACACGTGTCCGTTCTGCGGCGTCGTGGACGGCGCATTCGACTCGGATCGGCTGGACCACCACTTCTGGGCCGCGTGCAAGATGCTCAGTCCGTGCAAGATGTGCGGCCAAGTGATCGAGATCGCGTGCTTGAACGAGCACTTGCTCGTCGAGTGCGAGCTCAAGCGCAACCACAAGGAGTGTCCGCGGTGCGGCGAAGCGATCACGACCAAGTTCTTTGACCAGCACGTGCGCCTGAGCGACTGCCTCCCGAGTCCGCACCCAAAGCGCGCGAGCCGCTGTCCGCTCTGCCACGACGACATCCCGCCCGGCAAGCGCGGCTGGCGAGAGCACCTCATGCACGACGGCTGTCCAAACAACCCGCGCTCGTGACGCGCGCTGTAGAGCGAGAGCTGCAGTCGTCAGTAGTAGCAGCAACGTCCTCACGTGTTCACTCGGTGGCTCTCGCACTGTTCTACGTGACGGACGGACTCTTGTGCTGCGAGACGGACAGACGCTTGGACTCACAAGTAGACGACGTGTGCACTCAGCGCCGTCGCGAGGCGCAAGTCGGTCGACTCGATGCGCTGACCGCGGAAGTGCACAGTCGTCTCGCCATACACCGCGTGCTGAACGACGTGGCCGAGCGCGAGGTCATGCTTCGTGACGCCGACGATGCGCCACGCGCACTTGAGCTCAGCGCTGTCGTCGTCGTCTGCAGCGCTCTCGCTGATGCACAAGATCGTGAGATCTGCGACTTCGTACGTTGCTGTCGCTACTTGCCACTGCATAGTGAGTTCGTCAAGCGGGTGCGATGCTGGTAGCTTGGTCCGCGATGCTGTCGCGGTGTTTGGTGTAAAGCACCACGAGGCATCGTACGTCACGTCCACGAGCGCAAAGTGCGCGCTCTGAGTGACAAACTCGCGAGCGATGCGCTTGTACTCATGTGGCGACGAGCTGCTGCGTTGCTCCGTTGACGACGGCGCGAGCTGGAGCGTGAAGTGTAGGTCGTGCAGGTACGCGTTGCGCTCCGAGCGCTTGCGAGCGAGCACGTCGGCGCGCATTTGCTCGACTTTGCGCTTGAGACGCGTCTTGCGGCACGAGATGCGGTTGCGCTCGCGCCGCTTCTTCGTGTGCGCGTTCACGCTCGAGCTGTTCGCGGCTGATGCACTTGCTGGTGGCTTCGAGCTCGGTTCCTTCGGCGCTGCTGCAGTCGCGACTGTCGTTGCAGCGTACAGCAGCGCTTGGAACGACGGAAAGTTGACGACCTCTTGGACATTCGCACTTCGATGGCCGTCGTCACCATCGACAGGAGCGTCTGCATCGCGTAAGAGCTGACTCGCTGCGTAGAGCAAGAACGTGCTGCTGGCATCTTCGTCATTGTCGTCGATGCGCTCGAACTCACGCTGCTGCATTTGCAAGCGCTCGGTCTTGACCCGCATTGCGCTGTTGCGTCAGTCGAATGCTCGAGCAAGACGTCGTAGTTGTCGTTGTCGCTCTTGGCTGCGAATGGTGCAATGCGCGCTCTTTCTCGACGCTGGAGCTGCTCGTCGAGGAGCTCCAAGTGAGCGAGCAAGTGCTTTTGGAGCGAGAAAGTGCATCAGTGTAGCGTCCCATACTCACGGCGCAAAACAACAGCGATGATACGTAAGAGCGCTTCGTGCCATGCGCGCATGCGCCGTGTCGAGACTCTAGGTCGAGACCAAGGCAGAGCGCCTGCATGTGCGCATGTATGCCGTCGAGGCAAGGCGAGCTCTTGATGGAGTTGATGGAGTTGGTGACGATTGTGCTGGGACAGAAATGGATAAATCCAATAGGGATAAAACCCAATCAAATATCATAGACGTATCGTTGATATATTTGGTGTGGATATCCTATCGAAAAACATTTATCTATCTCGGTTGTATGATTCTATTTATCATATCTATGAACATGCATTAAATCGAATTCCGATTGCACTTGTATGGAGTATGCCACAGAATATTGTACAGATGTTTGATGTAGCCACCTCGATCGAGGATGAGTCAAGAGTCGGGTTCGAGTCACGTTCGTTGTTTACGAGCGTTGCAGGCGCCATGTAGCGCGCACATGGACACTAGCGAGTCGTACACACACCTTTGAGTTCATTGCGATGTGATCGATCCCCATACCTTAATGAGCACACAGAGACTGGCTTTGCTTGACCATCGCTGCCTCTATCGAGCTCTGCAAAAATGCGGTGCCAAGAGCTCATTCGCGTGTTGACGCCAAGCTGATGGAAATTCGTAACAGCGAATCGTCTATACGATATTCAAGAGCCCATTCTCAATCGACCCGAATAGAAGAGCGGTTCAGCGCGTCCTGTCTGACGTCCAGTGCCGCTTCTGCTCTTATCGAGAAAGACACTCTTGCAGTCGTCGCTGCTCCGCCACCGCAGACGACGGTGCCACTCACGGTGCCACTCGCGCACACGACATCGTCATTAGCCTTGCGCTGCTGTTGCGACTGCTATTGCTGCGTCTTGCAACGCACTACATCATGCTGCTGCGCCGCACAACTTCGTCGAAGCATGCCCACAGCGGCTTCCAAGCACTCGAGTCACCGCAGCACCCATCGTCTTCTAGCGGATCTCGTGCGCACCGATTGCTTGCCTCACACATGTATGCTCTTTTGCTCTTGCGAGCGACTGACAGACGTGCATTGCACTGCTGCGCAGCCGAGTCACTCGAGCGCAAGCGCCATCGACGCCACTCAATCGGCAAAGTCCAGGACCTCACGTGGAAAGAGCGCGCACAGGCGTTCATCGACGGGTGCGTGTGTGCAATTGAGACGAGTCCGAGCAGTGCTGTTGCATGTAGAGCTCAGGTCGTTGTGGCTATGACTACTTCTGCTACTGCTGTGCAAGCAGGAAAGGAGGCATCGCGCTCGAGTCGTTCAATGTCTTGCTCAGTCTCGCGCTCGTCGTCATGTCGGTCATTGACGTACGTGCGAACGATCCTTTGCTCCATGCTCTCGTGCCGCTGCTGCTCAAACTCACCATTGCCTGGCGCTTTGTCGCTCGCATTGCGCTTGCAGTCGTACGAAGCGACAAAGTTCACGAGCGGCAACGCAGCGTACAGTCACTTTGAGCTCTTCTCGACGCTGCTCTTCGCGCTCGACTTTGTACGAACGCGAGCATCCGTTGTCACTGGACGCTGCAGCACGACAACACTCCCTCCCTCCCTCACTCACTCACTCACTCACGCCCAAACGTCTTGCGTCTGTGTTTGACTGCCAGTGCCTCCACTTGTACGCATCTGACGACCGCCTTCGGTTCGTCGTGAGCCCCATGGGGATCATCGACCTCCTCACGATCATCCCACCGATCATCACCGTACGTGCCAGCACTCTCACATCGACGACATCAATGGTGATCTAACGTCCACTGCTCGTCTCGCTTCAGTACTTCCTCGCATCGCTCCAGCTCGACATCCTCCAGCTCGTGCGCGTCGCACGCGTCTTCCGGATGCTCGCAGTCCTGCGTCTCTATCGCATTGTCCAGTCCTACCGAGGCTTCGACTACGAGGTTCGTTCGTTCGTGCACCACTGGCGTTCAACGCACTTGTCTACTTGCACACAGACTCGCCTCACCTTCTTGTCTCGACTGCCTCGATAGCTCGGCGTGCTCGCGTTCATGATCTTCGCGCTCATCTTCGTCGCTGCAGGCGTGTTCCAGATCCTCGAAGAGTCCTACTACACGTCCATCGGCTCAGAGCTCCAGTTCCACCACGCGATCTACTTTGTCTTTGTCACGATGTCGACCGTCGGCTTTGGCGACATCACGCCCAAGAACACTGCGTGTACGTCGCCACTTGCGTCGGCTGTCTAGAGCGAATGTGATCGCCGACTCACACTGCGTCTGCTGCCTCTTGCGATGGCGATCGTTTGCGTCGTGCGCTCCACAGCGCAGTTCTTCGTGATCTTCATGATCATCGTCGTGATCACAGTCATTCCGCGCCAGATCAACCGCCTCGTCGAGCTCTCGAAGCTCCAGCACGACTACATGCACAACTACAGCGTCCGGAAGCGCAGTGTCCAGAACGGCGGCCACGTCGTCGTGACTGGCCACGTGAGCTCCGAGTCCGTCGGTGAGTTCCTCGCCGAGTTCTACCGCGCGCGCATGGGTCGCGTGAACATGGACGTCGTGTTCCTGACCGACGTGGCGCCGACCGATCGGCTCCAGAGCCTGCTCTTGAACGCCAAGTACCGCCGCCGCGTGACGTACCTCAAAGGGAGCTTGCTCATCGACAAAGACGCCAAGCGCGCGTGCGTCGAGCAAGCTGCCGCAGTCTTCATCCTCGCTGCGAAAGACAACCCCAAGCACGCAGACGCAGCGGACGCACTCACGATCCTCCAAGCGCTCGCGATCGACAAGTACCGGTTCCAGAACCGCGTGACCGGGTCGTCATCCGCCCGGCGCGAGCGCGACATCCGGTGCTTTCTCCAGATCCTGTCGCCGCAGCGCACGCGCGGGCTCCGGACGATCACTGGCGCAGAGGTCGCGCTCAATACGCCGCGACTGCGCACTGCAATCCTCGCTCGGAGCATCGTGTGTCCTGGCGCCACTGCGCTGCTGCTCAACCTCATCTCGTCCGCCTCGGAGCACGACGTCGACGAAGCAAAGGTATCGAATGTCCCGTGGGTCGCCGAGTACGCCCACGGCCTGCAACACCAGCTCTTCCCAGTCTTCCTCCCGCGCTTCTACGACGGCGTGCTGTACGAGAGCGCCACGGAGCTGCTCTACACCCAGTGCGTCTTGTGGCTTGTCTGTTCGATCTGCTTGTGTGTGCTTCTTCGTAGAGTGTTCTCACTCGCGTATGTGTACTGTCGCCTGCCTGCCTGTCGATGGACATGTCTGTAGCTTCAGTATCATCTTCGTCGCGCTCTACAACAAGCTCGGGGCCAAAGACCACGGCAAGCGCATTCGACTGAGTCCGTTCGGGCAGCCGCTGCGAGAAGAGTACGTCCATGGGTGTGGTGCTTTGTCCAATCCAGCGACCATGAGACGCCGTCGGGAGGACTGACACTGTTGACGGTGTGTCTGGTGCGTCGCCAGTGACATTGGCTTCTTCATTGCGCCGAGTGCTTCGTTCGCCAAGCACGCGGTCGAGGCGCTCGCTGTTCGCCAACTCGGCGCTCGTAGTAAGCACAGCAGTCAGCTCCCGACGCTCGTGTTCTCGTCAGACAACGTGCTTGACCGCCAGTCGATGGTGAACGAGCGAAGTCCGTCGGTTGATCTGCTCAGCGACGTGAGCGATGGCGAAGACGAGCGGAGTGACGACGGGCAGACTGGCGACTATCGCCGGCAGCAGCGACTCGGCAACAGTGATCTTGGTCCCTCGCACAAAGCACGTGCACTCTCGATCGGTACTGACGTGACGCTCGTGCACACGCGCGGACGCTCGAGCTCGAGCGACTCGTCCTCGTCGTCGTCTTCGTCGTCATCCGCTTCGTCGTCGTCTGCACCGGCGACTGCATCAACTCTGATGTCCCACGTGCCGCTGCTTCCGCCGTTCGCTCGACAGCAGCAGTCGTTCTCGTCGTCGGCGGCGCTCCCGTCTGTCCCTGCGCCGATGCTGCGTCGCACGAGCTCGATCCTTGCAGCCAAGTACATCGAGCGCCTGCACGACCACATCGTGATCTGCGGTCCGTTTGCTCACGGCTACCAGATCGCGTGCTACCTCGCGCAGCTCTACAGGACCGAGCGCATGGCGCCGCACAGCAACGCTGGCGCAATGCCGACTGTTCTGCTGCTCGTGAAGCGGTTCCCGAGCGACGCGGACTTTGAGAACTTGCCAGCGCCACTACCACCGAACGTGTTTGTCGAGCGCGGCGTCTCGCAGAACGTCGAGGACCTCCTTCGCGTGCGGGCGTTCGAGGCGAAGGCCGTGCTCATGATCCCTGGGCACTGGAAGTACCACGTCGACGAGTTCCGCGAAGAGAGCCTCGAGGAGCTCTCAGATCACCTCATGGACTACCAAGTGATCATGTCGACGCTGTCGCTCCAGACTGTGCACGACCTGCACCACGAGCACCTCCGGTCGTCGCGCACAGCTGCGAGCTCACAGGCGCTCAAGCGGCGGCTCTCGAGCCTTGGCGACGGATGCAGCAGCGCGTTCAACAAGCTCACGCTCGGGTGCTCAGTCGTGCGGAGCCATGACAGTATCAAGTACTTTGCATACAAGAGCAGCCAGAGCAACCACGGCCACGGTCTCCATCGCACTCCAAGCGCTTGCGTGACGCGGTGCTCGAGCCGCTTTGCTCTGACCACCAAGCGCGCTCGGCGCGAAGACGTGAGTGGCGTCGAAGCCGAGCTGCTTTTGCCTGCGGCGTTCGCGCCGTCGTATGCCGCAGGCGAAGTCTTTGTCGACAGTGTGCTCGACACGCTGCTGTGCCAGTCGTTCTTCAATCCGTACGTGATCGACCTCGTGCACGCGCTCGCAGGCGACTACTTCGCGTCGAGTGCGCATCGCACGTCGGCGTCTGCGAGTCCGTTCGCGTCGTCGATGATGAAGTACTTCGCGAAGTCGCCCGAGACGCGAGGGCCATTGGCTGCGAGTAGCGGCGGCAGTAGCTCTCCAGGCACGACACAGACGACCAGCTGTGCGAGCACTGTCACCACACCGCTCGAACAGACCCAGAGCAGCGCCAGGAGCTCTCGGTATGGCAGCGGTGAGCTCCCAAGCAGTCGCAGCGGCGACCCTGACTCGAGCGACGACACTGGCGTCCGCGATGGCGCGCCTTCGGCTGCTGCAGAAGAGCTCCCAGCAGATGACACGAATCAGCACCCTGTGCTCTCGACAGCAGCAGTTGCGGACAGGCTCGACGGCGAGACTTTCAAGACTGTGTTCACTCGTGGACTCGAACAGGGCGTGCTCGTGCTCGGGATCTACCGACGCGCGAACGACCCGCGACGCGGCAACACGCTGCCGTACGTCTTCACGTGTCCAAGCAGCGACGCCAGCCACACTGTCGAGCGCGGCGACAGCTTGTACGTCCTCTCAAAGCACCACGCGCCAGTGATCATCGAGTAGAGATCGCAGATGCCAGCGTCTGCATGTACAGTATGGAAACAGTACAGTGAGTGAGTGTGCGTAAGTGATACTATCAACGAGTTCGCAGTCGAGGCACGTCGGCAGTCCAGAAGACGCTCAAGCACTTGGCGAACATGCTCGCTCAGAACCTCCAGCACTTCGTACACACATGAGCACGAGTACTGGTGCTCTTGTGAACAACTGCATTTGATTTTGATAAATCTCGACGCAATCACGAGAGAGAATCCGAACGACACAATTAAATCAAGATGACAGTGTCCAGCTCTGAACGGCCTTGTAGAGCTGCTGGCGTCGAGCGATCGCTGCTCGCTCACTTGGCGAGAGCGGCACGGCCGTGATGTCGAACGGACACTCTTGTGGGATCCCGCGCTCGGCGAACGATCCAGCGTAGACGTACGCAGGTCGCGCAATCGTGCGATAGATCGGGTCGTTGACGTTCAGCGCCAAGATGTCGTCGCTGTTGAGGTACAGCAGCGCAGCACTCGGGTGGTCGCTCTGTGCATTTGCGCGAATGTCAGTCATTGCGGGGAAGTAGTGCAGTCCGCCGCCGCAGAGCACCGAGTCGGGCTTGCCGTCGTGCTCGTGCAGATCGGTCCCGAGCGACCCGACACCAAAGTCCGAGAACGCGTACTGAGTCTCGGCGAGCTCGCACGCGAGAAAGAAGAGCTCTTTGTCACCGTACGACGGCGGCGCCGGGACGCCGTTGAGTGCGAGGAACGACGCGAGGATCGCAGTCGCTCGCGGCTGCTTGCGTTTGCTCCAGAGCACGAGTGACGAGTCCATCTCGTGTCCAGCGCGGAGGTTCCACGAGTGGCTCGTGAGGAGGAAGTCGCTCGGTGCGAACCGGAGACTCGCCGGCATCGCGTTTGCGACACTGGGGCGTCGGCGCGGAATGGACGCGAGCGATCGGTACGGCGAGACGTCAAACTTGGACAAGTACGCGTGGAGACGGCTGACGGGCTTGCCGGTCGCTGACGTCGCAACTTGTGCCGCGAGGAACTTGTCGGCGGTGCTGATGCGGTCGTGGAAGAAGAGCGTGCCAGTGCTGCTGTACCGCGCGAGGTCCCAGAGCGCCATCGGAGACTGGAAGAAGACCGTGTCGGCGTCCACGAGCATGAGCTCCTGGAACTGCGAGAACACGACGGCGATGATCTTGATGTTGAAGTCGCGGAAGCGCTTGTGGCACTGCTCCGGCGAGCCGCAGAACAGACGCTTGCGCGACCCGAGCAGGTTCGTTGCTTCGAGCGCCTGTGCGCAGACGTCGTAGGCGCGCACAAGCGGGTCGCGGCGCTCGATCATCCGCTGGAACGCCAGCTTGAAGTCGCCGCAGTGCGGGATCTCGATCGGCAAGTCCACACCGAGTGCGCGGAGCTCGAGGATCGCAGACAGTCCGAGGTGCGCGATGTCGTCAAAGAGCGGCAGCACGAGTCCGCGTGCGATCGGCGTCTGCTGCGCGAAGTGCGAGAGGCTCAGCGCGATCTCGCGGTGCATCTGAGCTTGCTCGCGCTCGTGGAGACTGTCGCTGGACTTGTCAGCTGCGTCGGACGGCCACTCCCACGTCTCTTTCAGCGGTGCGCTCGGGTCAATACCAACGAACGCCTTGATGCGCTCCAAGACGCGAACACTGGTGCTGTCACCGCTTGTCGTCATGGACACAGCGACGGCAGCAGCGCTCGAGAAGACGCACATCAAACCGAGGACTGCGAGTATGACGATGCGCTGCATGTGTTGTCTGGAAGCGCTCGCTGACGAGAAGAATGGCTTGTTCGCTGCTGTGTTTGGCGCTGGCTGCTCATCGTGCTGCACGCGCACTTGACGCTCCAAGTCGCAGACCGAGGCGAAGCGCTTCATCGTTGTCGCGTACGTGTATGTCGATCGAGGTGCTGCTGAGTGCTTGTGACTCGAGAGATACGCAAGTGAGCGTGTGAACAGCGTGATCGCATTCGTGATTGCGAGGATCGGCGAAGAAGACCGAGCAGGGACGCGACGTAGTGCGCTTTGCTGGCTGACGATGGACACTACCGAGCGTGCGTGGCCACTAGGAGCAGGACACAGTCACACACACAATCGTCACGACGACCGACCGATCGATCTCGATCACATGCTGCGGATGCGTCGTGCATCGACCTCATGGACCGATTGATTCTACTCATCCACACGACAGACATCGTCAGGAGCTGTTCGGATGTATCGATCACCACGAGGTCTGCATCACCTGCAATCGCGATCGTGATGGATCAAGAGTGGGGGACGTCGGGCTCGTGTGTGTGCAGAAGCGTCTCGATAGACGACGACGATGATGATCACGAGTGCGCTGTACATGTGCGAAACACATCACCGGCTCAAGTGACCAAGTGGTGTCCCAGCGTAGCCATCTAAGAGAGTGTGATAGCTCACTCATGCCAGCAGCATACGCACAAGGATGGTGCCGCCAAGCCATCGAGACATCAGCACACAGCAGTCAACACTCTCACACATGCAGCACGCGCGAGTGGAGGCTGCATTGCCACGGCAACAGCTCGTCTGCAGGATGCTACATGTAACAACAAGATCAGCAGCAACTGCACGAAGAAGCAACAACACTGTGTCTCCTTTGGACTCAGCGGTCAATCACACGCAGCGCGCTTTGTCGTTCGCGCACCTACTGAACACGGCGCACACACACATGCGTGTTCTCACGCTATGGAGCTTCGTCACGCACACTACTCACGCCGCTCGCGTCCTGTGCGATCTCGTGAAGTTTGTGCACGACAAACGCCATGCTCACGCGCTCGCTCGGCTCGGTCTTGGTCATCAACTCGATCAAGTTGCGCTGCTTTGGCGTCATCGAGGCTGGTAGTGGCGGCGACATGCCCCGGCGGAGCCAGAAGCGCACTTGGCCAAGTTGCAGTGGGTTTGGTCCCCACGGCGGCTCGCCGCTCACGGCTTCGATGATGCACATCGCGAACGAGTACACGTCGGATGCAAACGACGGTCGACCGCCATTCAAGTACTCGGGCGAGCGCCAGTTCACGGCGCCGATGTTCTTCACGTCGATCTGGATCTCGGCTTCGTCCAGTAGACAGCTCAGTCCAAAGTCGATGAGCTTCGCTTTGTGGTCGAGTCCGATCATGATGTTGTCGCACTTGAGGTCGTTGTGCGCGACGTTCATGCTGTGGAGGTACTGCAGTCCGAGCGCGGCTTCGTGGAGCTTTTGCCACGCCAAATGGTCGGTGCGCGGCTCGAGCTTCTGCCGTTCGTCTCCTTGCTCTTCCTGTTGCTGCTGCTGCGTCTTGTTCTTCTTCGTCTTTGCGAGGTACGTGCGCAGGTCGCCGTTCCCAGCAAACTCGCACACAAAGTACCGCTTGTCGACGTGACTCGCGCCAAAGAACTTGAGCACGTGCGGGTGGCTCAGCCGGTGCCACACACGCACTTCGTGGAGCAGCAAGTCGGTCGAGATCGTGTCGATGTCTTCTTCAAAGCCCATGAACTTGATCACGACCGGCGTGTCGTTCCAGCTGCCTCGGAACACGGCGCCGAACGCACCTTGGCCGATCTGGTCCGACTCGCTGAACGCCAGGTGCTGGAGCGACAAGTACCACGACGGCCGCTGAGGACGAGCGGGCTGACTAGGTTGCTCAAGTAGCTCGCCACTTGTCGATCGGTCCTGACGCGTGATCCAAGCCCACAGAGTGCCTCGCTTTCGCACTCTGGGTGCCGCGACCGGTGCAGGAGCTGCAGCAGGGTCAGCTGCAGCTGCTGCTTGGAGAAGACCGTTGCGCGTCCACTGCTCGTACACTGCTGCTGGCGTATCGAGATGGTTCAGCGTGATCGCATCCGACGGACTCTTGCTTGTCTCCTTCGTGGCGTCGATCGTGACGCTGTCGACTCGAGCGTCAGTCAGATCCACTGGGTGGAGGACGGACGCTGGCGCTTCGAGTCGCCATCGTCGAATCGAGTCGGTCGCTGCCACGTCCAGACTGTCGAGCAGCGGATCTAACTCCGAGTACACCAAGTGGTGCGACTCGGCCACTTTGCGACTCCGCATCTGCTCGTACACTGACTTGTTCGACACGACCGTGCGCACATAGCGCTGCAGGCGCGCCACTGCGGCGCAGAACGCCACGACGTCCGCGTCCAGTGGAGTCTTCCCTTGCGCTTGCAGCCGACGAAAGACAAACGCGAGTGCTGGCAAGACGTTCTCGAGCATCCACTGCGCATCTGGGAGCTCTTCGCATCGCGCCTGGATGTGAGCAAGTGCAACTGGGATCGAGTGGTAGCCGAGGGCAGGGAACTCGTACTCGTCGAGTCGCTGGGACTCGATCTGGAGAGCAGCAACGCAAGGCAACAAGTGTGTCAACGAGGGGGACTCGATGGAGAACGAATGTGTGCGCATGCTCTGGAGCCAAACGCACCTTTGCCCTGACGCTTGAAGCACACGATGCGCCGTCGCTAGTGTCGCCGCCTCTCTCGGTGCGGTCCGCTTCGACTGCAAACTGCTTGAGCCGGCGCACGACGAACACGATGTCCACGCGCTGGCTGGGGGCGCGAGCGCACATCTGCATGATAAGGTCGTACTCGCTCTCGGTCATGGTCGATGGCCTAGTCGGAGGTCCGAAGAGCGCGTAGCTGAACTGCGTAGCCACTAGAGTTGTCAGCTTGTCCACGGCGTCCCAGACGCACAGCCCCAGCGCGTAGATGTCGGACGGAGCACAAGTTCCGGAGGAGCTCCACTGCTCTGGAGCGACCCAGTCCAGAGCGTTCTCCAAACGACGAATCTCTGCGCCGACTTTGTTGAGCTTCACGACGCCGTCCGAGCCGATGATGAGCGTCTCGTTGGAGACGCAGCCGTGCACAACGCCTCGGCTATGCAGGTACTGCAGTCCGAGCGCCGCTTGGTGCAGACACTGCCACGTCAACGCTCGGTTCGATGCTTTGCGCAGGTGCTCTAGCAGTGGCTTTGCGTCTGGCACTGCTTCAAAGACAAAGAGTCTGTCGCTTCCGACGTGGCACGCGCCGTAGAGCTTCATGACGTTCGGGTGGCTCAGTTGATGCCACTGCGTCGCGGCATCTATGAACCCCTTCAACGGCATCGAGCTCGTCCCAATCGTGACACTGGTGTCTCGCCACTTGCCGTCGTAGCACTTGATCGTTCTGTCGAAAATGCCGCTTCTCTTCTGGACGGCGTTCCAGTCGTGGAACTCCAGGTCGTCGGGCGAGATGAACCACGTGGGGGCGTCAGGCGGCGTCGCGATCTTGCAGATCCAGACAAAGCGCTCGAGCACAGACTGGATCAACACCTGCGCTCGCTCATTCTGCTCGCGCTGCCGAGTCGAGAGTTCGTACTGGAGCCGCACAGCCATCTCGCGCTGCTTCTCGTCGTCTGCATCTTCACATCCGTTCATGAAAGCGTCGTCAGTGCTCAGCGCGCGCTCAAAGCACTGCTGGAGCTCTTGGTCGTCATCGTCCTTGTTGCTCACGACCGTCTCGTCTTGCACGAGCTGCTGCAGGATGCCAAAGTGCGTCAGCTCTTCGTGGATGTCGTAGACGCGCTGGAGGATCACTCGACTCGCGACAAAGCGCGCAAGCACCGTCACCTTCTTCTCGATGTCAAACAGCAGACGACAGGCGCGGAACAGGATGCTCGCAAACGTCACGAGTGCGTCGAGAGTCACGCTTGCCGCTCCTTGCTGGCGCTGGAGCTGTGAACTGACGTCTTGCAGTCGTGCGAGCATGCGCAAACACACCGACTCGAACTCGAACGTGACCGTCGCGCACACTGTCTGCATCGTTGCCAACGAGCCTGGAATGAGCGGGTACTCATCGGCTTGGACGTCTTCGACACAGAGCACGCCACGACCGCCTTGAGCGACGAGCTGCTGCACGACTGGGAAGATGTCGGATCGAGCAACCGAGATGAGCGGCGTCTCGCCATCGACGTTGCTGCGGACGTTCGCGGGTGCGCCAGCTTGAACGAGTGCTTGGAGGATCTGCATGTGACCAGCTCGACCAGCGAGTGTCAGTGGTGTCTCGCATTCGCGAGGGGTCTCAGAGCTGGCATGCGCCTTGGCACGGACGTTGGCGCCGCACTCGATCAAGTACGCCACTGCATCGAGTCGTCCAAGTTCCGCCGCGTAGAACAGCGCGGTTCGACCGTCTCGCGTCGTGCGCTCAGTGTTCGCACCGCTTGCAAACAAGAGCTGACGGCGATTCAGAAGGAGCGTCTTGAGAGCATCGAGGTTGCCGATAGCTGCAGCAGCAAAGAGCGCGACTTCATCGTCCGTGGGGCGGCTGCCAGACTCGTCAAACGCGCTGTGTTTGAGCAGAACCGCCACAACGTCTGGGTGTAGTCGCTCGATCGCACGCTCGAGCGCAGTCTTGCCGAACTTGTCTCTGATGCTCACGTCTGTTCCAAGCCGAACCAGCGCTGCTGCAACCTCGGCGCGACTCGATTTGGCGTCGTAGAGCGTCAGTACAGCGCAGAACAACGGCGTCTGGCCGTTGTCGTCTGTGGCGTTCACGTCGGCTCCGAGTCGCACCAGCTCGGTCATGACGTCGGCGTTACATGACCATGCTGCGCAGTGCAGCGCTGTCTGGCCGTAGTTGTCTGTGGCGTTCACGTCGGCTCCGAGTCGCACCAGCTCCGTCACGACGTCAGCGTTGCATGACAATGCTGCGCAGTGCAGCGCGGTCCGGCCGACATCGTTGATGGTGTTCACATCGGCTCCACATCGGACCAGCTCGATCGCGATGTCGACATGCCCTGACTCGGCTGCGCGGTGTAGTGCTTGCGGGCAGTCTTCACCCGTGGCGTTCACATCGGCTCCGTGCCGAACCAGCTCAGTCACAACGCCTGCATGGCCCGACTCGGCAGCGAGACACAGCGCGGTCTTGTTGACCTTGTCCTTGACACTCACGTCTGCGCCGAGTTGAAGCAGCTCAGTCACAGCCTCGATCTGACCCGACTCGGCTGCGCTGTGCAACGCTGTCCTGCCGGACCCGTCCTTGCTATTCACGTCTGCTCCGTCGCGAATCAGCTCCGCCATGTCGATCACACGGCCCGACAGTGCCAAGGCAGTCAGCTTTTCCGCGTCGCCTTCAACGCCGAGCAGCGCAGTCAATAAGAGCGTGACAAAGTCCACGTTGTCGTCATCTGCAGATGCGTCCTCGCGGATGTTGTCAGCGTCTTCGTGGTGATCGCTCGATGGCGCTTGCTCATCTGTAGCATGCAGGATGACGTTGAGCGAGCCGATGGTAAGTCTCTCGTGACGACTCATTCAGGTGGATCAGCACGGGTTACTGCGCGCCAAGTACGCACCGGAGCGGCTTGGTTGGTTCCCCATCGCGAGGACGCTGTGCGTGATCAACTGCTGCACTTCTTCGCCACACCCGCTTCTATGCGTTTACAAGCGTGCACATGAGCACTGAGTGTGAGCGCATGCGTACCAAGTGCAGTGGCTTGCTTCCAAGACTCACAAGGCGTGGTCATGAGCATGACGTACCAGGCGATAATCTGTCGTGGGTTGTAGCTCGTGATGTTTGTGCGAGAGCGACGTGTGAGCATGCGAGTGCTGGGAGTCGCTTGCAGAGCCTGCTGCTTGTGCTGTCTCGCTCGTCTTCTAGAGTGTGCGCTGACGCTCGCTCCTTCTTCTCGTCGTCTCTTTCAAGTGTGTGTGCGGGATATCGCCTTTGGATCGAGCGAGAGTGATACTGAACCCAGTGGCCGAAATGCACCAAAATCCATTGCCGCGACACCAGCTTGAAGTGACAATGGTTGTTGCGCTCGTCATTCCAGACGCAAACCACACAGAAGTCTCGACATGAATATGAACATCGCACGAGACCTCTTCCACGCTCGACCCACGCGTGTCCAGACATTCTGTGCGCAAGCATCGCTGCTGGTTATACCATAGAGCTCCAGCTCGTCAAAGCCGCTGCATTCTCGTGGCACTGAATGGCGCTCGACGATACATTTGTGCGCTTGACGACACACTAGTTTCCTCAAGCAACACCTTGTGATAATATGCCAGAGATCGAGTGCTCCACACACACGAGCGTGCGCATAACGAAGATGGACGTCGCGAGTGCTTTAGATCATAGCGATCACATCGTGTTCGCTCGTTCACTCGCTCGCTCGCTCATCTAAGTGGAGGCTCTTGATGCAGCAGCAATACAAGACGCTCTCACTCTCACTCTTGCGTGACCTCAAGACACCAGCGCACGCCATGTGCGACACAAGCAACAGACGCACACTCGTTCATTCGCACATACACATGCACGCGTGTACATCGTACACCCACGCAGCGATACAAACGCACTGCTACCCATCACACAGCAGCAGCAACATGCACACACGCACTCACACTTCCACCTGCACGATGAGCGACAGCGCACTACAGGTACGTCTTCCAGAGAATCCGACGCGTCGAGCAGCTTGCAGCAAACTTAAAGATCGTCGAGACCATGAAGCTGTCGAGGTCGAGTCGGCACGTGTGCGCAGCATCGCGTGGTGCAGAGCGCTGCAGGACGCTCAGGAACGCCACTTTCGCCGCGAGCGGGAGCGTGTCTCGCACCGTCTCGCCTTGGAAGCGCGTGTCGATCTGTTCGCGCTCCGGCATCTCCGTATCAAAGGGGTCGCCAGCCCAGTACGGACCGAGCAAGTGGATTCTCTCGAGCGTCTTGTTCACGCTCAGCGCCTCTCGCATGGCCGCAAAGCCCTGCGCACTCATGCGGTACGGCACAAAGCGGAGCTCGCGCAGCGCTGGCGTCTCTTCTCCTGGACGCCCGAGCCACTGCGCGAGCCTTGCGACTGCTCTGTCACTCATCTCGCCTTGGTTCAGCTCCAACACTTCGAGCTGCGCGCCATCACCGCGCTCGAACGCGTCCACGAGTACATCTACAGCGTCGTCGCGCAGCTCATTGTAGCTCAAATCGAGGCGCTTGAGGTTGCTGCAGTAGCGCAGCACGACTGGGATCGCAGCCGTGACTGCTTGGCGCCTGATGCTGTTCGCGAGGACCAGTGCGCTCAGGCGGTCGCCGACGTGGGCGAGGAGCGCGTGGAACTGCTCGATCTTCTCCGGTTCTCTATCGACATAGTACCAGAGCAGCGACAGCTCGACGTTCGCGCCGTGGCTGCGATCGATCGGCTCGCGCTCGAAGTGCACGACGTCGTCGTTGTGGACAAAGCCGAAGCCGACGCCCGGGACGATGACGCACGTCCACTTGCGGTTGCGCGAGAACGCCTCGAGCGTCCAGTCGTCTGCGAGCGTGAAGCGCTTCTTTGTCCGAGAGCGCACAGCCAAGTGCACGTGTGCGCCGCGCTTGACCGTGCACACCGCCACCTCGGTCGCTCGATCGCACGCTGGTTCGCTCACGTCGTCGCCGTCGTCCTTGGCGTCGAACGAGCCCTGGATAGCGAGCGTCGACTCGGGACTCGCAAGTGCCGCGAGCAGCGCTGGGTCCGTATTGCGATAGGACACGTTCACCGACCGCAAGCGACTGTCGCCAGTAAGCCGCCTGGACTTGGGGCGGAAGAGGCCGAACGCGAGCCACCACACCGCTTTCGGGATGTCTGCTTTCGCCACCTTAGACAACCCACCGCCAAGCGCGAGCAGCTCCAGTTGCGAGTTGTAGCGCAGCGCTGAGCCGAGTGCGACGATATGTGGGAGCCGGAGCTGTCTGAGGTCCACAGTCAGGCGCTTGAAGCAGTGCAAGTGGCTCGGAGTGAGCGGCGGATGCATCAGCAGCGACGCAGGCGGCAGCGCAGATGCTGCTGGTTCGTTGCGAGCAGTGCACGCTGCGACAATTGCGCCGAGCGCCACGGGCGTGCACGCGAGCCGCACGTCTGGGATGTGGTACGTCTCGTGGTTTTTCTGGAGCAGCGACCTGTACACCTCGAGCTCAGCGGCAGCGCGTCCTTTGCTGCACATATGGAGCACGTCGATGTCGAAGGCGCGCGTTGGACTCGCGAACACGCGGTCGAGCATCTGCTCAATGGCTCGAAGCGCGTCAAGCGGCAGCTCGGGGTTGCCGCAGCGTATTCGGTCCAGCACTGGATCACCCTCGCCAAAGCGCAGACGCACGCTCAACATACCGATGTTGAACACGGTGTCTCGGTACCGATCGAGCAGCGACTGCTCGAGTCCAAGCGCTGGTGGCGTCGTGAAGAACGACACGAGCGCGTCCATGTTCTCCTGCGTCACGTCTTGCGCCTCGAACGCGAGCGTGCAGCGCGACGGGAACGCCACGTCCTCTCGGATCATCCAGCGCCAGTTGTCAAAGTTGAACTCGTCTTCGTCGGGACGCGCGGTCATCGATGACGAGCAAATGACCGAAGTCCAGAACGCCTCGCGCAGCTCTGGGAAGAGTCGGATGCAGCGCCCATGTGCGAGGATCGTCGCGACCGCGCTGAGGCTCGCGTGCATCGTGGCGCGACGTGCCATCGCTTGGTCACTCATCTTGATGACGAGCTCTGGGTACTGACAGTCGTCTTGGATATCGGTCGATCTGTCGACTGCAAAGTCGACGCTAAACGCCAGCGCGCCGGACGCCTCCAGTGAGCGCACGATGCGCTTCGACTCGTGAGCGAGCGCGCGATTCAGCTCCGAGTATGCAACGGCTGATGGCGACTGCGCCGGGTGCTGATGCACGTGCTCCATCTTGCAATTCCAGCGCTCGCTCTGCTCTGCTCTGCTGTGTTGCTTGCTTGGGTAGCTTACTTGTCGAGCTCTTGCAGAGCTGCTGCTGCGTCTCGAGCGAGCGCGACCGATTGCTTTGTGTGAGCTTTGTGCGCTGTGACGCGCCACTGTTGAGCTCACACTCGAGTGATTGTTTAGCTTTGCAGCTAGACATGTGGCAGTTTGAAGTGGCATTTCACAGATACAATACAAGCCAAAATGCGACCAGCGACAAACCACTTGGTTGATTCAGACATGTGTCTATAAGAACGACAGCCTATTGTCGCATTCAATTTCACAGGCACCACAACCTGCAGGAATGCATGCTTGTTTGAGCTTGTTGAAGTGTCTTGCATTCCACACTCGACACACACGACGTCGAGCGAGCGAGCAAGTGCATCAAGCGATCGCATCACACGACGACGACGCTGCACTGCATCGACTAGCTGCCGTGTAGACAAAGAGAAGCAGTGCTACGACTGCAGCTCCACACAATCACGACATGATCGAGCGCATCGTGCTCGAGAACTTCAAGTGCTTTCGCGGACGTCATGAGATCGCATTTGCATCGACAATCAACTGCATCACGGGGCCGAATGGCTCCGGTGCGTACACGCGTTTAGTATGAGATGTTTTGGATGCGCTGCATGTTGCGGTGTTGATAGCAAGCTGCTGATCGTATGTGTTTCGTGTGCGTTCCGCTCTCGTTCCGCATGAACAGGCAAGTCGAACATCCTTGGTACGAGTCCAAACCGGCTGGGCAGGCACACAATAGATGCATCACAGCACCACGAGACCAAGACACGCTTCAAGCAAGCTCACATGTGCTTTCGGTGCTTCTACACACACGTAGAGGCGATCTGCTTTGCTCTCGGAGAAGGGAGTCCGGCACGTCTACGCGTCAAGACGATGAAAGAGCTGCAGTCCACGCGCTCAGCCAAAGCGAATGACAAGCCAGCGGCGACGCGCGTGACGCTCCACTTGGTGACAAGACGTACGTTGAGCTTTGCAGCAAGCTGACGGTTCATACACAGCACTGACAAATCGATGTGGACTGTGCAGATCAAGATGCGCTCCAAGTGTCCGCGAGCGTGTGTCCGCAGACTGGCCACCGCACGTACACACTCAACAACCGCACGCTCCCCGTCAAGCGTGCGTTTGCACGTGCAAGCACAGCCAGCCGGTCAGTGCGCACACACTCAGCTCACGCTCGTCGATCGGTTGTTGCTCGCTGCAGACCTCAAGCGCCAGCTGCGCACTCTGTGCGGAATCAACATCGACGTGTCGCTGTGGTACGCCGTCTCCTCTTTCTAGTGAGTCTATTGCTACGCTACACGCCACTCCAGACGACCGATGTCACGAACGCTGCGACACATAGGCTGATTCAGCAGAACGTGGTGCACAAGATGGCGAACAAGACTCCGATCGAGCTCGCGAGCTACGTGTGTGAGGTGCGACTCTCTCTTTACTCGTTTCGATATCCGTATAGACACTTGCGTCGGTGGACTGACGTTGCGCGTTGTGATTCCAGGCTGGCGGCACGAAGGTCTTCCTTGAGCAAAAGCGCGAAGCCACGCTGGCGGTCGAGACATTCAAGTCTTTGGCGAGCAAGATCGCTCAGAACATCCAGCACCTCGTACGGTGAACTCGCGCAAGTACAGCATTGCTCGATTCGAGTACAAGAGGGACTAACTCGTACCCAATGACAGCGCGAAGCTGTCGAGACCGAGTGCGCCATTCGAGACGACTTCCACGAGAAACAGGAGGTGCGAGATCAGCGACAGGTTTGGCTGGGCACTATCGTGGCTTGTGATCTCACATACTGTTGATATGGGGCAGGCTTGTCGACGTGTGCGTGTGCTTGAGGGCGAAGACGGAGCGTTGAAAGTCGAGCTACTTGCCGCCGGTGCGATCGCTAAGAGTGCTACAGTTGAAAGGACAGCGGCTGCAACGCACTGACTTGGACTGATGCGAAACAGAGCTCCAAGAGCAAGAGCAGCGCCATGATGAGCTCAAACGACACGAGGCGGATACTCTCTCAGCGTTGTCAGCAAACGATACAACGCAGCGCAGCCTCTGCGAACAGTTAGCATCGCTCAATGAGTCTACATTGGCACTTGATGCGATCGAGAACGAGTGCGAAGCGCAGCAACAGCAAACTTTTCAGCTGACGTCGAGACACGACTCCGTGATGATCGCTGTGAGCTCTGCAGTAGTAGAGACAGCAGCCGCAACACACTGACTTGAAGTGATGCGAAACAGAGCTTATCTCGGTCGTCTACGTCCTTGTCGTCCTCTGGTCCTCAGGCAGTAGCCGCAGCGCGCAGTCGCCGACGCCTTGCGGTCGCTGCAATTGTTCGCATCTCAGCCGACACGAGCGCGTATAATCAAAGTCAGCTGGCGCATGCGGAGTAGCCATCCGGTTGTCGTCGCCGTCGCTCACTAGTGAGAAGTCTGCGAGGAGCCCGGTAAAGTGGTCGCTTTGTTCATCTTCAGTGTGTGAAATTGCTCCGATGTCGTTGTCATCGGTCACTCCGTCGGTGCTAACTAGCGCACGAATGAGCTGGTACATACAACCACCTATGAGAGCACCTTTGTCATCGTGTACATCGTCAGTTGCTCCTGCCGCAGTGTTGCCTGCGGCGTCGTCGGCGTTCCCTTGGCGAAGGATGTGTCGAATGCCCGCCGCAGTGCATTCAGCACAGCCACGAACACGATCGAGAAGCAGTGGCACGTAGTGACGTCAACGAGCGCATGCCGCCATGCACTCGTCGTCGTTGTCGGATCATGTCAAGTCGTTCGCGTCGTTTCGCGTCCTTTTCGATTTCCCTCGATTTTGTCACATACACATTTTTGTCGTGCGAAAAAAGTCAAGAGCCAAATCGATTCGAAAGAAATCAGGTTGACGCTTGCTTGGACTCGAGTCTCCCTCATGCTCATGCGACGCTACTCGTTCTATCGTTCCAACGCTCTCGTCTCCAGGCTCAAGCCTACCTGCACCACAGTATGTCCTTGTGCGTATGCCTGACAAACAAACTCTCTCAAAAAGCGATGAAGCGTTTGTGCCGCGCACACGCACCACCAGTTGGTTTGGTAGACGCGCGAGAAACCCTAGTCCGTCGACTGAATATTTGGGATTCCTAGAATTTAGTATTCTGTGTCTCTTTTCAAGGACTGTAAATACATATCGTTTGTATGTGAAATCGTTCCGTCAGCATTTTTCCTGATATTTGAGGAAATGAGTGACCCACGTTTTAGAGTGTGATTTATTTGTGTGGGCGGACTAGTGTGTGAGAAAGCAGTGCGCGCACTTCTCTCTCTTCCGACCGACTTCCTTCCTCCTCCTCCTCGACGTCGTCCTCGTGAGAGAGCGAGCGCGCCACCTACTTGCTTCATCGACCAACGAGCGCCGCTGCGACTGCTGCTGCTGCGAGCCTCGTACACCAACTACCTACCACCTCCTCCTACAGACACGCCACAAAGAATGCGCACGCTCGCGCTGCTCGCACTTGCGTGCTTGAGCGCGGTCGCCCACGTGTGTGGCGAGACGCTCGCGAAAGAGTGCAAGTCGAACGAAGACTGCAGCGAAGGCGCGTGGTGCGTCGCCGGCGACTCCGAGACGCCCGTCCAGCGCTGCGTCGCAGGTCCGCCGTGCGGCGGCTTGAACGTCGGGAGCTGCCCGACAGACCCAGCGACCGGTCAGCTCGCGTGCATCTGGCGCCCAGACGCGAAGGCGTGCAGCGGCAAAGGCAGCGCTGGCTGCAAGTCCATCGGCGGCGAGCTCGGGATCTACAAGTGCATCTCGCTCGACCGATGCGACAAGTACTTGGGCAACGCGCTCTGCAGCGGTGCGTCTCCTATCGTCTCTCTCTCTCTCTTCCTTGGTTGTGCCTCGGGTGTGTAGATGGAGCACTCACGTCCGATGCCTCTGAACGACGACGTACAGGCGGCTGCAACCTCAACGGCGTGCAGTGCAATGGCCGCGGGAACTGCCAAGTGTCGTACGAAGGCGACACGCCGTCGTTCCAGTGCGTCTGTGACTCGGGCTGGAACGGCACCAAGTGCAGCACCGTCGTCAACGGTGCGTCCACTGCTCTCTTCGTGCGCTCTCATACGGCTGTCCTGCTCACACTCTCTCGCTCTTAATGCCGTCCTCTCCAATAGACAAGTGCGTTGAGAACGCGGGGCAGTGCGGCGCGCACGGCACGTGCGAGTACAACGCGTGCAAGTGCTCGGGCGGCTACACTGGCGCGCAGTGCGAGATCAGTCCCACGAGTACGTGGCTCTTAGCACGTCTCCTCCTTCTACTTCTGCTCTATCATGACGTCCTGACTGATGGACGGACTCTGATGATTAGAGCTCCCAGGCTCGGGCAGCGGCTCGATCAGCGGTGGGAGCGTCGTGAACGGCACGGGCAAGAGCAACAGCAGCGTCCCGACGACGGCAAAGCCAAACAACGCCGGATCGGCCGCGTCGAGCGTCGACACGCTGTCGCCAGCGAAGAAAGGGAGCAACTCGACCGTGTTCATCGTCGTTGGGCTCCTCGCAGCGCTCATTATCGTCGCAGCGCTGCTCTTTGCGCTCTACTCGCGCAAGAAGAAGCGCGAGCAAGAGGGCGAAGGTGCCGCCGCTGGTGCATTTGGCCGCGCTGGGAGCGTCGACGAAGGCGTCCCGGCCGGCGGCCCCGACACGCCGAAGCAGAACATCGTGATCATGTGAGCGCCAGGTATAAGCAGCCGCTATTGGCGCTCTCAAAGCGTGAGTTGAATCCATGCGCTACCTTTTTGTTTGCACTATTGGATTCGAATCGCACTATACAAACAACCAGTAGAGTGTCTATCGCATGCAATATAAAGAGGACATCGCCTCGAAACGACGCGAGACTGTGACTGTGATGAGCTTGAGCTCGACGACATTGAGCGCGATGGCGACTCACGTGTCGTCGTCGCTACTGCTGCGCGTGCACGTCGACGCGAGCGACGTGCTCTTTCTCATTGTCAAGCACTTGCGCGCATGCGGACTCGCTGCGAGCGCCATGGCGCTGCTGCGCGAGAGCGGCATGGACACAGCGTGGCTCTGCGGCGCAGCACGCGAGATCGAGCTGCTGCGCGAGTGGGTCTTCACCGGCGACTTTGCGCGCGTGCGCGCGCTGTTTGCGCCGCTTGCAGCTGCGCTCTCACACGAAGAGCTCATAGCGAGCGTCGCGCTTGTCGACAAGCAGGAGCGCCTCGAAGCGTTCTTTGCGAGCAGCGATCCCCGCACTCGTCGCACGATGCTCGACGAGCTCCGAGCGAACCAGCACGCACTGCAGCTCAGCGACGTGGAGCTTGCGCTCTGCATCGACGCTCTGCTCGACACAAGTGTGTCAGACCCAAGTGATTCAGCTGCTGCTTCTACGTCGCGATGGAACGTACTCGAAGCGCGCATGCAGTGCTTTGAGCAGCTCGTGCCAGTCTTTCGAGGCGCCATCAGCTCTGACGACGCAGAGCACAAGTACCTCGCAATGCCATCGACGCAGCTCGTTGGACTCGTGCACGACGCGCTCGCGTTTCATCGCGAACAAGCGCAAGTACACGGTAGCGCGCCGCCTCTCGACTGCATCAGCGTCTGCACTCGCAGTCCGATCGAGTCGCAGCCGCAGTCCACACACTTGTACTTGCGCGCGCCACCACCGACAGCGCAGCACGTAACATCACAAGCATCTACGAGACAATCGAGTCTCTCGCAGTCTGTCGACATGTCAGGCACTCGACGCTCGTGGCTCGCAGCCGATGCGTCTTCAGGACCTGAGCAACCGATCTCGTCCGCTCTTACTGCTGCTGCTGCTTTGACACGCTCAAACCCACTGGCGATGTCGTTGGACTTTGGCAAAGCGCGACCTCGCCATGTGCGTAGAGCACAGCAGCAGCGACTGCGCGAAGAGCTCATTGTCGAGATGGACGACGGCGACGACCATAGCGACAACGAGAGCAGCACCCGCGACTCGCAGTGTATCGAGAGTGGCAATGCACTGACGAGTAGTGCAGATGAAGCGCTGGCAGACTCAGGGCGAACCCCAGTAGTACTCACTTTGCAAGACGCAAGCACGCAGACAGACGATGTGCGTGTTGGCAGTAGCAGCAAGAGCCATGATGTGACCAGCGACAGCAGAGCAACACTAGCAACAGCACCATCGGCCGCACTCGCAGCTCTGCGCGAGTCGATCTCTGCGTCCACCACGACACTGCCAGTCGACCGCAGCACTGACGCCATTGAGTGCAGACCGACGCGAAGTCCAACGAACCAGACACCAGAGCTTCGACAGAGTCGAGAGCGCGTGCATCCAGTTGAAACGAACGCATCACAATCGCTCTACTTCGATGACAGCGACGCTGAGCCAGCGCATGAACCGACCAAGTCGCCGATCTCCAAGTACCTCGACGAAGACGAAGCAGAAGACGACGAAGAGCAACAAAGCGACTTTGACGACAACGACGACGAAGGCGAAGCCGAAGAGCTCAGTCCTGACGACCCGATCAATGAAATGGCAACGTCTCCAACACGCAGCTTGGACGATCCGACCGACGCGCTGTCGCTTGCTGCGCTCGATGTGTCAGAGCAACAGCGTCGACCCGAGCGGTACGATCAGCTCACGCTCGACCACATCGTCCAAGCGAGCGTCGTGGCTGAAGTGAAAGAAGCGCACGCTGTGCGTGCGATCGACTTGAGCGCCGATGGCTCACAGCTTGCGATTGGCACGAACGCGCGCGCGCTCCGCGTTTTTGACGTCGTCGCGCCGCTCGCAAGTGCGTCGCAAATGGCATCGCCATGGCGATTGGGAGCGAGTGGCTCGTCGAGCCATCGCAGCACGCTCTTGCCACTCCTTCCAGTGCTCGTCGAGCGCCACAAGCACCACCAGTCATCGATCTACTGCGTCGCGTACAACCACAGCAGCGCAACCTCAGTGCAAGTCCTCGCAACTGGCGACGCCGACTCATCGATCAAAGTCCTGTCGCTCACGACGAACCAAGAAGTCGTCGTCCCAAGCCGCGCCGGGAAGACGCGAGCGCTGCACTTTGCGTTCGACCGCTTGCTGTGGACCGCAGGCAGCAACGACCTGCGCATCCAGTGCTGGGACCTCGAGAGCGCGTCCAACTCGTCGTGTCTCGACCTCGACGGCCACGTCGGCGAAGTCCAAGCACTAGCGTTTGCGTCGACTAGCGCCACATCGTCGAGTCTCATCATGAGCGCAGCGCTCGACAAGACGCTGCGGCTCTGGGACGCGCGCAGTGGCAAGTGCGAGCGCCTCGTTGCTCGCGTCGCACACACAGCGTTTGCGCTCGCGTTCGATCCGAGCAATAGCTCGTACGTTGCGTCTGGGCACCAGGACGGTAGCGTCCAGCGGTGGGACGTGCGCGCTACTCGGACACCGCTCGAGATGCTCGCGCACCACCGCGACGAGTGCCGCACGCTCTCATGGTCGCCAGACGGCGCGTGGCTCGTCAGCAGCTCGTTCGATGGCACGATCTGTGTTCTACACGCTGCGCCGCAGCGCACGCTCTCGCCACTCGCGAGCTTCCACCAGCACCAGGACAAGGTCCTCCAGGCGCAGTGGCACCCGACGACGCCAGCGATCGTCACGACTGGCGCCGACAAGCTTGTCAAGCTCTGGGTGTTTGGATCGAGTAACCATTGATCGAGTAACCATTTCGGTTATAACATCTCCGTCGTGTGTATGGTAAGGGGATACATAAGATGTACGTCGCTATGCACCGACCAACGGGTCTTCTCTCTCTCTCTCTGTCTCTAGTGCTCCCCAACAGCGTCACTTGGCTCATAGGAAGCGCGTCGTTCGTCCGTCCATGCGTTCAATCGCCTCTACTTGGACGATCCGGGGCTCTTGGACCGCACCTTGCTGCTGCTCTTCTTCTTCTTGCTGCTCTGGAACGCCGCAAAGCCCTTCGGGTCGCACTCAGGACAGAGCCACGTGTCTGGGTGGCGCCCATCCGAGAACCCGACGCACTCCAAGTGGTACCACTGCGACGGGTTCGGGCACTTCTTGCCATCGCACGCGATCATGTTGCCGTAGCTCGGAAGGTTGCAGATGCAGTAGAGCTCGTTGTCTTCGCCGTTGTCCTTCTCCTTCTTCTTCGACGACTCGCTCTTCTTGTGGCTCTTTGGCGCCGACGCATTTGAGGCACTCGCGCTGCTCGATAGACCCGACGACCCGGCGCTCGCAGACGGCGCTGCGGCATGCTTGCGGTCGTCGCTCGACGCACTCGCGTCGCGGCCATTCGCTGCGCTGGTGCTGCTGTTACTGTTCGCGCTCGCTGTTGAGCCATTCGACGACGCGACCGACGCAGCGCTCGAGTGGTCGCGCTGGCGCTTGCGGCTGTTGCTCTTCTTGCGCTTCTTCTCGGCTGCTGCAGCCGCGTGCTTGCGGTCCTTGTCGCTCGAGCGCTTCGTCGCATTGCGCTCGCCATTGCGAATGCGCTGGATGAACGACACGATCGAGTCGTCTTCGTCGACGTCGAGCGCCGTTGCAAAGTGGCGCGCCACGAGCGCTGCGACGTCGTCTTTTGGGAGCTCATCGCGCACCGTAACGTTGTAGAACTGCGCATAGCGCTTCAGCGCTTCCATCTACAATGCATTACGAGTACGTGTGAGCGTTCGATCGTAACCAAGCATGCAAGTGCGTGAGCGTAACCGTACCCCAAGACTCGTAAAGTCGACCATGAGGCGAGGCGGGTACGCGACTTTCTTCACGCGGTGGCCCATGGCGTCCGAGCGCTTCGCGTCGCTGTAGTCTGCAGATGCGCAGTCATACGCAGTCAAGCGAGAGGTGCGTGAGTGTCCCGTGCAAACAGCCAGAGCGCAGAAGAACGAGCGAGAGCGAGAATGCGCGTACCGTCGTCCATGACGTCGTACATGTCGTCGCGGTCGTCCTGCACGAGACGCAGCACACGCATGCGCAGTGAGCACGTGGCAGTCGATCGCTCGAGTGTATGTACACTAGACACTCGCAGATATACCCGCAGCGCGAACTCGCGGCAGAGAGACGCGTCCCTTTGACCGTCACGCCGCGTTCACGACGTTCACGTCGGGTGCACACACGATCAAGCCAAGCTCATGCGCATGCACACAAGTCGTACCATGGTGTCGCTATGCGCTCTTGCGCAGATAGAAGCGAGTAGTGAGTGGCACGCTCGTGCCTTCGTCGACAGCGAGCTCCCTCGCTCGACAGAAGTCGATAGCGAGCGGTGGCGTTGTAGACGGTCGCGCGAGCGCTTGGAACGCAAGAGGCGGTGGCGCGACTGCGTCGATCCGAGGCAGCGCTGCACGAGCACTGAGCGGATGTAGACGAGGTCAAAGTGGCGACAGCGAGAGCGGCGGTGCAGGGGAGCAGCAGCACGAGTCGGGAGTCGATACACGCAGCGGCAGCAGCGGCAGCAGCGGCGGCGGCTGTCGATCGGTCGCGAGTCTTGAGCTTTGGCTGTCGAGAAGTGAGCGGTGTTTGGATGTGAAGACACGTGACTTGAGTTGAGTATGCTCGGTATTTCAGTCAACCGCAAACGATATTTGTCAATTCAGAATTATTTTCAGAAACTATTTCGTCAACTTTTTGGAATGAGTTTGATAATATTTTGACTTGAAAACAGTAACATCTCTAATAATAGACAATTAGAAAACCGAAACGACGCTTCAAGCGCTTCTCGACGACGACAGTCACTTCCGTGCGCTACGAGCGTGCGCGACGACGATCCTCTCCTCTGCGCGCGCGCGTCGGCGTCTACGAGCGTCTAGTTCGACACACACGCGTCTCAAACTCTCTCTCTGCGCACTCAGACGCTCATGCGCTCGACTGGCGACGAGACTGCGTCGCTCGTAGCAGGGCGATCGCCGCCTGTGAGTCCGCCGCCATCGCATTCCGATCCGTGGCACAGTGGCGGCGCATCGAACCAAGGAGCGAGTCAACAGCATGGGAGCTTCTCGCATACGTTCGTGTCTGGATCGCCAGACTACGCGGCAGTGTACTTCTACAAAGCAAACGCGACGCAGCGCGCATTGTATCTGCTCGCGAGCACCGCAACACTCGGCGCATTGCCAGTCGTGACAGTCATCTGGCTCCCGCAGTGGTACACGCGCTTGACCAAGCAGCAAGTCGCGAGCGTCGACGACGCCGACTACGTGCTCGTGCGCGCTGGCGCTGCCGAGCTCGGCGCCGACTGGGACGAGCGCGTGCTGTACCCATCGATGCCAGGCACGACGTACGGCAAGTGGTTCGAGTACCGCAAGCACCGGCACGTGTACGACGCGAAGAAGCAGACGTTCACGAAGCTCAAGAGCGAGCTCCGCGAAGCGCACAGCGACGTCGACAAGCGCGTGGCATCTGGCCTCACGACGGGACGCACGGACGAGCTGCGCGACGTCTTTGGCTTGAACGAGATCGCGATCGCGCCGCTGCCGTGGCAGCACGTGCTCCTGCGCAAGGTCCTGCACCCGTTCTACCTCTTCCAGGTCGCGAGCGCGCTCATTTGGCTCAGCGAGCGCTACACGACGTACGCGCTCATCATCGTCGCCATGTCGGCGCTCTCGATCGCGTGGGAAGTCGCCGCGCAAGTCGCGAGCGACCGGAAGCTCCACGAGCTCGTGCACGTCGACGCGAGCGTCAAAGTCGTGCGCGACGGCCACGTGTCGTCGGTCTCGGTCGCAAAGCTCGTCGTCGGCGACGTCGTTGTGGTCGAAGAGGGGGTCGTACCAGCGGACATTGTGCTCCTCACAGGCGAGTGTACAGCGGACGAGTCGACGCTCACGGGCGAAGCGATTCCGATCACCAAGCAGCACGTCGTCGCTAGCGGCGCCAGTGCGCTCACGATCGACGCGAGTCTCAAGACGAAAGCGAAAGAGAGCGTGCTCTTCGCTGGCTCAACGGTCTTGGCTGCGAAAGCAGACGCGTCGAGCCGCGGCGTCGTCCTTGCCACGGGCTTTGACACGTCGAAAGGCGAGCTCTTCCGCGCGATCCTGTACCCCAAGCCGATCAACTTTAAGATCGAGCGCGACAGCTACCGGTTCTTGGCTGCGCTCTCGTTCGTTGCGCTCCTCGCGTTCATCAAGCGCCTCGTGCAGGCGTCGAGTCGTGAGAGCGGCATCTCGACTGGCGACGCGATCGTCTCGGCGCTCGACCTCGTCACGATCGCCGTGCCACCGGCGCTGCCGCTCATCTTGACGATCGGCGTCGGTTTTGCGCTCACGCGTCTCGAAGCCGCCGAGATCTTCTGCATCAACTCGCAGCGCATCAACCTCGCGGGTCACGTCGACTGCTTCTGCTTTGACAAGACTGGGACGCTCTCGAGCGACCACTTGGACTTCCAGGGCGTCGACGAAGTCTCAACCACGACTGCGACGTTCGTCGGTCTCCAGAGCGAAGTCGACGTGCTCTCGATCACGTCGATCGTCGGGCTTGCGACGTGCCACGGCCTGATCGAGCGCAGTGGCGCGATCACCGGCTACGCGCTCGAGCGCGACATGTTCCGCGCCACGGGCTACTCGATCGAGATGAACGTGCACAAGCAAGCGACGCCGAACGCGCCGTTCTCAGTCCTCATCTCGTCGCCCATTGGCAAGACGTTTGGCGTCGTGAAGCGGTACGTCTTTGACGCGGCGCTCCAGCGCTCGTCCGTCCTGATCGAGGACTTTGAGACCGGTCAGCGCGTCGTGTACACGAAAGGATCACCGGAGGCGATCCAAGCGATCTGCAACGCCGCGACGATCCCACCAAACTACATGGCCAAGGTCCGCGCGTACTCGTACCAGGGCTACTACGTCGTCGCGCTGGCGTCCAAGACGTACCCTGTGACGGCGGACGTCCCAGTGCGCGAAGCCATGGAGTGTCGCCTCGCGTTCCTCGGCTTTGCGCTCTTCCTCAACAAGATCAAGGCCGAGTCGCCGTACGTCATCAGCTCACTCGAGGACGCGAGCGTCGACGTCCGCATCATCACCGGCGACAACGCGTTCACGGCGATCCACGTCGCACGCAAAGTCAACATGGAGCTCCCCGCGACCGTGCTGCTCGTGGACGTCGCCGAAGTGCCGAGCGGCGCCACCACGAGCCACTTGAGCCCTTCAAACCAAGTGACGCCGTCGGTTGTGTTTGCAGACGTCGACGACCTCGCGTCGCGTCCGGATCCCGAGTGGTCGCCGCTCGAGAGCAAGACGTTCATGGGCCTGGCCGACCACAACGCGTTTGCGCTCACCGGCGCGGCGTTGGACGCGCTCATCGCCGCCGAGAGCAGCGACTTTGTCGACCACGTCGTGCTCCATGCGAAGGTCTTTGCACGCATCCGGCCGCACCAGAAGACGTGGCTCGTCGAGACGCTCATTGGCCGCGGCAAGTGCGTCGGCATGGTCGGCGACGGTACGAACGACTGCGGCGCGCTGAAAGCTGCGCACGTCGGGCTCGCGCTCTCGGACGCTGACGCGTCGATCGTCGCGCCGTTCACGAGCCGCCAGAAGAGCATCACAGACGTCCTCACGCTCGTGCGCGAAGGCCGCTGTGCGCTCAGTACGTCGTTCGTGGCGTTCAAGTTCATGGTCCTGTACTCGCTCACGCAGCTCACGATGGCGTCGCTCATGAACGACGCGGCGTCGCAGATGAGCAACAACCAGTTCCTCTTTGACGACCTCGTCGTTGTCTTTGGGCTCTCGGTCCTCATGGTCCGCACGCGCGCGAGCGAGCAGCTCACGAAAGACTTGCCCGCGGCGTCGCTCTTTGCGCCGACGATCGTCGTCTCGCTCATCGGACAGCTCCTGTGCCTCTTTGTCTGCTTGGGCATTGCGATCTCGGCTGCACGCGCGAAGAGCTGGTTCTGCAGTGCCGAGGACGCGCGCGAGCTCACGCGGCTCCATCGCCTCAACAGCTCCGTTGTGATTGAGCCGCCGTGCTACGTCTTCGCACCAGGCGAGCCGGCAGACCTGACGCAGCACTCGTACGAGAACAGCGTCGTGTGGCTCTTTGGACACCTCCAGTACTGGATCGTCGCCGTGGCGTTCAACGTCCAGGACAGCTTCCGCAAGCCGCTGTACGCGAACAAGCTCTTTGTGACCTACCTCGCCGTGCTCTTCATCGTGCTCCAGGTCCAGCTCTTCCGGTACAAGAGCGAGCAGACGACGGAGACCGTCGGCGTCGACACGACGTTCGGTGTCCTCGCAATCCCCAAGAGCTTCTGCACCTCGCTCTTCTTCCTCTTCCTCTTTGATTTGCTCCTTGCGCTCGTGTGGGAGCTAGTCGTCGTTGGCGTCGTGCTCCGGCGCCTCCAGCCGTCAACAGCGACTAGCGCGTCGCGTCATGGCCGGAGCTGGTTCAGCGCAACGTCGTCGTCAGCGCAGAGCGTGTCGCCGTACCAAGCCGATCGTGAAGGGCTCCTCGGGAGCTTTGACAAGAGCGCGAGTGGTAAGCGCGACGTGGAGCAAGGGCGACGCAAGGCGCGCGGCAAAGACAACGACGATGATGACGACGACGAAGAGGAGGACGTCTTGACGCAGCAGCAGGCGCCAGAGATCGTCTACGTCGAGTACAGCAGCAGCTGAGAAGGACGCGGGTCGATCGTTAGCAGTCATAAGCGAGAGAGAGAGAGAGAGAGAAGCTCTGTATTGCACCAACGACGCTTCGCATGCGCATCTGACCGGCTTGACATGCACTTCGTCCTTGGTCTAGAGACCGAGGAACGCACCAGCAACTCCATCGCTGTTGTCCTCGTCCTCGTCCTCGTCGTCTACGCGTAGGAGGTCCTCTAGGAGCTGCGTACTGCGCGCGTTGTCATCGCGAGGCTTGAGGTCCAAAAGTCCTGCGTCGAGCTGCTCTGTTCCAGGCATCCACGCCATTGCTGCGTCTCCGAGTGCGTCACTCGCTGTGAGAGGATCCACAGGCAACGCACTCGTGATGTTCGCACTATCAAGTGTGAGACGCCATGGCTCGTGACTTTGCTCGCGCTTAATCGCCGCGGTGGTGTGGGTTAGAGCACTCCACTCGGCGTCGTCTCTACAGCCGTCGTCGTCGTCTTCTGGATCAGCGTCGCCGTAAAGGATCTGGTCCAAGACGCTCATCTGCTCGCTCTTCATGCCCCATTGATCGTGTGGAGGTGTCGGCACTTCGTGATCGTGCAGGAGCCCCATTGGTGCTGCTACCGTCTGGTGCTTCGGTGTGTGCTGAGCTCTGTCCCCACATCGTGGTGCGCACTTCCAGTTCGACGATGGCAGAGCACTAGCAGCTGCGAGGTGATGCGGACTGGCTGCTGACACCCACGACGAGCTACTCGCTAGCGAAGACGCGCTCGTTGCTTTCAGATCCAGCAGCGGACGACCAAAGAGCACGCGGTACGTCGCTTGACGCCGGCGCTCGTGTGACCAGCAGCGAACGTCGTCAACTTGATCATTGCTGCCAGTCACGACGCGCATCGTGGGTGGCACTGCCTGGTGCGTTGCAGCGCGTTGCATGGCAGAGTCGCGAGTCTTGAGCCACGCGCGACAGACGCCAAAGAGACTCGCGACGATGGCCGAGAAGCGCAAGCGGCGCCATTGCACCAGCACCGACGCACGCCGTTTCAGGATAGCGTATCCAAGTCATATGCGAGTGGAACTCGGTGACCGAATTATGATAATATAAAAAGGGTAGTCTAGATTACAGCCCTTTTATCTGCAGTACCTTTTTGAATACAAATCTCAAGCTTTAAATCCACTTGCTCGTATCTGCCGAAGCGACAGTCGCCAATATGGCGCAGCAGGTCATGGAGCAGCATATGGAGCTCGAGGTCGTGCGTCGCCTCGAGTTCCACGGCGTCGCGTACGTCGCGACTGTGAGTGTCGCGCAACAGCAGCTGCACATCCAAGTCGAGGTCGACGACGCAGCGCCACCACTGTCATCACAAGCGAGTCCGTCGCCTTTGCACTCGCCGCGCACAGCCACGACCACCGCGAACTCGACCGCATCACCAGCAACGTCGACACCCGAGTGGACGTGCTGGACCGGCAGCTTTCCGAGCACATGTGCGCCATAGCTGTGCATTTGCAGCCGTCTATTGCGCTGAGCTGTTTGATAGCGCGTGCACTCACGTCGCCCTTGTGACTGCGCAGACATTGAGGAGCTCACAAGAAAGACTGGGAACTACAAGCGCTTCCCGATCTTCGTCAACATGCTCTTGTCTGCAATGGCGCACCGCAGCGACGCGGTCTTTGTCGATCTGCTCACAACGAGCGACTTGGTGCGTCGCGTCTTGTTGCACAGAGAGACGGACAGATCCGACGGACTGACGCGCTTGCTCGCTCGCTCACGCGCAGGAGCTCTACCGCAAGCGCAAGTTGGGCAAAGCGTCGCAGCCGCCGCGGCCGCATGACGCGTTTGAACCGTACGCTCTTCCACTGACGCGTATGAATCAGGCGCTCACCACTCACACTCGCTCTCGCACTCTTGTCCTCGCAGCTTCCCGAGTGCGACGCCGTCGAGCGCCGCCGCCGCGACGCGTCGGTACTTGATCCTCACGTACGCCGTTGAGTTCGACCGCGTGCACTACCCACTGCCGCTCAATCGCGTCCAGACACCGACGCCCGAGATCCTCCAGCGCACGATCCGCCGTCTGCGGCAGTCGCTCGCCGCAGCAGCCAAGAGCAGCGAGAGCATCAGTACTCAGAACGAACTCGCAGCGCTGCGTGAAGAGAACCGGTGCCTCAAGAGCACACTGGCGCAGCACGTGGGCGGCGACGAGAATGGCGACTGGAGCAATCGACAGGCGACTGGCGGCGACTCGCCCATTGACTTGCAGCGCGAGCTCAAAGTACGTAGACCAAGTGACTGACGAGCGCCTCAGTGGAGGGACTGACGCTCGTACTGGTGATAGGCGACACTCCAGGAGAACAAGGAGCTCATTGCGATCTACCAGCAGCTCCGCGAGTCGTCTGCAGCAGAGATCCGTCGCCTCGAGACGGAGATCCAGTACGTACGTCGCTCTCGCTTCTGTCTTGAGAGCGTCTGTCCTGACGAGTCGAACTGTCTGAAGGCACTTGCGCGAGGCGCAGACACGGGACTTGAGCCAATCGCCTGGCAGTGACGCAATGGTCGAGCGCCTCGAGCAGCAGCTCGCACGTGAGCGCAGTGAGTCACGCCGCAAGCTGGTACGCGGACGCTCAACAGTCTGATCTGTGAGCCGTCGGATCGCTAACTTCCTGACAAACGTGGCCAATGCGCTAGCACGACAGCAGTGCGATCGTCGAAGAGACGCTCGTGCAGCTCAAGCGCATGAAGACGCAGTGCGACGACCTGCAGCTCAAGAACCGCGAGCTCTTGCGCCAGCTGGCGATCGCGCGCGCCAGAGCCGGCGCTACTACAGCGCACTCCGCGCGTCCACCACAACCAGCAGCAGCAAGAGGAGCGCGATCGCTTGGCAGTGCACGTGCCAATGGCGCAGGGCCGACTTCTGCGTCAGCACGGACACTTGCGACCGCAGGAGCAGCAGCGACTGGCTCATTGCGACAGCGAAGTGCGCGTCCGACCGCCTTCAAGCAGCACCAACAACTGCTTCCGTACCACGACTCGGACGACGACGACGCGACGCACGGGAGCGACTACGACAGCAGCGGACCGCCGCGGCGTCCGCGGCCGCAGCGACCATTCCGGCGCTTTGACCCGACCGCGTACCAGCAAGAGCGGCAGCGCAAGCTCCTTCGCGCCGGTCGGTCACCATCGCCAAGTAATGGCGCAAATGGCCGCACAGCTGCTTCTGCCGCGCGGCGAGGCTCGTACACTGGTGGCTACACGTCCGACAGCTCCACTGGCGGCTACTCGTCTGCTGCGTCGCACGACTCAAACGCCTCGAGGCGGCGCGGTCGATCGCGCACGCGCGTGTCGGCGCAGCACCAGCGCGCAGTGGTAGATCGCCTCGCATCACCGAAGCACGTCGTAGATCCAGACGCGAATGGCGCTCCAGCGCCGCGGTTCAAAGCTCCGCGACCACGACCAAGCAACAGCAATAGCGGTGCTCAAAGAACAACTCAGCCACCACCGGCACCGGCGATCACAACTGCTCGTGCGCGGTCTCGGTCGCCTGCAGTGACACAGCGGCACCGAGTCAGCGATAGCGCACTACCGCCGCCACTGCATCCGCCACGGCTACGGCAAGCGACGGCGAGCTCGCTCGTGTCTTCTCCGCCACCACCACCACCACCGCCAGTGCGATCTGCGCCAATAAAACGGAGCACCGCAGCAGCGGCGCGGAAGCGAGGGCAGCGCGAGGCGGTTGCCAACAAGACGCCGCGGCTGTCGTCTGCGCTACTCGGCGACACGACCGTCGACTCGTTCAGCGACATTGACGATCGCCTCAACGCGCTTCAGCAGTTCCTGAAGCAAGCCAAACAAGGCGGCGCTCTCACGACGCCGACGACACCAGCAGGCACATAGACAGCAGCGCTTGATTGACTCGTGTGGGAGGAGGCGTGTGTACTTACGCCAACGGCAAGAGAGATAGTGAATGCGCTAGTGCTGCTGCTGCTGCTGCGATTGCCACTGCGAGCTAAAGCTACTGCTGCTGCTGCTGTCGGCGAACGCACTCGGCGCGTACGACGCGTGGAGCTGGTGCGGCGGCAGCAGCAGATGCGGCAAGTGCGCGTGGTCGCCAAAGTCCATCGGGCTGTAGAGACCGCCGCTGCTCGGAGCGTGTGACCCGAGCGCAAACATCGTCATGGCGTGGCCGTTGTCTTGACTCGACGACGACGCGCTCGTTGCCATCGCCTCCATGGGGTTCACGAGCTGGTGCTGGTGCTGGTGGGAGTGGTGCGTCTCAAGTCGCCGGCGCTTGGTCGGCAGCGCCAGGACTGACGACGACGATGGCGGCAGCAGCGCCATGCTCCCAGACGATGCTCCATGGGGATCCGTCCGCGACCACTGCGCGTACATTGGATGGTGCAAGATCTCGTCGTCTGTGCCCATGGGACTCGGGTAGTACCCGTCAATGGACGCGTAGTGCGACGGCTCGTCCTGGAGGAGCTGGTCGAGCTTACACATGCTCACGCCGCTGCTTCCATCGCGCTTGCCGAGCGCCGGCAAGACGTACGATGACGGCGCTGACCGAGCGAACGACGCCGCGGCACCTGAAGACAGTGACGGCGGAGTCGGGAGCAGGTCTGCAAAGCTGACAGGTGCGCCTCGCCACGCGTCCAAGTGGTCGCCCAGGTGCTGGCCGAATCGATGTGCTTGGGGTCGCGAGCAGCTCTTCGCCGCAGGCACGGGCGAGTTCGCTTCCGATGCCTCTGCTGCTGCAGCCGCCGCAGCGCGCTGTGCGCTCTTGGTCTGCTTCTGGAGGTACTTCTGTGCGTGTGTGCGGATCTGCACGAGTGTGCGCGTCGTCACGAGGCTCGAGATCTTCTTCCAGGACTTGCCGTAGAGCTTGAGGCCTTCGAGGAAGAGCTCGTGCTCCTTCTTCGTCCACCGGCCAATGTGCGTCGACTTGGGACCCGTGGCCGCGCGAGAGCTCGTGGTCGACGTCGTCTCGGCGCCATCGCACGCGTCGGCAGTGTTGTCGCTCTTCTTGAGCGGCGACGACGCAACAGAAGACGGCTCCGAGTGCACGTGATTTGCACCACTGACGCCACTGCTCGCTGCCTTGAGGCGGTCGTAGTCAAAGTGCCGGAACGGCGACGGCAGCGGCAGATTGAGCTGGAACGTCGCGGACGGCGGCGACAGGAGCGACAGCGGCGGGAGGATGTCAAAGCCCGTGTCCGAGTTCATGGTTGCGAGTCTTGTAGCAGACGTCGTGCTGAGCGGCGGGACGAGGTACTTGTCCTCGAACGCCGCGCCAAAGTCACAGCCAAACTCGAACGGCAGCGCATCAAGGTCGTTGCCGCCCATGAGCAGCTCGTCGAGGTCGCGGAGGCTATTGCTTTGGCTCGCACTGGTGCTGTGACTGTGGCTGTGGTGACTGCTGCTGCTACTGCTGCTGCTCGTCTCGCTCGCTGACGGCGACGCTGATGCTACTGCTGGTCCTGATGGAGCTGCCGACGACGACGGACCGAGGCGCTTGCCGCTGTCACTCTGTTCCATGTTGCTGCTGCAGATGACGGCGCCGACGACGATGTGAGTCCTCGAGCCACCAGGCGCTGGCGGACGCGGTTTGCCAAATGTGCGCATCGTGCAGCAGCAGCAGCGAAAGCGCCCACGAAGCCAACGCGCAGCGCGTGCGATGCTCCATCGTCCGGCGCAAATAGCGCGTGTGATTGGGCCAATTTTGACACGCATGGCTATTTTGACACGCATGGCACCACCACCATCGCACGGCGCTCAACGTGCTCCGATGGTGGTGCATGTCGCCGATGCATCTTGCGAGCGCACAGGTGTCGCGGTCGCCTTGCTCGCGGCAGGAGGCTCGACACGCTGCGCGCGCTCGGGTCGCGACCACTTCAGGCGCCGACGCGTTCGCACTCAGACGCACGCGCGTGGAGAGGTTGAGAGCGAGCAGCCTCAGCTCGTGCACACGATCGATCGATCGATCGCGTCGTGTCGAGACGGACGGACGAGCGAGCGCACACGAACGCAGATGCATTAGAAGAAGCGCCTGCGAGGTACGACCAGCTGAACCTCGCCGTGTGAGCCCTCGAAGCAAACAGACGTGGCTCTGACTGCGACAGTCCTCGCATGCTTGCTGCCGCTGTAGAGGTCTGCTTCCCATGACGACAGCACGGCACAGTACACGAGCGCCTCCGCGGCTGGATCTTCTTGTTATGCCATGCAACGCTCGCTCGCTCGCTCGAGATCGCACTGGAGCTCAACCGGTGCAACAAGAGCCAGGAGGCGATCCACGCGCTCCGTCGCAAGGCACGTGTCTGTTAAAGGCGCTTCCCGCACTCCTGACTCGCACTCCGGCGCTGCGTCGTCAGGTCCGCCCAAGCGGCGCGCTCGTTGATCTTGTGCGTCAGGGCCAGCGGCGCACTCGATCGGTCAAGGATGTCGTCACGACGCTGTAGGATCAAGGCAAGTGTGTGCGTGTGTCAGCGTCTGCGACAGCAGCAGCGGTAGCAGTAGCAATAGCGAGCGAGACAGAGGCAGTCGGCGGCGAGCACTTGACGCACCTGCAACAGCCAGCCACCCGACCGCGTTGTCAAGCGACTGAGAGCGAGTGATACAGTGTGCGAACGGCAGCAGTCGAGTGGAGGGGCAGAGACATCCTGTGCATCCGGCTTGGTCATGTCCGCATCGCCACCTCGCGTCGCGTGTGGGCAATCCACTTACTGGACCCACATGGCCCGGAGCGATCGAGAGTCAGCGCACGTGATGATCCCACTCGCGAATGGCCACGCTCGCTCATGCAGCGCGCTCTCGACTAACGCTCGCGACAACGAGCGTGCGACCGACTGCATGGCCTCTTCGCGCTTTACAGTGTGTGCGCTGGAGCTCGTGCTGCTACGAGTCACAAGCGCGCTGTGCTCGGATGCGACGGCGATACCATCGGCGCGCCACGAACAAGAAGAGCGAATGCGTGGATAAGTGGGTGTGCGCCGCATTGCGCAACGCTATCGTTCGGTCTATCGTAAACACCGCGCCACGTGCTGCTCCAGCTGGCGCGGCGCGGCCAACAACAACAAGCAACACAGCGCACAGCGAGTGGAGGCGCTGGCAATCGGCGCACGCAAGCGACGACGCCAGCGACGACGCCAGCACCACGGGCCCGTTTCTGTAATGGCGCAAAGGAGGAGTCAGGCGAGTGGCGTTGTGTGTGTGTTGGTTGGTGCTGGTTGGTGTTGGCGTTGGTGTTGGTGCCGGGGCGTTGTGCGTCGATGTCGTTGGATAAGGAAAGAGAGATCCGGCACAGCGTGCACATTTGGTGAGCGGGTGCTCATGCGCTGCGGGAAGCGCTCAAGTGCGGCGCTTGCTGCAAACGATTGGCACATAGCGCTCCGCGCGCGAGTGCTCGAGTGCGAGTCTGTGAGTGGCGCGGAGCACTCGCTCGCTTGCTTCACGTCGGAAGAGTTCCGCATGCGGTCGTGGGCTTGCGCTCGTTTGAACGATTGGATTCCGGAGGTGCTGTTACCAACACGCGCGCGAAGCCGCCTTTCGTTTGCCACACTTCTTCGCCTCTCCACTTCCGAGGTCGAGCTCGAGATCGCCGCCGCCACCTCCACTCGCGCGTGCCCACGACCGGCGGCAAGACGCAGTTTGTCACTGACGTGGCCGTCTTGCTAGTTGTTGTGTATGGGCGGGCTCCGACTCCTCTTGACCTCGCTTGACATTATTGCTTGCTCGAGAGAGAGCGCGCATGGAGCACGGCGACACCGAGTCGCAGGACACAAGACAGCGAACAGCAAGACAGCAGAACACAGTCTCGATGAGGTGTGGCGACATCTTTGCGGCACCAGCACCGCTTCATCCAGATGTCAGTCGGTCGTGGCAGGCAGCATCTTGCCGCCTTCTTGATGAAGCCCACGCCACGAACACATGCAGCCCAGCCCAGCCTCGACCTGGTCAGGGTGGTGCGGTGCGACGCACGCACGAGCGCTCATCAGCTGCGGATATGCGTTGCGCAGCCTGGTTTCTCAGTCAAACGAGCGCCCAGGTCGACGGCATCGGCTGGCCGTGACGCACATCGGCACTCGATGAGCGACGCAAGCCTCGAGGCGCGGCGCGAGTCCAGGGGTTCAGCGCCGGCTCCTGACTCACTCGCTGTCGTGCGCGAGCATCCACTACAGCACTGACAAGACCTTGGCGCTGCTCAAACACTCCAACACTCCAACACACACATATCGGTTGGCAGCTCGAGTTGCTCTCGTCCATCGCTTCAGCCTCTCCTCCTCAAGCGCGATATCGTGCGATATCGTGCGTTCGTGCTTTCGTTGGCAAGCGGGGCTGATTGAGGACACTCCCTTGAGCTGCGCCGCGAGGTGTCTAGAGAGTGGCGAGGCGCACTGGCCCCGCACGGGCGCGAGCAAAGCGCTCTCAACGATCTCAAGAAACTGCATGAAGCGAGCACACGAGCGTCGTGGTTGTCGTGGCACTCACAGCAGTAGCAGTAGCGCCACCGATCCTGTAGAACGGAGTCGCTCGACAAAATCCACTCGTGAGTCAGGATCGGACTTGCTTTCAGTATTGGAAGTGTCAAACCCAGGATGTCCAAAGCACTATCGGTGCTTATCGCGAGTTGCCGTCAGAGCTCTGACAACAAGAGCAAAGACAACCAAGCACATGCACATACGAGCGCATGTCCACGATGCTCATGCAGAGCTTGTTGCTATGCTCGACAAGAAGACACACACACAACCAGCAGCGCAACAACAACCAGGTCTGAACGCAAGCGAGCGAGCGCGCCAGATGGCTGAACTCGCGCATAGCCAGCACTGCTGACTGGTCTCATTTCACAGCCTCTTTCTTCGACGCTTTCCTCTCGCTCGCTCGTCGTCGTCGTCGTCGCGGCCGGCGTCGTCGGTCAGAAGTTGCTGCTTGCCATCGATGCCACAGCACACACGTGTGTGTGTCTTCAGCTGGTTCCCAGCGCTGCACTGAGCCGAAACGCAGTGCTGCCCTGAACCCCCTTCTCTGCCTCCTCCTCCTTCGCCGCTGCCAACGTCGCAAGCAGCGACCAGGTGTTGTTATCAACGCGAGCCCTACGAGCGCCGGCCAGACCCACTCGCTCGTTCTCGCTGCTCGGTCTGCGACGACGACAGCCTGCTCTCGTCACTTAACGATTTCCTTCGTACGCCGCAGCAGCCGCAGCAACACCAGCAGCAGCAGCAAGCAGCTCCGACACACACACACACTACACCACTACCAAACCAAACCAACCAACATGATGCCCACTACGCGCCGCAACAGCAACCGCGCGCGGTGCCAGTTCCCCGAGTGCGACAAGTTCGCGCAGACGCGCGGACTCTGCAAAGCGCACGGCGGCGGCTCTCGGTGCCGCGACGCAACGTGCAACAAGCTCGCGCAGTCGCGCGGTCTGTGCATTGCGCACGGCGGCGGGCGTCGGTGCCAGCACGAAGACTGCTCCAAGCTCGCGCAGAGCAAGGGGTACTGCATCTCGCATGGCGGCGGTCGCCGGTGCACTGTGCCGGACTGCGAAAAGTTCTCGCAAGTCAAGGGCCGGTGCAAGTCGCACTCGAAGCTCCCGCTGTCGCCGCTCACGGGCGAGATCTCGGAGGCGCTGCGCCACCAGCGCATGCGCACCGTCGCTGGCTCGCCGACGGAAGTGAGCATGCTCCCGACGCCGCGCTCGGCCACGAAGCTCAGCATCGACTTCCTCGTGAACCCGCAGCGCAGCAGCAGCAGCGCCACGGCTGTCGACGACGACGACTACCACGCGCACTACGAGTCGGACTACAGCAGCAACGGCTCGGACACGAGCAGTAGCATCGACGACGTCATCGCTGGTTTCCAACGCATCTCGCGCATCTCGCCGCGTGAAGGCGACTACCGCGGTTTTGGCCAGGAGCCCGCCGCGCTCCGCCGCGCGCTGCTACCGAGCTCGTTCGAGACCAAGACGCCGCCGCGGCTGCCGTCGATCGCGTCGCTCACGTCGTAAAGCAGGCGTTGCGCCATGCAGGAGCCTCGTAGGCGCTGCAGACGTCCAGGCGCGTGCTCGCTTGCAAAGGCAGCGGCACGAGGATGACCACCACCGATTTTGCACACCACCACCACCACAACCACCTAACTAACTTATAGAGAGCTTGCTTGTTCCCACTACGCGCTGCGTCGCCTTCGTACTGCTCGTGATGACTCGGAGCTGCGCATGCGCTGGACGCGCAAGGTCGTTGAGCGCCTGGGTGATCACTGCGAGCGCCGTGTTGAGCGGCAGTACTTGTACCTGCAGTCATCGACACAGTCGTCGAGACGAGACATAGGAGGCAAGCAAGCAAGCAAGAAGGAGGTCGAGCGAGGGATCTTTGGAGCAGACACGCCGTCCGTCGCTATCCAGGCAGCAGGAAGCACTGGTGGTGGCCAGTGGCAGCTCAACGCGACGAAACAGTTCAGTCGCACGCTGCGCCACAGCGAAGCAGAGAGAAGCAAAGGCCCAAGTGGATCTTCGTGCGCGTACATGTAGTTGCCGACGACGTGCTGGCGGCGACGTCTGATCGACGAGCCGCGTGCGGATTCATCGTCGTGGTCGCTCCTTTTGCTCATGCTTGCGCTCGATGCTCTCTGCTGCTCACGCCCACTTGCCACTCATGGCTACACGCACGCGTCTGCTTGCCAGTCGGTCGTGTCGCGTCTGGCGCGAGGGAGCACGCACTCGCCCGCTCGTCAGTCGCTCGCCAGCGACGTCTGCACAGAGGATGCCAGCGTCTGCAACTGCGACGCCAGGCATGACATTCGCCACGACCTGATCGTCCTCGCCAAGATGTGCATGAACTGAATTTCGATAGTGCAAAAAGCGAGGGTCAACATGCATTCACTTGGATTCAGTATAGTTCAAATAGTCCAGAGTGCTCGGCACGCTTCACAACTAAAGCCACGAAGACATCCATCGACATGGCCGAACGACCTCGATGAAGACACGAGCGCGCATGACGCAAGACACCGAGAGAGATGGAAGACCCAAAGACTCATGCGATGCATTCAAAGACGAAGGACGTCGCAGTACAAAATGAGCAAAAGAGTAGGAAGGACGTCCGTGCCGACGACCGGCGAGACGCAATCAGAGCGCTCAGGCTCAGTTCACAATGCCCGAGACGGCGCCGATCTTGGTCGAGCGACCGCCGTCGCCGCTCTTGAGGTAGCAGCGCGTCATGCCGTCCGGGTTCTCGTTGATGAATGTGTAGACGCGGCAACCAGCCGTGCGCGTGCACTCGTCGCAGCACTCGGCCGGCGAGACGTTCACGACTGTGCGGATGTCGTTGCCGTAGAAGTCGACGTCCGTGAGCTGCTGCGCGCACTGCGCCGGCGCGTTGATGCACTGGTAGTACCAGACGTTCCACGGCTGGCAGTACGCGCCTTGTGGGCAGCACCCATGGCCGTTGCTGCTGCCGCAGTTGCCGCCAACGGGCGTGCTGCACGAGTTGTCGATCGGGAGCGGGTTCTTGACTTCGGCCGAGACGACACCGACGGCGCTGCGGCGCTGGCCCGAGCCGGTCTTGAGGTAGCACGCCGCGCGGCCGTCAGGGTTGTAGTTCACGAACGTGTACGCCTTGCAGCCTGGCGTGCGCGCGCACTCGGCGCAGCACTGCTCCGGGAGGATCTCGTACAGCGCCTTGAGGTCGTCGCCGTAAAAGTCGACGCCAGTCTGCTGAACGCCGCACTCCTGCGGCGCAGGGCGGCACTGGTAGTGCCATGGGTTCCACGGCTGGCAGTAGTCACCCGGCGACGAGCAGCACTGCGGACCCGTTGCGTCCGTGCCGCACCAGCCGCCCGTGCCCTGGCAGTTCGACGGTGGCGGCGTCGGCGGCGGCGTCGGTGGCTGCGGGTCCACGGAGCCGCTGCACTTGATCGACGCGTCGAGCAGCGTGAGCACGTTCTGGTAGCTCAAGCCGACGTTCGTGACCGTCGACGGGTCGGGACGTCCAGTTGGGAACCAGAGGAAGTCTGGGTGGTTCGACTGCGACTCGCCGATCCACTCGCCACCAATGACGCGGCGCTCGCCGTCGAGCTCCAAGAGGTACTCGTACTCGCGCGTGCCCGTGTACCAGTCCGCGTGGCCGTTCTCAATGATCGGACCGTCTTCGCCGGCTTCGTTCATCCAACTGAGGCGCGTGCGCACGTACATGAGGCGGCGCGCGTCCGGGTTGAACGGGTACTGCTCCGTGTTGAAGAACGTCCGCGCGGCGTCCGTGCGCGAGAACTCCTGCGAGTAGAGCACTTCGTAGCCGCGCACGGGCTGGTTCCACACCTCCGCGCCGGCCGTGACGTCCACGACAAACGACTTCTTAAAGCGCCCGAGGATGTTCGTGATCGCGATGTGGAAGAAGCCTGGGCCGAGGTCGCGACGAGCCTCGTCAACGTACCGGCCGTACTCGTCCTTGTTCTCCGGCCAGTCGGGGCCGTTGAAACGCGCACCGGTGAAGACAATGCCGACGTTCGCGCCGTCGTACACTTGCGTCATCAGCGCCTTGATGTCAAAGACCTTGAACGTCGTCGAGCCCTTCGTGACGTCGCAGCGCGGCTCTTTCTCCAAGATCGCCGCTGGTGCCCACGCGTGGCAAATGCCGTACCAGCTCGGGATGCAGTAGCCGCTGCTCTCGCCGCGGCGCATGCCGCACATGCTCCCGTCGTTCAAGTCGGCGCAGTCGTCGCGGCTCCAGCACCGGCGGTTCGAGCTCTGCGAGTTGATGCCGTTGCTCCACGAGATGTCGTCCGTGAACTTCTTCACGTCGAGACCGAACGCGCTCGCGTACTTCTCCGACGGACTCGGCTCCCAGTCGCCCGCCCAGCGGTGGTTGATGCCGTCCGCGTAGATCGGCCAGTAGCTGCTCGGCCACGGCGCAGGCGAGAACTCAGCGGCGCGGTAGCCGCCAGTCACGAGCGCGTCGACGTTGCGCTCCATGCTGGTGCCAAAGTGCTCTTCCAAGCGCTGGACGTCCGTGCTCGAGGCCTCGAGCGCGCGATGCGGCTCGGACGCATTCGCATTCGCACTCGCGTTCGCAACAACAGCCTCTGCGCGCGCAAGTGGCTTGACTTCCTTTGGCACGACGTACACGGTCGACTCCTTGGGCACGTACGCACCGTAGACCGGGTTGTATCGGTTGAGCTTCTTGACCGTCGCCGAGACCGTGTGCGGATTCGCATCGAGCGACGCCGCGTGCACGGCCGTGTGGCCCGCGACTGCGAGCGCAAAGCCGAGGAGGACGTGCGCTGTCGCGACCATCGCTGCGAAGTAGTAGAGCCTTGGAGGTACGACGACGACGACGAGAAGGTGGTCGAGAAGATTGGATGGAGGTGGGGACTTTGAGGTGCGAGCAGCTCAAAGTAGAATGGGGAATGGCCAAGTGAAGAGCATCGGACACTCGCATCCTCGGACGGCGGAAGACGTTGGCGAAAGCCAGTCCAAGTGCCTCCATAGAAACGAAGCCGCTTGCACCCAATCCCTGCAAGTTGTTGCTGTGGGTTAGCCCTGATTTGTATAGAGGATTGTATGCCGCGAGACTGAAGGGGCACTCGGCGTTCAGCAAGCGCCGCGCAATCCAGCGACGGGCTTGAAGGTGCGAGGTAGTTCGACCCGTTCGTGCGCGGCATGAATGAGTCTGTGGCAAGCGCGCCATTGCCATTGTAGCGAGTTGCGTTGCTGTCGAGGCTTGCTGCACCGTTGGTTCGTCGTCGTCGTCGTCTTCGAGGCACCGACCGCTGCTCGGGCGTTGATTCCCTCGCTTATCGCTCGCTCGAGTTAGCTATCAAGATGGTCGTCCGTCACGCGCGACATTCATCGCGCCAAATTGCGCCAAATTTTCAGATCCATCAAGTCGTTGAAGCAACTCAAAATGCAACCAGCAGGTGTCGACCAGCTTCATCCTTAATACATTTGACTCTATTATATCCGACTCAACTTAATTTACAAAACATTTCACAGTGAAAAAATATTCACTGTGACAAATAATTATATGGAATTATCGAGTTGCTACATTTTACACACTCTTTTCCGCTGTTGACGTTGTCCGCTGTTGACTTTGTAACGCAAAATGGAGTTTCGAGGACAAAACCGATGATTAAGCATTCTTGAACGGCAAATTCAGCTCGGAAACCAGTTTTTGATCAATGAAAACAACGATGATGTACACCGTACAATAAATACAGTATTGAAGGCACCTAATTAAATTGATATCAATTACCAAAGGGTATTTGAGAACACAAATGTAGTAGTTAGAGCTGGCGTCGGTGCAGGGGTCGGTGCTGGCGCCGCGTCGAGATCAGCGCACTTGAGCGACGCATCAAGCAGCTCAAGCACGTGCTGGTAGCTCAGCCCAACCTCTGTCACAATCGACGCATCTGGTCGCGCGATCGGGATCCAGAGGAAGTCTGGGTGGTTCGAGCGCGAATCGCCGACCCACTCGCCACCGATGACGTTGCTCTGCGCATCGAGCTCGAGCAAGTACGTGTAGTCTCCCGTCGTCGAGTACGCATCGACGCGGCCAGTGCCGACGAGCTCGCCGTCCTCGACAGCTTCGACGATCCAGCGCACCTTTGTGTGGACGTACGCACATCGAACTTCTCGCTCTCTTTACAAGGACCACGGCATGTTTTACTCGTCAAGCATTCGCTCTGGCCATGTGAACTCCGATCCTGCTGATTGCACGACTTGCTTGCAAGTCTTTTGAGTCGTGAGAATCGTAGGAGCCTTGAGAGGCGTCGACGCAGCAGCTAGTCGTTGAATTTTGTCGAGTTCGAAGAAACTCAGGGGTCACGCGCGTGCATGTGAGTGAATGGATGGATCAGGTCATAGGACGGATCATGGAGATCATCGAGATCATGTAGGGCGATCATCAAGTGCATCTCGCTTGGTGTATATGAGTGACTACTACTACAATACACGCACGCACTGCTACAGCACGTTCGTGGATACGAACCAAGCGATTCACGTATGCAGATTCTATCCAGGGAAGCAGACACGCAGCAGTCGGATCTTGCTTGCTTGCTTGATTGATTCGTCCTAGTCCTAGTGACTCCTAGTCCTCCTAGTAGCTGGTCGATCCTGGCGCCTGGCGTCGAGGCGTGCGTGCGTGCGTGAGGCGTGCGTGCGTGCGTGAGGCGTCGTCGCGAACAGACATACTGGTCCGGTCGTGCCTGGCTCACCATGCATGCATGCCGCCACAACGCTGTTTATGGTGCCAAGCTCATTGCGCTGGTGACGATATTGTTGTTGTTGTGGACCGCTGTGGGTGTGGTGTCTAGCGGTAGTACTGCTGTTGCTGCTGTTGCTGTTGTCGCTGCTGCTGCTTCTGGCCTTGCTGTTGTTGCTGCTGCTGCTGCTGCTGCTGGCTAGGCACGTCGAGCACTGCCGAGACTGCGTTGTTCTTCTTGTGCGTCTTTGAGACGCTCTTCTTGAGGTAGCACACGGACTGGGACTTGCCGACAAAGTTGAAGAACGTGTAGCCCTTGCAGCCGCTTGTCTTCGCGCAGCGCTCGCAGCACTCGGACGCGTCGAGACCATACACGTGCGCGAGGTCCTCGCCGCCAAACGACACACCTTGCTGCTGCTTCTGGCACGTCGTCGACGCAGGCGCGCATTGCGAAAACCACTTGTTCAGCGCCTGGCATTCCTGGCCGCTCGGGCAGCAGCGCGGCGTTTCGCCCTGACGACCGCAGTAGCCGAAGCGAGGCGTCGAGCACTGCTTCGTCGGCGTCGGCTTTGGTGTCTTCGCTGTCTGGGACGGGGTCGGAGTTGGTGTCGGAGCAGCGGTGCTCGGCTTGGGAGTCGGCGCGATCTTTGTAGGAGATGGCGTCGGAACAACCGTCGTCGGCATCGGAGTTGGCGCAATCGTCGTCGGCGTCGGGGTGGCTGTGGCAGGCGTCGGTGTCGGGACAAAAGTAGTCGGCACTGGGGTCGGGGCAACCGTCGTTGGCACCGGAGTAGGCGCAACCGTGGTCGGCGCCGGGGCGGCTGTGGTCGGTGTCGACGTTGGGACAACCGTTGTCGGCACTGGCGTAGGCGCAACGGTCGTCGGCGCTGGTGTCGGTGCGACCGTGGTTGGCACTGGGGTCGGGGCAACCGTCGTCGGCGCTGGTGTCGGTGCGACCGTGGTTGGCACTGGGGTCGGGGCAACCGTCATTGTTGCTGGCGTCGGTGCGACCGTGGCGGGAACTGGGGTCGGGGCAACCGTCGTTGTTGCTGGCGTCGGTGCGACCGTGGTTGGCACTGGGGTCGGGGCAACCGTCATTGTTGCTGGCGTCGGAGCAACGGTCGTCGGCACTGGCGTAGGCGCAACGGTCGTCGGCACCGGAGTAGGAGCGATTGTGGTAGGCTCCGGAGTAGGAGCAACAGTAGTCGGCACTGGAGTAGGAGCAACCGTAGTTGGCGTCGGTGTTGGGATAACCGTGGTTGTTGCAGGTGTCGGGGAAACCGTAGTCGGTGTTGGCGTTGGGGAAACCGTAGTCGGTGTTGGCGTAGGAATGACCGTCGTCGGCGTTGGAGCGATTGTGGTTGGCACTGGCGTTGGAGCAGCGGTTGTAGGTGCCGGCGTCGGAGCAACGGTCGTCGGTGCCGGTGTCGGAGGAACAGTAGTCGGCGCTGGGGTTGGAGCAACCGTAGTCGGTGTCGGTGTCGGTGTTGGGGCAGACGTAGTTGGCACCGGCGTTGGGGCACTTGTGGTCGGCGTTGGGGTAGGCTTCACCGTGGTTGGCGTCGGCGTCGGGGCAATCGTGGTTGGTGTTGGGGTTGGCTTCACCGTTGTCGGTGTTGGCGTCGGGAACACTGTGGTTGGCGTTGGGGTCGGCTTCACCGTCGTCGGTGTTGGGGTCGGCGCACGCGTGGTCGGGCTCGGCGTTGGTGTCGGTGTCGGGTTCAGGTCCACGCACTTGACCGACGCGTCGAGCAGGTCGAGCACGTGCTTGTAGCTCAAGCCGATCTTGGTGACAACCGATGCATCTGGGCGTCCGGTCGGGAACCAGAGGAAGTCCGGGTGGTTCTTGCGCGACTCCTCGACCCACTCGCCACCGATGATGTTGTTGTGGCTGTCGAGCTCGAGCACGTACTTGTAGCTCGCCGATGTCGTGTACGAGTTGACACGGCCAGTGCCGACGAGCTCGCCGTCTTCGCCGGCCTCGACGATCCAGCGGAACTGCGTGTTCACGTACATCAGCTTCTTCGCGTCGCTGTTGAACGGCCAGGAGTTGACTTTGAAGTACTTCTGCGCACCTTCCTTGAGCGTCAGCGCCTTCGTCTCAACGACTTGGTAGTCCCGCACCGGTTGGTTCCACACCTCGGCGCCGGCCGTGACGTCCACGACAAACGATTTCTTGAAACGGCCCATGATGTTGTGGATCGCAATGTGGAAGTAGCCAGGGCCGAGGTCGCGACGAGCTGCGTCGGTGTAGCGTCCGTAGTTGTCGAGCTCTTCTGGTGAGTCGGGGCCGTTGAAGCGAGCGCCAGTGAAGACCGTCTCAATGTACGCGCCGTCGTACACTTGCGTCATCAGCGCCTTGACGTCGAACGGCTGGAACGTCGTCGAGCCTTTCTTCACGGCGCACTTGGGCTCCTTCTCGAGAATCGCCGCTGGTGCCCACGCGTGGCAGATGCCGAACCAGCCTGGGATGCAGTACCCACTGCTCTCGCCGCGACGAATACCGCAGATGCTGCCGTCTTTGGTACTTGCGCAGTCCGACGCCTGCTTGCACGCCTTGCGCTTCTTCTGCGACGTGATGCCGTTGCTCGCTGACACGGCGTCGGTGAACGTCTTCACGTCGAGGCCGAATGCACTCGCGTACTTCTCGGACGGGCTCGGGATGTTCGCGCCCGCCCAGCGGTAGTTGATCCCGTCCGCGTAAATTGGCCAGTAGCTGCTCGGCCATGGTGCAGGCGAAAAGCTAGCCGACGCGTACTGCGCGAGCTTGTCGACGTTCGTCTCCATCTTGGCGCCAAAGTGCTCCTCGAGACGCTCGATGTCATCACTCGTGACTTCGAGACGACGAAGGTCTGGCGCGGCCACGGTCGCTACAGGCTCGGTTGACGACACGTTCGTCACTGGCGCGACGGTCGCAACTCGAGCGATGCGGTACTCGACGACTTCGTCCGGCACGGCGGCGCCGTACGCCGGGTGAAAGGGCGTGAGCGGCACTTTCGCTTCCATGATCGTCACGGGCAGGGCCTCAATCGACGCGGCCTGCACTGAAGACGACAAGGTCGCGACGACGGCCGTTGCCGCCGCCAGCGCTGCGTAGCTCTTGACCATGCTCTTGATGGTACTGTAGTTGTCGAGCTTGTTCGTTGACTTGGTCCCAGCAAAATGGGGAATGACGTCTCGCTGGCCGACGCGAGAGGCACACACGCACACACGCTTGTCGGTCCGTCCTTTGGGTCACCTACCAGCCGTGCGATACTGCTGCTGCTGGTGGTGGTGGTGACAGCGACAGTGGTGGTAAAGAGCTTCGCGTCTCGCTCTCTTGGTCGTGCTCGTCCACCCATACATACATAGTACATGGCGTCTTTGCATGCAGCAGCGCGACACAGGACACAGCCGGCTTGCTCCTTCATAATCGAGCGCGCTCCTTCAGGTAGAGAGCGTGCCCAGCTGGCGGTGGTCGTCACGGATATGCAGCAAATGCAGCACATGCAGCGCAGAGAGACAGCCAGCTGCTGGTGGCTGTAGTGGGCAAGATTGACTTATGTGTGTGTGTGTGTGTGTGTCGGTGCATCGACCGCAAGGAGCCGCAGCTTGCTTGCTTGCTTATCGAGGCAACAAGCGGTTGATGGTCGCAGTGGTAAAGGCACTGTGAGCGAGTTTGCGCCATGTGGTGGAAGCCATCCAGTCAGTCAGCCAGTCCGTCAGTGAATTGAGCCTAATTTTCGCTGCGCGATAGTGTGTGTGTTCTCAATCCAGCCGGCATTGCTTGCTTGTTTGCTTGTTTTGTTTGTTTCTTGCTTGCTCGCCTGCTCTTGTTCGTGCTTGTTTTGCTCGTTTCTTGCTCGCCTGTTCGCCTGCTATGTGTTTGCTACCAAAGAGAGATAGGAAGTGTCAAAAGCGCACACAACAAACCCATTGTCTGTTGCGTGCTCGGCTGGTTGCCTGCTCGACCGACAGCATTGGCGAGCTCGCCTTGTCATGCGCGCACAAGCGGCTTGAGGAGAATGAAGGACGCTGGTAGCTGGTTGCTCGATCAATCGCACATAGACCTCGTAACGAACCACTCGCACCAACAACGACAGCGACAGCGAAAGGAACAGGAACAGGAACAGGAACAGGAGCATGGCGCGCGTCAGCGAGCGTGACGCCAGTGGCCATGTACAAAAAGCTCGGCGAGACGCTTGCTGCCATCCAATTCGAACTGAACGCGTTCAAGTCAGCACGACGTGACCATCACTCTGTTCTGCTGAAGTGCTCGATCTGAACTTGCAATGGAAAACGACGACCTCCAGTACGACACAACAGCAGCATGCGTGCACCTTCAGTTTGCTCAATGCGGCACTGCGCTAGTATAACAATGTACAACAGCGTACTCTAGATATCACGCGACCTGACGCCATCTCACAATGCATCCGATACTGAGAACACGCGCCTCCTTTCCATCATATGCGCTGCTCTACTGCTCGCTTCATCACTCCCTCTGCGTCACGAACCTCACTCCGCCTCCCGCACTCTGCAGTTTGCACTCTGTCTCTTGCTCGCTTGCTTGTCGGCACACCCAAGGCGCTTTGGTTGTGTACAGCTCGTTTGGCGTCGTGCAGCTATCAAGCTCACTGCGATGCAAACACCTCAGTGCCATCACTCTACCTCATTTGCAGTACAGCCAAACAGCGACAACCTCACTGCTAAACGAGCATGACGCACTCACACCGTGTTGCACTCACTCACACGCACATTGGCTGCACTTCTCTCGAAGCGACAGTGTTGACTCTGACGTCGCGTCACTCTCTCCAGCTTGACCGCATCTTTATGAGCTCTGCCTCGCTCTTGAGCTACGCGAGGACCCCCGACACAGCGCCGACCGAGAGACGGCGCCCTGCAGCGCTGCTCTTGAGGTAGCACGCCGTCACACCATCTGGGTTCTCATTCACAAACGTGTACGCCTTGCAGCCTGCAGTCGCGGCGCACGCTTGGCAGCAGTCTGCAGGTGAGAGGTTGTAGCGTGTCGTGATGTCGTTGCCGTAAAAGTCGATGTTTGTGAACTGTTGCGGACACGTCATGGGGATGTCGAGGCACTGGTAGTTCCATGCGTCCCACGCCTGGCAGTACTGACCCGTCGGACAGCAGCTCAGCGTGTGTCGGTTGCCGCAGCGACCCCACGCGGGCGTCACACAAGTGTCCGAGCTCGGTGCTGGCGTCTGTGTCGGAGCCGTTGTTGGCGCAGTAGTTAGAGCTGGCGTCGGTGCAGGGGTCGGTGCTGGCGCCGCGTCGAGATCAGCGCACTTGAGCGACGCATCAAGCAGCTCAAGCACGTGCTGGTAGCTCAGCCCAACCTCTGTCACAATCGACGCATCTGGTCGCGCGATCGGGATCCAGAGGAAGTCTGGGTGGTTCGAGCGCGAATCGCCGACCCACTCGCCACCGATGACGTTGCTCTGCGCATCGAGCTCGAGCAAGTACGTGTAGTCTCCCGTCGTCGAGTACGCATCGACGCGGCCAGTGCCGACGAGCTCGCCGTCCTCGACAGCTTCGACGATCCAGCGCACCTTTGTGTGGACGTACGCCAGCGACACTGCAGCAGCGTTGAACGGGTACGTGTCTGTGTTAAAGTGCGTCCGCGCACCTTCTTGGAGCGTCAAGCGCGTCACTTCGAGGACTTCGTAGTCCCGTACCGGCTGGTTCCAGACCTGTGCACCGGCCGTGACGTCGAGCACGAACGACTTGTTGAAGCGACCGAGGATGTTCGTGACAGCGACGTGGAAGTAGCCAGGGCCGAGGTCACGGCGCTTTGCGTCGGTGTAGCGACCGTAGCTGTCCTTGTTCTCAGGCGTGTCGGGACCGTCAAAGCGCGAGCCAGTGAAGACTGTGCGCACGCGCGCGCCGTCGTACACTTGCGTCATCAGCGCCTTGACGTCGAACGGCTGGAACGTCGTCGAGCCTTTCTTCACGGCGCACTTGGGCTCCTTCTCGAGAATCGCCGCTGGTGCCCACGCGTGGCAGATGCCGAACCAGCCTGGGATGCAGTACCCACTGCTCTCGCCGCGACGAATACCGCAGATGCTGCCGTCGTTCAGGAACGCGCAGTCGTCGTTCTTTGTACAGCCTTGGCGGTAGTTCTGCGACGTGATGCCGTTGTTGCGCGAGATCGCATCCGTGAACGTCTTCGTGTCGAGGCCGAATGCACTCGCGTACTTCTCGGATGGGCTCGGGACATCTGCTCCGGCCCAGCGGTAGTTGATCCCGTCTGCGTAGACTGGCCAGTAGCTGCTCGGCCACGGCGCCGGTGTGAACGCACCCGACGCGTACTGCGCGAGCTTGTCGACGTTTGTCTCCATCTTCGTGCCAAAGTACGCTTCGAGGCGCTCAATGTCCGTGCTCGTGGCCTCGAGCTCGCGGCGGCGGAACGTACTCGCCTTCACGGTGCCGTACTGCCGCGGATCAAAGTCGGCCGATTGCTTGGGTGAGTTGTTTGGGTTGCTGTCCGCCGGCGATGGTGCCTTTGTGGCGCTGTTTTGAGTCGGGATCACGTACGCTTCAGCTGCTGCAGGTGTGATCGCGCCGTACGCTGGGTGGTAGTGCGACAGCACGACTGTCATCTCGCTCTGCTGCGTCACGGGGTTGTCCATCATCGAGCCTGCGAGAGCGCTGCCACTGGCGCGAGCAGCGAGGACGAGGAGCGCTGTTGCGAGCGCTGGGCTGCGCAGCGCGAACTGCGCGGTCGCGACCATCTTGAGTCGTCGGGGAACGGAAGTGAGCTGCAGCGAGCAGCTTGGAGAATGAGCGGCGCAATGGAGCTGACTGAGCCGCATAAGTGAGCCCTCGGCGCCATTGCACGCCGTCGATGCTGGCTGCTCGTGTCGAGGAGCGGGAGCGCAACAGCAGGTGCCTCGGAACGCCGGCGCAATCGCAGCTGTCCGCCTCTCCATCTTCTACGCCACGAGTGACAGCTCCTACAGTCGCGCACGCACTCGACTGTCGAACGTCCGCGCTGTCGAAGACACCTTTGCGAGTCCATGTTGCGCGCACGTAGAGACGCTGCTGGTGCTCAAGCAACGGCGATCGCCGGCTGGATGAAAAGGCTGTCGCCGGGCTTCTACAGCACCAGCAGGTCTGCTCGTCGACGGGCTTCTTCTGGCCAGCGACTGAGCGTCGCAGACACGAGCGCAATCTGGAGCAGGTCGAGCATGGCGACGACCTCATGTGCTCAAGGAAGCGATGGAGCTCGCGAGGTTTGCCTACGAACCACAGCAGCAGCAGCGACAACGATGGCGCACGTGCCTGCATCATGTCGTCGCCAGCTTTTTTCGCTACCTCTGTTTTATCACGCAGTCATTTTCAATAGACAAACTTAGAGACACAATCAACCAACAACGTCGGAGCTCCTCGCCATGATGGCGACGCACAGACACATCACTGGCGCAGAGCGAGTCTGTCGCTTCGCTTGAGCTCTCGATCGCGGATGACTGTTCTACAACCAAGTCTCGGCCCGGCGATCATGTTTGCGCCACTCGAGTGTCTTGGTAGGAGTGAATCGCAAAGCTACTTGCGAGCCAACAAGTGCTGTCTGTCCCATGTATTCGCACTCGCAGCATCAAGCTAGTCCTCCGATAGAGGTTGCCTCTGCAAGCACCGGCCACCAACAACCGACGGACCGTTGTGTGCTGAAGCACAAGTGTGTTCACGTAAAGCTCGCGCCAAGCGTCGAATGCTCCACACATCGAGTCAATACGCAGCGCTACTCTTGCCAGACTGCCGGTGTCTGCTCGTATTCCGACACGAGTCACGTCACCCGTTCAGATGGCTGCGTAGCTCGGACACTGTCAGGTCCCAAACTCAGCTGCCTCACACTAGCACCAGCGCCAGCAGCACAACACCATCGGTGCACTGTGTCAGCAAGTGTCAACAGTACAGGGGCGGCGCTACTACCACTGCTGTTTCGTGCTACCTAGCGATGAGCGCATGAACGATCGATCGATCAAGCGAGAAGCGACAGGGAAGACAAGGAAGAGAGCGAGAGATATATATAGGCAAACGAGCACTTGTTGTTGCTGCGCGTGTATGTAGAAGTGCATACGCGCCGAGCCTTCCTCGCGTCCGGTTCAATAGGACCTGATATCGCGGCGCAGTGGACAAGTAATGTCGTGTCGCCGGCATTCGTTGGTTTGGTTGCTAGACAGCAAGAGTGCTGACGGTGATGCTGTGTCTGGAGCTAATACGACGCCGCGGCGACGTACGTGAGCGCGGCCCTGACATGGCGCCGGACGTCACTTACATCGGACTGGCGACGACCTTGTACGCACCGCCGTTCTTCTCCAAGTCCGGACGCGGCGTCACGGACGAGAACGACTCGCGCGTGAACGCGTCGGCGCCGTGGAGCTTGCTGTAGAACTCGGCGTCGGTCTCCTCGAACGAGCGGTCGTTGTCCCACGTGCAGAACCACGTGAGCGGAATCGAGATGAGGCAGATCGCCGCGAACGTGTAGAACGCGCCAGAGTACCCGAAGCTCTCGTTCTCAACCCAGATCGAGAACCCGAACGAGCCGATCGCCGCGCCGGCCTTGCCGCACGCCGCTGAGAAGCCGTGGCACGTGCTGCGGATCGGCGTCGGGAACATCTCGGTCGGCATCACGAACGTCGACGTGTTCGGGCCAAAGTTGGAGAAGAAGAGCGCGAGGCCGTACAGGATGATGAACGAGACCGAGTGCTTCTTGAGCGAGTCCCACTTCAGGGCGAGGATGAGGAAGATGATCGTCATGACCACGAAGCCCTGGAGCTGGATCTTCTTGCGACCAAGGCGGTTGATGAAGTACACGGCGACGTAGTAGCCCGGCAGCGCCATCAGCGCCACGAATGCGTTCTGCGTCGTCACCTGCTGCAGCGAGGCGTTCTTGACACCGACGACGGACAGGATACTGGCCGAGAACAGGTTCTGCGCGTAGAAGACGATGTCGAAGAGGAACCACGTGCCGGCCGTGCCGAGGAGACCCACGCCGTAGTTCTTGACGATGAAGCTGAAGCGCGCGCGAGCCTGGCCGCTTTGCTGCGCGACGACCTGACCGCGCTCTTGTGCCGCTTTGTACGCCTCGGTCTCTTCGGCCGTGAAGCGGTAGTAGCACACGATGCACGCCGGGATGACGCCAAGACCGAAAAGCAGGCGCCACACGATCTCGAGGCGCTCCTTGTCGTTCGTACCCTTTGGACCATCTGCGAGCGCTTGCACGAGGAGGTTGCCGAGGATCGACGCCGTGAGCGAACCGACACCCTGGAGCGAGAACGTCAACGCCACGCGCTTGTTGCGGTCCGCCGGCGAGGACGAGTCTTCAGCAGTCGATGTCGCTGCGAGTGGGTACTCACCGCCGATACCCACACCGAGCAGACCGCGCGCGATCACCAAGAACCAGAGCGTGTTGATTGCGTCGCCTCCGTACGCTGCCGCGCAGAGCGCGCCACCAAAGATGAGCAGACAGCACGTGATGATCATGTTGACCTTGCGACCAAAGACGTCGCCGAGGAAGCCGAAGAGGAGCTGGCCGATCACGGCGCCGATAATCGCAGCGGCCGACACCGCCGACTTCATGTACGGCGTGTACACTACCTTGGTGTATTGCTCCGTGAGCACGACGTTGACGACATTCATGACGAAGAGGTCGTAGGCGTCGTTGAAGAAGCCGAGGCCGCGGACGAGGAATTTGTTCATTGTGACAAGCACGTGCGTGGACTTGGATGTAGACTTGGCTGGCTTTGGTGCGCGTGAGTGTTGGGGCCAAAGAGCTGGTCGGTGGTCGAAGTGGTTGTTGCTGCAGCCTTGTGTGGAAGAGCGCGAGTTGCGGAATGAGTTCCGAGTCACTCCGCGCTTTGAGCGTTGAGCCTTGAGCGTTGAGCGTTGAGCCCCAGACGACCGAGAGTTTGCGCACTTGAATGCTGGAGCTGGAGCTGGAGCTTAGGAGCGTGGTCGCTCGTGAGAAGGGCCAGCACCAACTCGCTCTCGTGTTCATGCTGAGAGCAGCCAGCCAGTCCACTCGTGTGCTCGTGCGCTTGCTCGCCCCTCTCACCGCATCGACTAAGCCGCGAAGCCGTGCTGGTGTTGGGTTCTTTTTCAAGGCGGCGAGCAGGCAAACGCACTGAGCACTGTGTACTGTGTGTGCGCGGCGCAGATGCCGTGTGCCGTGTGCCTTGCGACTTGCGACTCGTATCACACACAAACGCACACACAAACTGCGGGGGAGGCGAAAGAAGCGAGCGAGCGAGCGACGCGATCGGCGATCACACCGATCGTACTGCTACTGTTGGTGTTGTTGCTGCTGCTGTTGCTGCTGTGCGAGTCTTCTGGGTGAGTCTGCTGGCGCTGCGCTGACTTCTACTGTCGCTCAGATGCGCGGGACATCGGTCGCGAATCTCGACTAACCGAGCGTCCAGCGTGCGCACTGACCACGCGTCAAGGCGGTGGTTGGTCGAGTGCGTGAGCAAGCAGTGCCTTGAGTGATCGCTCATGTGTGTGTCTTGCTGAAGTGAACACTACGATGGATTCGATATGCACAGAGTGTTCTTACGTAAAGCGTATCGTATTCGTGAGCACTATCGCCACGCATGAGCTTGGTTTGCTCCTGTGTGGTGTTGCATGACCTCTTGCGTGCTGTTGCTTGGGGATCGACGTTGTCGAATTGGTCTCTGGTCTCTCACACACTCTCGGGCAGTACTGAGCAGTACCACCTTCCTCGACTAAGCTCAGTTTGACAGTCGATCGATCCAAGCAACTGCGACAGCAGCAAAGTCGACACAGCCGAGAGGCGGGACTAGCCGCAGTGTGAATCGTTGCAAGACCAGTCGAGCGTCGTCAAACTGGCAAGCTTGAGCGACCACGCCAAGTCAGCGTACAAAAGAACGCAAAGCGGACAATGGCGCTGGTACTTCGACGCTCCGATCCCCAGGTCCCTCCCGCTCCACGACGACGCAAATCTGGCTCATTACTCGTATGTTAGTGCTCGTTCCGAGAGCGACTTGCTCACATTTGCATACGCGCTTGCTCACGCACTCGACCAACCACCGCCTTGACGCGTGGTCAGTGCGCACGCTGGACGCTCGGTTAGTCGAGATTCGCGACCGATGTCCCGCGCATCTGAGCGACAGTAGAAGTCAGCGCAGCGCCAGCAGACTCACCCAGAAGACTCGCACAGCAGCAACAGCAGCAGCAACAACACCAACAGTAGCAGTACGATCGGTGTGATCGCCGATCGCGTCGCTCGCTCGCTCGCTTCTTTCGCCTCCCCCGCAGTTTGTGTGTGCGTTTGTGTGTGATACGAGTCGCAAGTCGCAAGGCACACGGCACACGGCATCTGCGCCGCGCACACACAGTACACAGTGCTCAGTGCGTTTGCCTGCTCGCCGCCTTGAAAAAGAACCCAACACCAGCACGGCTTCGCGGCTTAGTCGATGCGGTGAGAGGGGCGAGCAAGCGCACGAGCACACGAGTGGACTGGCTGGCTGCTCTCAGCATGAACACGAGAGCGAGTTGGTGCTGGCCCTTCTCACGAGCGACCACGCTCCTAAGCTCCAGCTCCAGCTCCAGCATTCAAGTGCGCAAACTCTCGGTCGTCTGGGGCTCAACGCTCAACGCTCAAGGCTCAACGCTCAAAGCGCGGAGTGACTCGGAACTCATTCCGCAACTCGCGCTCTTCCACACAAGGCTGCAGCAACAACCACTTCGACCACCGACCAGCTCTTTGGCCCCAACACTCACGCGCACCAAAGCCAGCCAAGTCTACATCCAAGTCCACGCACGTGCTTGTCACAATGAACAAATTCCTCGTCCGCGGCCTCGGCTTCTTCAACGACGCCTACGACCTCTTCGTCATGAATGTCGTCAACGTCGTGCTCACGGAGCAATACACCAAGGTAGTGTACACGCCGTACATGAAGTCGGCGGTGTCGGCCGCTGCGATTATCGGCGCCGTGATCGGCCAGCTCCTCTTCGGCTTCCTCGGCGACGTCTTTGGTCGCAAGGTCAACATGATCATCACGTGCTGTCTGCTCATCTTTGGTGGCGCGCTCTGCGCGGCAGCGTACGGAGGCGACGCAATCAACACGCTCTGGTTCTTGGTGATCGCGCGCGGTCTGCTCGGTGTGGGTATCGGCGGTGAGTACCCACTCGCAGCGACATCGACTGCTGAAGACTCGTCCTCGCCGGCGGACCGCAACAAGCGCGTGGCGTTGACGTTCTCGCTCCAGGGTGTCGGTTCGCTCACGGCGTCGATCCTCGGCAACCTCCTCGTGCAAGCGCTCGCAGATGGTCCAAAGGGTACGAACGACAAGGAGCGCCTCGAGATCGTGTGGCGCCTGCTTTTCGGTCTTGGCGTCATCCCGGCGTGCATCGTGTGCTACTACCGCTTCACGGCCGAAGAGACCGAGGCGTACAAAGCGGCACAAGAGCGCGGTCAGGTCGTCGCGCAGCAAAGCGGCCAGGCTCGCGCGCGCTTCAGCTTCATCGTCAAGAACTACGGCGTGGGTCTCCTCGGCACGGCCGGCACGTGGTTCCTCTTCGACATCGTCTTCTACGCGCAGAACCTGTTCTCGGCCAGTATCCTGTCCGTCGTCGGTGTCAAGAACGCCTCGCTGCAGCAGGTGACGACGCAGAACGCATTCGTGGCGCTGATGGCGCTGCCGGGCTACTACGTCGCCGTGTACTTCATCAACCGCCTTGGTCGCAAGAAGATCCAGCTCCAGGGCTTCGTGGTCATGACGATCATCTTCCTCATCCTCGCCCTGAAGTGGGACTCGCTCAAGAAGCACTCGGTCTCGTTCATCATCCTGTACGGCCTCGCGCTCTTCTTCTCCAACTTTGGCCCGAACACGTCGACGTTCGTGATGCCGACCGAGATGTTCCCGACGCCGATCCGCAGCACGTGCCACGGCTTCTCAGCGGCGTGCGGCAAGACCGGCGCGGCGATCGGCTCGTTCGGGTTCTCGATCTGGGTTGAGAACGAGAGCTTCGGGTACTCTGGCGCGTTCTACACGTTCGCGGCGATCTGCCTCATCTCGATTCCGCTCACGTGGTTCTGCACGTGGGACAACGACCGCTCGTTCGAGGAGACCGACGCCGAGTTCTACAGCAAGCTCCACGGCGCCGACGCGTTCACGCGCGAGTCGTTCTCGTCCGTGACGCCGCGTCCGGACTTGGAGAAGAACGGCGGTGCGTACAAGGTCGTCGCCAGTCCGATGTAAGTGACGTCCGGCGCCATGTCAGGGCCGCGCTCACGTACGTCGCCGCGGCGTCGTATTAGCTCCAGACACAGCATCACCGTCAGCACTCTTGCTGTCTAGCAACCAAACCAACGAATGCCGGCGACACGACATTACTTGTCCACTGCGCCGCGATATCAGGTCCTATTGAACCGGACGCGAGGAAGGCTCGGCGCGTATGCACTTCTACATACACGCGCAGCAACAACAAGTGCTCGTTTGCCTATATATATCTCTCGCTCTCTTCCTTGTCTTCCCTGTCGCTTCTCGCTTGATCGATCGATCGTTCATGCGCTCATCGCTAGGTAGCACGAAACAGCAGTGGTAGTAGCGCCGCCCCTGTACTGTTGACACTTGCTGACACAGTGCACCGATGGTGTTGTGCTGCTGGCGCTGGTGCTAGTGTGAGGCAGCTGAGTTTGGGACCTGACAGTGTCCGAGCTACGCAGCCATCTGAACGGGTGACGTGACTCGTGTCGGAATACGAGCAGACACCGGCAGTCTGGCAAGAGTAGCGCTGCGTATTGACTCGATGTGTGGAGCATTCGACGCTTGGCGCGAGCTTTACGTGAACACACTTGTGCTTCAGCACACAACGGTCCGTCGGTTGTTGGTGGCCGGTGCTTGCAGAGGCAACCTCTATCGGAGGACTAGCTTGATGCTGCGAGTGCGAATACATGGGACAGACAGCACTTGTTGGCTCGCAAGTAGCTTTGCGATTCACTCCTACCAAGACACTCGAGTGGCGCAAACATGATCGCCGGGCCGAGACTTGGTTGTAGAACAGTCATCCGCGATCGAGAGCTCAAGCGAAGCGACAGACTCGCTCTGCGCCAGTGATGTGTCTGTGCGTCGCCATCATGGCGAGGAGCTCCGACGTTGTTGGTTGATTGTGTCTCTAAGTTTGTCTATTGAAAATGACTGCGTGATAAAACAGAGGTAGCGAAAAAAGCTGGCGACATTTTTGTTGACTTAGTGTTTGTATTACTGTGGTAGAACGCGGTCAGAAGAATCCGGCTAGATCCACGATCGTACAGCGGCGATCGAGAACCGGAAACAGCGATCACATCAGCGATCAGATCGGCATGTGCAAGTGTGCGACAGCGTTCGACGCTCCACCCAGGCAACACGCTACGCGAGGGAGATGGCCGATCGTCCAAGACAACGTGCGATCATCCAAGCCAACGCGGATCGCGAAGCAAGACGGCATACTGGCGATCGAGTGTGGCGACCGACGATCCTGTCAGTACGAGCTAGCGCGTGACGGCGACATGTACGCCGCGAGAGGGACGCGCAACGCGACAACAGTGTCCAGTGGACAGGGACGACAAGCGATCGTCCAAGTAACCCGAGGTCGTGGAGAGCAGAAGCAGTTCGACAATCGAGCACGCCAGCAGCGATCGCGACAACTCAGCATGATGAAGTTCAAGCTGTGAGACATCGGCGTTGTTGCGCACGAGCCACGAAGTCTCCATGATCGTCGTTCGATCACAATCGCCGTCGATCATCGCGCACGGCTGCCATCGGCGATCCTGTGCGGTGCCATCGGCGGTCCTGTGCGGTTACATCGGCGATCCCGTGCGGTCCGGAGCCGAGCAGGGCATCGAACGTGAAGGTGTATGCTGACACCATCGTCAGCGACTGCGCCAAGTGACTCAGCAAGCGCGATCGACTCGCAGCGAGCGTGCTCGTCTCATCAGCATGATTGGAAGATCGCGGAGCGACAGGGGATCGACCCATCTCCCGACGATCTGGTGAAGCGCAAGGTGAGCAGAGGTCCGCGATAGTGCAAGCTAGTCAAGCATAGTGAGATCAAGTCAAAGCGGTAGATAGTTAAGCAAAGTAATTCAGTCCGGAATTCTCCTTGTCCAGCACACGTCCGATCCAGTCGATAGGGGATCGTAAGTGACCAGCCTCGCAGGGCCCGTTCTCACCCTCACGCCCAGCACCTGCGACGCGCAGGTCCGGAATTGAAAGCTCCGAAGAACCGCTCCGATCGACCGACGTGGGGTCATCGGATCGGCATTTGCATTGGCGATCGTCTGACGATCTTGGCGATCATCGACGATCAAGAGCACGCGACGAGCCTGGAAGCTTTGACCAGATCGTCCCCTGCTACTGTCTGCAGCGTCTACGCTTGCAGATCTTTGTGCGCCGTTTGGGATCGCGACTGCGATCTTCGAACACCGCCGGCTTCGTGCGACGATCATCCGCACGCACCAGCGAACCCCCAGCAGAGCATCAAGGAGGCCTCACAACCCGTCCGCTAAAGAAGCTCTGCGCCCCGCACGGCTCATTTGATCGCGCCGTGCGTCCGTGATCGTGCCTCACAACCACGATCACGACCCGCGATCGTTGAAGACCCTCGACGATCGCGCAGTGCATCTCGCCGGAACAGCGAGACCGCACGACCCCAAGTCCCTCTCTCCCGCCGAGGACCGTCTTCTCCACCTCCACGGTCGACGCTACACGCCGGTAAAGCGGATCGCGCCCTGCGATCCGGTATACGACGGAGCGGCAAGGGTCTGACACTGAGGACAAGAATTTGCTGTGGTCGTTCCACCACAGAAATGCAGCTCCTCGAACGCCTCAATTACCGCATCCACTAGACTTGGCACACTGCGTGCTAGCTTGCAATGCTGCACATTCTGAATCAAGTTGAATAGCCTCAGGTCCAGTACATTGACATCAGATGACCATGGTGACTGGCAGTACATGTCGATACGTATCTCGCGATCTGCTGCCTCCACCGGTGACATCACAGACTTGTGCGGCGATGCGTTATCTTGCTGTATGTAGATCGGCTAACTGTGAGCGCCTGTGGCACGAGCGCATACCGTTAGACATCCCTCCGTGCACTAGTTTATTGTTGACGTACAAACGCGCACCAAGCGCTGCTTGCCCTGTGGTAGCACGTTTGCAGCGAGCAGCACTTGGTAAACATCGCGTGTGATGTTGCGTGGCGCGATGGTGATGACGCCGGGCGCCTGGTTCTTTGTCGTGCGCAGAGCATCTCGCTCTTTGACGATGGGGAAGATGCCGATCTTGCCGTCAAACCCAGTCAAGTTAAGGTTGTCATTTTGAGGGTGGGATGACCGTTGCAATTTGCTGCTGTCGGCGCGTCGAGCTGCGACTTCTCCTCGCAGCCAGTCAGTACGTAGTAGCTCGCAAGCCGATGAACAAAGAACCACTTCTCATCCATATGAATATCGTCCTGCATGGGCGGAAACATGTGACCTAAGCCTGCGCATCTCGGTCAGCATTGCGCAACCCAACACACACGCAGAACAACGTGCTTTGCGGTTCTTGGACGAACGACGTAACAAACCGCAGCCCCTAGAGACACTGCTGTTCAGTGGGTACAGACTTCACAGTCACTAGTCCACGTAGTGCTGGAGCGTTGTAAGCGATATGCCGACTACTGCCGGTGTCGCTCGAAAGGATATACGCTCTTGCACTGGCATGGCCGCGTCTACATCTTGTATCACGGGAGTGCGTTTTGCGTCGTAGCTTACACGTGGTCTTACGAGGAAGCGATGTGGTGAAGCGCAGAGGGACTGCGCTGAACTCGGTATTTTCAACTCTGAGGTTTTTGTATTAGGATCATGTATAGTGGTGAAAGTGAGGGAGCTAACCTAAATAGTGAGCTGTCTGATGGGACGACCAGGGTCGTCCAGAAATCAGGTTGAACCACTAATTGGGTATCTGCTGTGCTACTTCGTACTTAGCACAGCAACCCCGTTACACCATCCCCCACACAAGCTTGCAGACACGCAAGCAAAAGAAAGCACATGTACAAAAGAAGAAACCACACGAAGCGCCACGTGGCGCAACGCAACGAGCACCAACAGCGACCGACACCATGCAGCGCGGCATTGTGAGCCGCGCTATGTGCGACGCCTGCCGCCATCCTCTGCCGAGCTCGAGCGTGATCGCAGCGACGGCGACATACGCCGACGCGCTTCGCCGACTGTCGCTGAACGACTGCAGCACTGTGCGCGACTCCCCTGGCGACGAGGAGCTCGCCGACATGTGGCGCCGATGGCGCCAGTCGCGCGGCAAGACCATCACGACGACCAGCCAGGTGACGAAGGGGGCGCTCGACGAGTCGTGGACGCGCTTTGTCGCGCGTTGGAACCTGGAGCCAGGCATGGCGCTCGCCCTCGAGCGCCGCGAGTCGCAGCACGGACGATACCATCTCGGCGAGCTCGCCGAGCGTGTGTGCTCTGCGTCGTGGGACGCAGACCGGCCGTGCTGCTTCGTGCACGTCGTCGCGTACTGTCGCATCTGCGCGTACCGCGAGAAGCCGACGCTTGAGTAGTGGGAAGCGATGCTCGCGGAGTATCCGCTCGACGAAGACGAGAAGGCTCTCCTCTCCCAGTATCGACGCGCGCTTGCGGCTAACCGCGCTACGCGCGCAGACAGCCGCGGCGTCACGCCCCCCCCCACGTCGTCGTGCGCTCTCGCTCTCGTTCACAGGGTCCCTCGCGTTCACCGTCTCCGACTCGACGCGCGACAAGCGCGCATTCTTTGTGGGGAGCGCGCGTATCCGGGCAGCGCGCGCTTCGCGCGCTCGCAGGAGAGGCATGTGGCGTGGCAAGAGCCGAGACGATCGCGTTCACGCTCTCGGTCGCGTGGTCGCGCGCGCCGTCGCCTTGGCGCGAGCAGTGGCCTCGTACGCCGTCACCAAGTCGGGGACATCCTCAAGCATCGTGGCGCGAGGCTCTTACGAGTCACTGGACGCGTCGAAGCCCAGCCAGCAAACGCGAAATTTGCGGCGACTGGCACCGCGACCGTGGTCGCGGTGCTCAAGAAGACGATCGACAATCCAGCGCGGGTGACCCGCGCTGTCAACAAGCGGGGGCGGACCGTCGCGTCGGAACGTGGCGCGATGATGCGACAGTTGCGCCTGTACCGGATAGGCTAGAGATGGTGTCGCACGACGCCGCCGTGGCTCGGAGTCGTGCGGACGACGCCATTGCGGAGGCGGATCGACTCGACCAAGAGGTTGCTGCGCTTCGAGCGCAGCTGGCGAAGGTGGTCCAGGCAAACGAGGCTCTTCGCGCGGACAATCGGGCGTTCCGCGCGGGTCAGACGCCGCCAAGCGCTTTGACGAAGTCGCGTCCTCGTCACGTCGGGTCGCGCTTCGAGCCTGGCGAGGCAGCTCGTCCGCAGGCGTCATAGCCGGTACATAGCGCTTTAAGCGCCCGACATAGAATGTCGGGTGCAGACGTAATGCACTTGGCATGTCGAGTGTGTACGCCTCGCCTTTGCATCGTACGATCGTGAACGGACCGATGAAGCGCGGCGCGAGTTTGGTCGCGCCAAGGTTCGTGACAGAACCAGGTGCAATGCCGGACGCCGATAGCAAAACACGGTCACCGACCGCGAACTTCTCGAAGTTCTTGCGCCCACGCTGGTCGGCTGCGGTTTTCTGTCGATCGACTGCTGCGGCAACTGCATCGCGCACAAAGCGAGCGACAGACTCGCGATTTTGAACGAACTCGAGCACACTATAGTCTCTGATTGTTGGTGGTGGCGCGGATGGTTTGTCCGCGACAGCGCGTGTGGTGATGGCGATCGTGCGCCGCGATGGCGAAATGAGGGCCGCGTTCACCCAAGTACTCGCCTCGCTCGGAGACATCGCAGCTGTGAGTGCGACGACTGGTAGTCGCACGAGCTCTGTGCGTCGCCGCAGGAACGCCGGCGCCTGATACCGATGTACTCGGTATCCCTCCCCCTTCAAGAGAGCCGCCGTCGTCAAAGCCAAGAACCGCGGGAACGCGCGGATGACGCGCGTTGTTGATGAAGGACGGTGTGTGACCAGTGGACTGATGCAATGCGTTGTTGATCGCGAACTCGACCATAGGCAGCAACGCGCTCCACGGCGAGCGCGACGAAGCATAGCTGCGCAGCACGTCCTCGACAACGCGATTGACGCGCTCATTCTGCCCGTCTGTCTCCGGGTGCGACGCAGTCGAGATGAGCAGCCGCGTCCCGAGGAGCTGAAGAAGACGTTCCCAGAACGATGCCGTGAAGCGCGGGTCGCGGTCAGAGACGATCGACGTTGGCATGCCATGGTGCCGATACACCTTGGAGAGGAAGAGCTCAGCTGTCTCCTGCGCGGTGATGCCGACCGCGACTGGCGCAAGGTGTGTCATCTTGCTGAAGCGATCGACCACCACAAAAATGCCCGTGCGACCAGCTTGATCACGAGGCAGCCCGAAGATGAAGTCCATGCTCACGGATCGCCAGGCGTCCGCGGCGATTGGGAGCGGCTGGAGCGGAGATTGTTTCGACTGCGATGGCTTGACGCGCTGGCACGTCTTGTACGACCGGACACACTTGCGTACCCACTTGTACATGTGGGGCCAGTAGAAGTCGCGCGCAAGAGCAAGATACGTCTTCTCGCGGCCAAGGTGACCGCCAGATACAGCGTCATGGTACTCGTGCAAGATACGAGCGCCCAGGTCGTCGTCGAGCGGCACGACGACTCGAGAGCTGTCGAAGCGATCGATCTGGAACTTGAGCAAGTCGCCGGATACCGAGTAGCGCGGTGCTTGACTCCGCGTTGAAGGCGTCAGCTGCAGCAGCGCCGACGGAGACGGGTCTTGACAGTACTTGAGCATTGCGGCGCACGACGGGTCGCGGGAGTACGCAGCAGCAAATGCCTCTCGCAGCGAGCTCACGGCGACCGAAGTCCTTGCGCTTATGCCAAGCGCGACACACGTACTCCACACGTCGTCATCGTCGTCAGCAGCGACATGCTGCGGCGAGTCGGGTCGTGGATCGTAATCGGAGCGCCATGACAACGCGTCGGCGATGATGTTCGTCGAGTCCGGCTTGTAGAAGACGACGAAGTTGTACTCGGCGAAGAACGACAGCCAGCGCGCCATGCGCTGGCTTAAGTGTGTCGACTTTGTCGCGGTTCGGAGAGACGCGTGGTCGGTGTAGATCGCGAACGTCTGCTCACCCAGCAGATACACGCGGAACTTCACCAACGCGTAGCGCATCGCGAGCAGCTCCTTGTCGTGCACGGGGTAGTTGCGCTCCGCGGGCTTCAGCTGCCGCGACTGGAAGCTGATGACGCGCTCTCGTCCCTCGTCGTCGTGCTGCATGAGCGCGCAGCCGATCGCAAAGTCACTCGCATCGCAAACGACATGGAACGCCTTGGCGTGATCTGCCAGAGAATAGATCGGCGTGGTGGAGAGCCGCGTCTTGATGTCGTCAAACGCGATTTGGTGCTCGCGGCGCCACTCCCACGTGGCGTCTTCTTCAGCAACTGCGAGAGTGGGGGAGATCACGGATGCGAAGTCTTTTGCGTAGTGGTGAAGTTAGCAAGCCCAAGCGACTGCCGGAGCTCCTTTTGATCGCGTGGTTCCGGCCAGGTGATGATCGCAGACACCTTCTCTGGATCGGCTCGCACACCCTCGGCGCTCACGTAGCTGCCGAGGACCGGAGTCTCCGGCGCGCAGAAGATGCACTTCTTCAAGTTGGCGTACAGCTTGTTCTCGCGCATGGCTTCGAACACCTTGCGCAAGTGCCCGAGATGGACGTCCAGGTCTGTCGCGCCCTCGGTGGCGCGACTGTGCACGAAGATGTCGTCAAAGTAGCTTGGGGCAAAGTCGCGCAGCGGGCGAAGCACGTGCGACACCATGCGGTTGAACGTGGCAGGGGCGTTCTTCAGCCCCTGCGGCATCACCAGCCACTCCCAGAGCATGCCGCTGGGAGTACTGGCTGCCGTCAGCGGAACATCGGACTCGCGCATGAGGATCTGGTAGAAGCCGTCGGTGAGATCGATGGTACTAAAGATCGTGCTGCCAGACATGGTGTCGAGGACCATGTCCTTGCGCTGGATCGGCGTCTGTGCTGGGATCGTCGCGTCGTTGAGCTTGTTGATCGCGTGGACAATACGCCACCCGCCTGTCGCTTTTTTGACACAGAACGTGGGTGACGAGTGCGGCGACGTGCTCTCGCGCACGTGCCTGGCGGCGCGGCATCCCTCCAAGAACGCGTCGATCGCTTCGACTTGACCACACGGCAGTGGCCACTGCCGCGTTACACAGTACTTCGCTCCGGGCACGAGATCGATCTCGTGTCGCACGCCCCTGTCCGCCGGAAGCACCGGCGGAATGGTGTCAGGAAAGATGTCGGAGAACTCGCGGGCGAGATCCAGGACGGGATTTCCAGAGGCTTCGAGCTCGCTCCATTACTGCGCAGCGTAGCGTTCTTCGCGAGCGGACTTCGGCTCTGCTCCGGCAGGCCGCTCGCTGACAACAACCGCAGGATCCGCTGGGTCGATCACGACGGCGCACAGTTGCTCGATGTGGCCGAGTTTGATCTCGCTGAGCATGTTCTTCCAAGACATCACAGGCAGCCGAGTGAGTTCGGCTGCTGCGCGTGGTGGGGATGCGACCTTCACGCCGTGGCGCGGCGGGCCGTGGCCAGTCATGTTGACGACGTGGATCGTGTCGAACGTCGGCGCCGGCGCGTGTGGATGTCTCTCGCGCGCCTGAGAATCTGGAGCGCGAGCCACTGCTCGTGCTGTGTCGGCTTTGGAACGGCCGGGGGCCTCTCCGCTTCTCGCCGCAGGATCGGTCTGCTTTCTGCGGCACACTGTGACCCACTGGTCATCAGCGATCTCTTGTCTCGTTGGCGTGGCGCACGGTACGTTGCAGCAAACCGCGCACGAAGGGCCATCGCTCACTTCGTGCGGGTTGAGGGTCGTGGAGTCCGGGTCCACGACAGCCACGTGCGGCCAGGCGCTCGCGCAATCGCTCAAGTGAGCGAGAACACCGTCGACGCCGATGTCGCGCGGCTTTACAGTGCGACTCAGCCAGTCAATGTCAGGCCGGTGGCGCGCCAGCCACGGCATTCCAAAGATGCAGTCGAACGAGCCGCCGAGGTCGACGACGAGGAACGTGTCGGTGCTCTTGAATCCGTCGAACTCGTACCCGAACTCGACTGATCGCCGCGGGAGCGACCGTGGTTCGCCGTCTGCGAACTTGACGATCATCGCACCTGGTTGCTCGCGGGCGCGCACCCGCGAGGCCAGGAGCTTCAAAGACTCGGCTCGGACGAAGTTGTTCGTCGCACCGGAGTCGACGAGGGCGCGAAGTGATCGCTTTGCGCCGGCGACATGCAAGCTGAGTACGATCAGTCGGTTGTCGCTGCTTGAGGTGGTGGCAAAGAGCTGCGCATGAAGCGCGGCGTTGGAGGGGCTAGCAGAAGGTGACGCCACCGGAGGCACGTTCCGCTGGATGAGCCCAGTAGGTCTCCCTGCACCTACTGGGAGCCCGCGTTTTTTGCATGCGCGGGCTGCTCGGACTCGTCTTCGACCTCAACAGTAGCAAGTACTGGAGCTGGCGCGCGGCACACCGCCGCGCGATGACCAACCTTACGGCAGCGAAAGCAAATGAGCTGCTTGTTGCTTGTTCCACTGCGTCGGTTGCCGTTGCCGTTGCCACTGCTGGCGCGCTGCGGGGTTGCGTCGTGCTCGATCGCGTCGATCTCCATCGGCTCGGCGCCGTTGTCAGCTCGCGGGACGACCGCGTGGTGGCCCCGCGAGGCGGATACGCTGAAGTCTTCGCGAATCGCGATCGCAAAAGCCTCTTCGAGCGACGCCGGAGGCTTCCGGGTCAAATACAGACGCTGGTGGCCGGCGTTCAAACCGGAGATGAAGACATGGACTTGCGTCGCCATGTCGATTGGGGCCGATGTCACGCATGACACGAGGTGGCGAGCGCGTTGTACGTAGTCGCGCATGGACGCGCGACCTTGATTGAGCGCGAAAAACGCAGCGCGATGGTGCATCTCGTCTTGAGGTGGCTCGAATGCGAGTCGCAGGTCGCTTTTGAGCGCGTCAAGCGTCGGGAAGCAGTCGGGGTCGGCGACAAGCCGGCCCAAAGCCCACTCCTTTGCACGGCCACCGAGCTTGGACAGGAGGAAGTGGGTGCGCGACACTTCGGACGTGAGCTGTCGCGCGTGTATGGCAATGTCGACCTCGCACAGCCAGCGGTTCAAAGCGAGTCGGTTGGGACCTTCGCCGTTGTAGCTGGTTACGTCGAGCTTGACGACGTCGCTCCTTGATGATGCCGCGGGAGTTGAGCCTCGCCGACGCGCGTCGGCGAGTTCGCGGACCATGAACTCTTGTGCAGCTGCACGTTGGTGCTCCTGCGACATCGCGGACAGCATTGCCGCGACAGCCGTCAGGCCGGACACGTCGGCGAGGCGGCGCAGCGCGTCCCACTCGTATGGCGTCAGGTGCGCGAAGTCGATGTAATTGAGCGACGTTCCGTTGTCACCTTCGATCGGGAGCGTGCTCATCTTGGTCGTTAGACGGACTACGACTTGTAACTAGTTGTCACGGGAGTGTTCTCCGTGACGTGGCTTACACGTGGTCTTACGAGGAAGCGATGTGGTGAAGCGCAGAGGGACTGCGCTGAACTCGGTATTTTCAACTCTGAGGTTTTTGTATTAGGATCATGTATAGTGGTGAAAGTGAGGGAGCTAACCTAAATAGTGAGCTGTCTGATGGGACGACCAGGGTCGTCCAGAAATCAGGTTGAACCACTAATTGGGTGTCTGCTGTGCTACTTCGTACCTAGCACAGCAACCCCGTTACAGGAATGGTTGCCAGAAAATACTACAGTCCTATATCCCATACAAAATGCTCGCGTCGATCACATAGAGCCCAATACCACGAGTCAAAGACAAACTCGCAATACCACAGCGGGTCAATACCTAGACAAAACATTCATATGACCGTGGTCCGGTTTCGCAGAACTAAATCTCGTTCTGAATTTGGGTAGTGTGATTCGCTGTTGCTGGCCCTAAACCTAAAGAATGATTCCCATTTGAGAATGGCTCAGCCAGTGATTCTCAAACACAGAATGGTTCTGGAACAGACACTTGCGCTCGCACACACACACAACGCACTACGCAACATGGACAACATCGACGCAGAGGAGGCAGAGAAGATTCTGCGATGCGCCCTCGGCACGCTCTGGCACATCGTCCCTCGAGTGCATGGGAAATGGGCCGCAGTACATGGAGAGAAGAGCATGCGTGGCCACGGCACCTCTGTCATGAAGAAGGCGGCGCTCTGTATGCTCTACTATTCTGCGGGCGGGTCAATCGGCGCGGCGGGTGCAGTGTTCGGGCTCAGTCACACGCGCGCAGTCGTGTTCGTGAACGAGGTCGAGGAGGTGCTGATGGTTCTCGCGAAGGACTCGCTCAATCCACCGAGCAGCACGTGCGAGCTTGAAGCACTCGCACAAGAGTTTGAGAGCGTGGCTGGTGTTCCTGGTGACATCGGCGCGGTAGATCGAACGCTTGTGTGGGTCCGACGCCCCCGTGAGAACGAAGGATGGTACTGTAGAATGGGTTTTGCGGCTCTCAACATACAAGCCGTCGTCGACGCACGTATGCGCTTCCGTTCGTACTCGATCCGACCCGGCTCACCCAACGACCAGTCTCTATGGAATCGTTCAGGGCTTTGACAAGAACTGCTCGGCTCGCTTCACATAGAGTATCACCTGATTGGCGATTCAGGATACAAGCTTGGGGCTCACATGCTCACGCCGTACTCGAAGCAAGAGGTGATCGAGAGCGCAGACAAAGGCTACTATATCTACTGCCACTCGCGCACAAGAATTGTGTTGGAGCGCGCGTTCGGTGCGCTCAAGAATCGCTGGCGCGTTCTGCTAAGTGTGCTTGACCACAAGAGCGAGCAAGGTTCGGCGTCCGTGGTCGTAAGCTATATGGTACTGCACAATTGCATATTGGATAGTGGCGACACAGTGCGAGTTGAAGGGAGCGATCCGCTTCGTGGAGACCACGAGCGATTGACCGATAGTGAGTTTGCCAAAGAGACACACGCAAGCCACGCCCCAAGTGCATTATGAGTGATGGAACAGTGATTTACTACATCGTCTTAGATTAATTGCTCAAATAAGTAGAGGGATGCGTATATAAACCACCAAAAACGAATTACTCTAGGATTTGACGTGCATGTGCATAAATGGTGTATATGACATATATTTGCCATCAACAATCTACAATACCTCACGAAATAGTCGACATTGAGGTCTTATTTGAACCCACGACGAGGTTCATTTGCTATGATAACTTATACATGCAGGTGAAACGATCGATCGTGTCGAATATTTTCGCTCGAGATGAATGACTCGTATATTAATATATATGCAATTGCTCGAATCGAAAACTCTGTCATGTACAGCTTGCAATTGGCTAACAGTTTTAGAATTCATTGAAGAACACGTTCACTTTGGATCTTCAAAATATTCTGCCTGCTGTGAGTCAGCTGATGAGACATTGCTCACAAGAGAGAAGATATTGTGTTTCTTTTAGTCATGCAGCTAGCATGGAGTATCGCTCAACTGGTACGAATTTTGAAAAAGTCTGTTCGAGTTGGGTAAAAACAATCTGTACCTCCCCAACAAAGAAGAAAACAAAAAATATCAAGCGTGTAGTCGAAGAGCTGCTTATGCTACTTGTGAAACTGTAGAACAAAACATGCAAATGAACATAACATATGTTAGGCAATTACAGCCAAATGTCGAATATTTCATTGCACAGGGGTAATACTAAATGAAACTAACAGAGTTACTGCTCAAGAGCAAGGTAGATTTTAGTAAAATGTCAAAAATACGACTTTCCTAACTCTCCTAAGAGGGATTTCCCTTTTGTAGCATTAAAGCATGTAGTTAAGGATATTGCAAACGATATGATATTTTTGCTCATTTTAGATATATTGTAAGCACTTCTAGCACAATTATCCCAACCTTGCGTAAGAAAAATGGTTCTTTACGTTGTATATGTATGACAATGTAGACCTTCAAAAAGAACACTATGTACTGGTCAGTGTTCCAATCTCCGCTCAGTATATCTCGTTCGCTGCATGCTTAGATTCTATCGAGCACCGCTCTTTACTTCTCTTGGCAGCCCGACATACCAGCTACGTATCGCACTCGACTACTTATCTACCTAACATTGTAGAGCCAAAACACTTGTTTGTATCACTAGTTAATGATATCAAGAAGTTCTATTCCAAACTACATAATTTTACCTCTGTCTAATGAAAAATTTGACATTGGGGTTTTATGTGGCCCACAAAATTAGCTTGCGTTGATTGTCTGTTATGATTGACACGCAAATCGTCGCTTGAACGCAGGTAAAACTGAAGATCGGCGCACACGCACACCAAGATGACTCGCAACATCGAAAGCAACGATCTCACTCCAAACGATTGAGTCAAGATCATCTCTTTCCTCACTCAACGCACGCCCGCAAACTGAGATCGCATGCGAGATGCAATTACTGTGACAAGCGTGCACATTGCTTGGCATCGACAGACTGTGACAAAGATATGGGATAGCCGTGGAGACGTCGCTCAAATAGCGAATGCAAAAACAGTGGTTCAGCTCAGCACCGCGACTCAAGGGACCTGCATGCTGGAACGGGGTTGCTGTGCTAGGTACGAAGTAGCACAGCAGATACCCAATTAGTGGTTCAACCTGATTTCTGGACGACCCTGGTCGTCCCATCAGACAGCTCACTATTTAGGTTAGCTCCCTCACTTTCACCACTATACATGATCCTAATACAAAAACCTCAGAGTTGAAAATACCGAGTTCAGCGCAGTCCCTCTGCGCTTCACCACATCGCTTCCTCGTAAGACCACGTGTAAGCCACGTCACGGAGAACACTCCCGTGACAACTAGTTACAAGTCGTAGTCCGTCTAACGACCAAGATGAGCACGCTCCCGATCGAAGGTGACAACGGAACGTCGCTCAATTACATCGACTTCGCGCACCTGACGCCATACGAGTGGGACGCGCTGCGCCGCCTCGCCGACGTGTCCGGCCTGACGGCTGTCGCGGCAATGCTGTCCGCGATGTCGCAGGAGCACCAACGTGCAGCTGCACAAGAGTTCATGGTCCGCGAACTCGCCGACGCGCGTCGGCGAGGCTCAACTCCCGCGGCATCATCAAGGAGCGACGTCGTCAAGCTCGACGTAACCAGCTACAACGGAGAAGGTCCCTACCTGTTCAAAGGCGAGCGCGCGTATGTGTGTGACGATCGTGTTGGACGCGTGCCAGACGCGTTTCGCCCCCCGCTGGGGGCCTCCTCAGTGGCTTTGCCAATACAAAGTGAGATCGTATCTAGCCTCTCTAGCCTCTAACTCCACACTGCGCTGCCACGAGCCACGTGGCAGCCTCTTGAACATGCTCCTACTGCAGGCCTGGCGTCGCACCTAGCGTACTCTGCTAAGTACGACTCACCTCCTTATAACACCACCGGCTCGCATTGAACCGCTGGCTGTGTGAGGTCGACATCGCCATCCACGCGCGCCAGCTCACCTCTGAGGAAGTCCGCGATCCCTGCTATAACGGGGTCACCGTACACTTACCTGTAGGTACGACTAGCGGACCTTCACTCATGCATATTCGTTTCAGGAGGTGTTCTATTAGCGACGGAACTCTTTAGAGAGGGACTCCTATTAGAACGCCCTACATTTGGGTGGCTCTCAGTACTGCCGTACTTTAGCGGAGAGCACTCATTAAAACCAAATCAAAAACCTCAGTTGAAAAACACACATTACACTCAAGCTTCCTCTGCTATAGTGTAAGCAAGTCACCCCCGTGACACCTGGTAGCACTTCGTGGTCCGTCCAACGACTATGAACTTCCAGCCGATCGAGAGCGACGACGGGTCGTCGCTGTCGTACGGCGACTTCCAGTACCTCACTCGGTATATGTGGGAGGCGTTGCGTCTCCTGTACAACCCGCATCTCCGTCGTCACAGCGATGCTCACTGCGACGCCCGGACCGCAACAACGCAACGCAATCCAAGAGTTCATGGCACGCGAGCTCGCCGACGCAAGTCGGCGATCATCAACTCCCGCGTCGCCCAAGCTCGACGTGGTCAAGCTCGATGTCTCCAGCTACAGCGGTGAAGGCGCCAAGCGCCTCGCACTGAACTGCTGGCTGTGCGAGGTCGACATCGCAGTCCAAGCGCGTCGACTGTCCAGTGAGTACGCCCGCACCCACTTCCTGTTGTCCAAGCTGTCGGGCAAGGCAAAGGAGTGGGCGCTCGGTAAGCTCGTCGCCGATCCATTGTGCTTTCCCACGTTGGACTGGCTCAAGAACGACCTGCGGCTGGCGTTCGAGCCGCCGCAGGATGAGACGCAGCACCGCACGGCGTTCCTGACGCTGCGTCAAGGTCGCTCGTCCATGATCGACTACATCCAGCGCGCTCGGCACCTGGCATCGTGCATCGCCAGCAACCCGGTCGACACTGTGACGCAAGTCCACGTGTTCATCACCGGCATGACCGCGGGTCACCAGCGCTTCTACTTGACTCGCAAGCCACCGGCCACCCTCAAAGAGGCGTTCACGATCGCTCTTCGAGAAGACTACAGCGTTCACGCGTCTCGTCATCAAGTGTCGTTCTCTCAGTACGAGAACGAGCCGGAGCCAATGGAGATCGACGCCATCGTGCAGTCGTCCCCGCCGCAGCCACGCTGCGGCGGTCAGGCAATCACCAGCTCCAGCCGCGGTCGCAACACCACGGGCAAGGTGATCACTTGCTTCCGCTGCTGCAAGGTCGGCCACTGGGCAGCGGTGTGTCGCGCTCCAGCCCCTGTGCTCGCAGCGATCGAAGACGAAGACGAGACAAGCGCCACTGGACAGCCAAAAAACGAGAGTCACCAGTAGGCGCGGGGCGCCCTACTGGTCGTGTTGCAAGGAACGTTCCCCCGGTGGCAGATAGTCCTCCTAGCCCCTCTGCGCTACGCGCGCAACTCAATGCCACCACCTCCAGCAGCGACTCGCGGCTAATCGTTCTCAGTCTGCATGTCGACGGCGCCAGACGCCTGCTGCGCGCACTGCTGTATTCAGGCGCGACGAACAACTTCGTGCGTGCCGAGACGATCTCGCTGTTGTCTTCGCGAACATGCGTTCGCGAGCTTCCGGGCGAGATGATCGTCAAGTTCGCCGACGGTCTCCCTCGATCGCTTCCCCGGCGATCGGTCTCGTTCGAGTACCAGTTCGACGGCTTCAAGGGCCATGACGAGTTCCTCGTCGTGGAGCTCAACAGCGCGTTCGACTGCATCTTTGGCATGCCGTGGCTCGCACGCCATCGCCCTAATGTCGACTGGCTCAACCGGCGTGTCAAGCCGCGCGACATCGATGTCGACGCGGTGCTCGCAATGTTGCAAGCGAGCAACTGGCCGCACGTAGCAGTCGTGGACTCCGCGTCCGCGTCGCTCATGCACCACGAAGAGAGCGATGGCCCTTCGTGTGTTGCGTGCTACAACACTTCATGTGCCTCCTCGGTTGAGCAGCGGCTCCCGAGCGGAATCGCATCGTCCGATATGTGGATCACGGTGCGCAATAGTCGACGGTCTAAGCACACAAGCCTCAACGCACGCGCCTGGGGCCCCTGGATGTGCTCGAGCAGAGGCTCGCACTCCCGCGCAAGCAGCGGCTTGCGCGGTTCGATCGTCGTCGTCATATTCGAGTGGTGCTGCAGCAGTGGCTCGCACATCCGCGCTCGCAGCGGCAAGCGCGGCTCCGTCGTCGACAAGACATTCTGGTAGTGCTCGAGCATCGGCTCGCACTCCCGCGCAGGCAGCGACGTGCGCGGTCGGATCTTCAGCAAGTGCTCGAGCGGCGGCTCGCATGCCTGCGCCAGCAGCGGATCGCGCAGGTTGTTTTGCAGTAGCGGGACGGTGGTCGCCGCTGTCAGAACAGCTGGAATTACAACTTGACGACGAAAACTCGGCCAGCGACGACGCAGACGGGCGAGCATGGCTTTCCGCAGCCTTGCCGCCTGTTTTCGAGACGATCAGCGTGATCAACATGGCCGACCATGGTCCAAGACAGCACTCGATGAAGGTCGAGAGCCCTCCCCGTGATGCCAAGACCATCACAGAACTGCCGACGTTGTCGTGGAAGAAGATGCTGCGTGAGATCAAGCACGGCGAGATCGAGCAGCTCTGCACACTCGTTAGCGAACGTCCTGAAGGATCCGTGCCGAAGTCGGCACGGGAAGAGCGATTTGCTGCGCAGTCGTGGGACGAGCTCGCCACAACTGGCAACCCGGTCCTCGAGCTCGCGCGTGAGTTTGCCGACGTTTTCCCTGGCAAGATCCCCGCGGCGCTGCCAGCCGACCGCGGGGTCCGCCATGAGATCGACCTCGCTCCAGGCACGAAGTACTGTGTAACGCGGCAGTGGCCACTGCCGTGTGGTCAAGTCGAAGCGATCGACGCGTTCTTGGAGGGATGCCGCGCCGCCAGGCACGTGCGCGAGAGCACGTCGCCGCACTCGTCACCCACGTTCTGTGTCAAAAAAGCGACAGGCGGGTGGCGTATTGTCCACGCGATCAACAAGCTCAACGACGCGACGATCCCAGCACAGACGCCGATCCAGCGCAAGGACATGGTCCTCGACACCATGTCTGGCAGCACGATCTTTAGTACCATCGATCTCACCGACGGCTTCTACCAGATCCTCATGCGCGAGTCCGATGTTCCGCTGACGGCAGCCAGTACTCCCAGCGGCATGCTCTGGGAGTGGCTGGTGATGCCGCAGGGGCTGAAGAACGCCCCTGCCACGTTCAACCGCATGGTGTCGCACGTGCTTCGCCCGCTGCGCGACTTTGCCCCAAGCTACTTTGACGACATCTTCGTGCACAGTCGCGCCACCGAGGGCGCGACAGACCTGGACGTCCATCTCGGGCACTTGCGCAAGGTGTTCGAAGCCATGCGCGAGAACAAGCTGTACGCCAACTTGAAGAAGTGCATCTTCTGCGCGCCGGAGACTCCGGTCCTCGGCAGCTACGTGAGCGCCGAGGGTGTGCGAGCCGATCCAGAGAAGGTGTCTGCGATCATCACCTGGCCGGAACCACGCGATCAAAAGGAGCTCCGGCAGTCGCTTGGGCTTGCTAACTTCACCACTACGCAAAAGACTTCGCATCCGTGATCTCCCCACTCTCGCAGTTGCTGAAGAAGACGCCACGTGGGAGTGGCGCCGCGAGCACCAAATCGCGTTTGACGACATCAAGACGCGGCTCTCCACCACGCCGATCTATTCTCTGGCAGATCACGCCAAGGCGTTCCATGTCGTTTGCGATGCGAGTGACTTTGCGATCGGCTGCGCGCTCATGCAGCACGACGACGAGGGACGAGAGCGCGTCATCAGCTTCCAGTCGCGGCAGCTGAAGCCCGCGGAGCGCAACTACCCCGTGCACGACAAGGAGCTGCTCGCGATGCGCTACGCGTTGGTGAAGTTCCGCGTGTATCTGCTGGGTGAGCAGACGTTCGCGATCTACACCGACCACGCGTCTCTCCGAACCGCGACAAAGTCGACACACTTAAGCCAGCGCATGGCGCGCTGGCTGTCGTTCTTCGCCGAGTACAACTTCGTCGTCTTCTACAAGCCGGACTCGACGAACATCATCGCCGACGCGTTGTCATGGCGCTCCGATTACGATCCACGACCCGACTCGCCGCAGCATGTCGCTGCTGACGACGATGACGACGTGTGGAGTACGTGTGTCGCGCTTGGCATAAGCGCAAGGACTTCGGTCGCCGTGAGCTCGCTGCGAGAGGCATTTGCTGCTGCGTACTCCCGCGACCCGTCGTGCGCCGCAATGCTCAAGTACTGTCAAGACCCGTCTCCGTCGGCGCTGCTGCAGCTGACGCCTTCAACGCGGAGTCAAGCACCGCGCTACTCGGTATCCGGCGACTTGCTCAAGTTCCAGATCGATCGCTTCGACAGCTCTCGAGTCGTCGTGCCGCTCGACGACGACCTGGGCGCTCGTATCTTGCACGAGTACCATGACGCTGTATCTGGCGGTCACCTTGGCCGCGAGAAGACGTATCTTGCTCTTGCGCGCGACTTCTACTGGCCCCACATGTACAAGTGGGTACGCAAGTGTGTCCGGTCGTACAAGACGTGCCAGCGCGTCAAGCCATCGCAGTCGAAACAATCTCCGCTCCAGCCGCTCCCAATCGCCGCGGACGCCTGGCGATCCGTGAGCATGGACTTCATCTTCGGGCTGCCTCGTGATCAAGCTGGTCGCACGGGCATTTTTGTGGTGGTCGATCGCTTCAGCAAGATGACACACCTTGCGCCAGTCGCGGTCGGCATCACCGCGCAGGAGACAGCTGAGCTCTTCCTCTCCAAGGTGTATCGGCACCATGGCATGCCAACGTCGATCGTCTCTGACCGCGACCCGCGCTTCACGGCATCGTTCTGGGAACGTCTTCTTCAGCTCCTCGGGACGCGGCTGCTCATCTCGACTGCGTCGCACCCGGAGACAGACGGGCAGAATGAGCGCGTCAATCGCGTTGTCGAGGACGTGCTGCGCAGCTATGCTTCGTCGCGCTCGCCGTGGAGCGCGTTGCTGCCTATGGTCGAGTTCGCGATCAACAACGCATTGCATCAGTCCACTGGTCACACACCGTCCTTCATCAACAACGCGCGTCATCCGCGCGTTCCCGCGGTTCTTGGCTTTGACGACGGCGGCTCTCTTGAAGGGGGAGGGATACCGAGTACATCGGTATCAGGCGCCGGCGTTCCTGCGGCGACGCACAGAGCTCGTGCGACTACCAGTCGTCGCACTCACAGCTGCGATGTCTCCGAGCGAGGCGAGTACTTGGGTGAACGCGGCCCTCATTTCGCCATCGCGGCGCACGATCGCCATCACCACACGCGCTGTCGCGGACAAACCATCCGCGCCACCACCAACAATCAGAGACTATAGTGTGCTCGAGTTCGTTCAAAATCGCGAGTCTGTCGCTCGCTTTGTGCGCGATGCAGTTGCCGCAGCAGTCGATCGACAGAAAACCGCAGCCGACCAGCGTGGGCGCAAGAACTTCGAGAAGTTCGCGGTCGGTGACCGTGTTTTGCTATCGGCGTCCGGCATTGCACCTGGTTCTGTCACGAACCTTGGCGCGACCAAACTCGCGCCGCGCTTCATCGGTCCGTTCACGATCGTACGATGCAAAGGCGAGGCGTACACACTCGACATGCCAAGTGCATTACGTCTGCACCCGACATTCTATGTCGGGCGCTTAAAGCGCTATGTACCGGCTATGACGCCTGCGGACGAGCTGCCTCGCCAGGCTCGAAGCGCGACCCGACGTGACGAGGACGCGACTTCGTCAAAGCGCTTGGCGGCGTCTGACCCGCGCGGAACGCCCGATTGTCCGCGCGAAGAGCCTCGTTTGCCTGGACCACCTTCGCCAGCTGCGCTCGAAGCGCAGCAACCTCTTGGTCGAGTCGATCCGCCTCCGCAATGGCGTCGTCCGCACGACTCCGAGCCACGGCGGCGTCGTGCGACACCATCTCTAGCCTATCCGGTACAGGCGCAACTGTCGCATCATCGCGCCACGTTCCGACGCGACGGTCCGCCCCCGCTTGTTGACAGCGCGGGTCACCCGCGCTGGATTGTCGATCGTCTTCTTGAGCACCGCGACCACGGTCGCGGTGCCAGTCGCCGCAAATTTCGCGTTTGCTGGCTGGGCTTCGACGCGTCCAGTGACTCGTAAGAGCCTCGCGCCACGATGCTTGAGGATGTCCCCGACTTGGTGACGGCGTACGAGGCCACTGCTCGCGCCAAGGCGACGGCGCGCGCGACCACGCGACCGAGAGCGTGAACGCGATCGTCTCGGCTCTTGCCACGCCACATGCCTCTCCTGCGAGCGCGCGAAGCGCGCGCTGCCCGGATACGCGCGCTCCCCACAAAGAATGCGCGCTTGTCGCGCGTCGAGTCGGAGACGGTGAACGCGAGGGACCCTGTGAACGAGAGCGAGAGCGCACGACGACGTGGGGGGCGTGACGCCGCGGCTGTCTGCGCGCGTAGCGCGGTTAGCCGCAAGCGCGCGTCGATACTGGGAGAGGAGAGCCTTCTCGTCTTCGTCGAGCGGATACTCCGCGAGCATCGCTTCCCACTACTCAAGCGTCGGCTTCTCGCGGTACGCGCAGATGCGACAGTACGCGACGACGTGCACGAAGCAGCACGGCCGGTCTGCGTCCCACGACGCAGAGCACACACGCTCGGCGAGCTCGCCGAGATGGTATCGTCCGTGCTGCGACTCGCGGCGCTCGAGGGCGAGCGCCATGCCTGGCTCCAGGTTCCAACGCGCGACAAAGCGCGTCCACGACTCGTCGAGCGCCCCCTTCGTCACCTGGCTGGTCGTCGTGATGGTCTTGCCGCGCGACTGGCGCCATCGGCGCCACATGTCGGCGAGCTCCTCGTCGCCAGGGGAGTCGCGCACAGTGCTGCAGTCGTTCAGCGACAGTCGGCGAAGCGCGTCGGCGTATGTCGCCGTCGCTGCGATCACGCTCGAGCTCGGCAGAGGATGGCGGCAGGCGTCGCACATAGCGCGGCTCACAATGCCGCGCTGCATGGTGTCGGTCGCTGTTGGTGCTCGTTGCGTTGCGCCACGTGGCGCTTCGTGTGGTTTCTTCTTTTGTACATGTGCTTTCTTTTGCTTGCGTGTCTGCAAGCTTGTGTGGGGGATGGTGTAACGGGGTTGCTGTGCTAAGTACGAAGTAGCACAGCAGATACCCAATTAGTGGTTCAACCTGATTTCTGGACGACCCTGGTCGTCCCATCAGACAGCTCACTATTTAGGTTAGCTCCCTCACTTTCACCACTATACATGATCCTAATACAAAAACCTCAGAGTTGAAAATACCGAGTTCAGCGCAGTCCCTCTGCGCTTCACCACATCGCTTCCTCGTAAGACCACGTGTAAGCCACGTCACGGAGAACACTTCCGTGACACGCTTTGCCTACCCTTCGAACGCCACGCAGCTACGATGGGCGGCGCAGACTGTAATGAAGGAGCGGGCAGCTTCAGCTGAAGCTTGGCGGCGACCGCATCACAGCGCCAGGCTCGGGCATTGCTGCAGACACCTCGTTTCCTATTCTAAAAGGACTGTGCGACAAGATCATGACGCCGTTCAAAGAGGGCGATCTCGATCGCGTGCCTGCGTCAAAGCGACTCGCGCTAACGGCGTTGGGTAATGCCGTCACATCTCTACGTCAAGCGGCAGAGTGGGGAATAGGCATTCCTGCGAAGTGCTATCGCGTCCTCCAGCTACCATTACCAGCAAATCCAAACACGCGAGGCAAGCGTCTGCACAACATCTACAGCTTGTACAATTTTCGCCCGAGGCGAAAGCAGATCAGCCAGATTAGGTCAGTGTTTGGCTAGTTCGAGTTTCCTCCTAACTTGGCGAGTAGCGCTGCGAAAAGCATGTCACGCTTGCTCTCACGCTCCTCGCGCTCGTTCTCGCGCAGTGCTCTTTTTTCTGTCGCTCCAAGCGATCGTTACGCTGCTGCTCTTTGCGTCTTTGCTCTGCTTCATCGCGCTCCCGACGGTACTGCAGCTCGCGGCGCGCTCCTTTATCTGCATGACTAACTGAATGAGCGACGTCGTTTCGCTTGCGCTCTCTTCCGCATGCTGCGGCTTTCGGTCGATCGTATACCGCTTTTGCAAGGACGCAGAAAGCTTGCTGGTTCTGCCTGAGTTGGTCGCGATGCTGAGTTGTTCGACTTGAGCGGCTGATGCGCCTGAGCGCAGCATGATGCGGCTCGGCGGCGATAGCGACAGTGTTGCGTCGGGCGTCAGCGGCGTTTAGGTTGCATCGTCGACAGCGCTAGGACCACAGTAGATGCTGGAAGGCTCATTATGTTCCTCTGTACGATCATCGAGCTCGACCGCACCTCCACGAGCTTCGATTTGGCGGTAAACCCGCTTCGCCTCGGGGACATCACGCGGGCACGTCGGGTCGCCGGTCGGCTTCCGCGTGTCTTCAAAGCGAAAACTTTCACTTGATTAAGTCCGTGTCTCGTACGGCAAAGCCGACTGGAGCCGAGCGCGAGTATGCCTCTTGCACACCATGCTACTCTTTTGAACCGAGCGGTAGTATCTCGTCTACAATCCGAAGCATCGCATCGACCTCCGGAGCCGTCCACCCTTTACGTCTTCTCGCCGCCATTGCTTCTGTACACAAGTTCAATCAATACACAGAGCGTGCGCAGTTGTCAGTGTTTGAATTAACAGCGCGAGCGAGCGAGCATGCGATTGTCGCATCAACAGCGCTCGGTCACTCACCGGCTCCTTGTGTGTGTCAGCTTGAGACTGCACGCATCGATTGGAAGCGTTAGAGGATCACCTGGCAGACGTGCAAGACGTGCAAGTCGAGCTCAACTGATGAGGTCTGTGTGAGGGGGATTTGGAAAGTGAGCGTGGTCGCTTGTGGTTGCAATTTGCAGAGACTCAAAGTGAGTCTCCGCATTTTGCGAGACCTAAACCTCCCACGCAATCTGCGTTTGCGAGGGTTTAGGATGTGTTCCACTCAGTGTCTAGCCGATCGGTGTAGGAGGTGTTAGGTTTATAGGGTTTTATCTTAAGTGCGAGCTTTGGGAAGCTCGCACCTCAATCTCACTATTCTTTTACCTACGATCGTACCTCTTTGCGTCGTCTTTGTCGGCGAGAATGTCTCGCCGACGCATACAAACTCCACAATAAGTGTAGTATTTGCATCGCAAAGACTACGAGACGCATCCTCGCGCAGTTCCGTGTTCATGGGAGGGCCCGTGATATCTGCACCTCGAGCAGCCATGAGCCCATGCTTGTGCGCGATCGTTAGTCAACCGCTTCACAAAACGATCTCTCTAAATCACCACAGATAGCATGTGGAATTGGAAGTAGGATGTGTCGTATCTAGGCTTAGCAAACCCAGTCCGGCTTGAGAGTATGAAACAAAGTTTAGCAGTAGTGTCAGGAAGTTACAGAATGCCGCAGCAGGCGGCAGTGATGGCTGCAAATGAGGCACACGTGTGGTCTCACTCTACCAATGGAGAAACAGCTGGGTTGACCTTTCTAATGGGCCAAGATGGCCATTGAATGTTTTGGTTATTACATTTGTAGGCAGGATTACGACACTCTTGTGTGATTTGTGTGCGTCATGGGTCCACGCGCCTGGATTGTTTTCACTGGCTGGTGAGTCTGATATTTCAGCCTATCAGAGTGGGTTAGCCCTGTTATAGTCTCCAGCGGGGGGTCGAATAGCGCACCGATCTAATGGCAATTTCTTTTTCTTCTACACTCTCTCCAGCTGTCAATTTCCACTGGACATCGTCAAAATCGACCGTCAGTACAAAGTATGTATTTTACTACTGCCCATCATAATTTTAACCAATCGTAGTAATTCACCATGCACACGTTCACCTTCATAACTGACCAAGCAAGGCAAGGCAAAACGGGAACGGATAGAGTGAAAGCGTTCTTGCGCTTGTCTCGACCTTACATCAAATGAACTACTGCTTCGTGAGCGCTTGGAGCGCTTTCGCCATTTGCTGCATGAGTGCTGATTGTGCTCGTTGAGCGTCGATGCAGTGCTGCGGCGATCGTCTGCATGCCGAGTCCCATCTCGCGGGCGTGCACTCACACCAGGCTATCGGCTCTTTGTGTCTGCTCTTGCGCGTTGTGGCTGCTCCTGTGCTCCTTCTTCATCGTCCTCGCCGCGCGCAGCAGTGTCCCTAGAGTCAAATACAACAGAGTAACGACGCCGCCACGTCCAGAAAATTGTTCTCTCAGAACGCCGATGTATGACGGTGGACGCGCTGTCGCGCCTTTGCCAGTCCGCGCGATGTCGCTGACGAACTTGGTGTGTTCTGCTATGACCTTTGCATATTTCAATCGGAGCTGCTTGTCGGTGATTGGGACGGCGACTTCCTCCGACAGGACTGAGGCGAAGTAACACCACGCGATATCCTTCTGGTTGTTTGACTTGGCGTTGCTGAGTCGGCGCTCGATCGCTCGATCGGTGAATCGGAGGCGATGCATCGAAGCCATCATGCCGTATGTCCAGAGAAACTTCGATCGATCTGTAGAGGCCATCAACGGTGTCGTATAGACCTCTTGCACGTGTGCTTGCTCGGCCGTACCCCGTTCGAGCACTGCCCGCATGCCACGCGAGCTCTGAGAATGTTCCTGGAGCCGTTCGCCGAACTCGCCAATTCTCCACATGACTCTCTCTCCATGCAGGACGTGGTGCACATCGGGCGGCGGGCCTATGGCGTTCCTGTCGTCGCCGCGTTGCGCGGCTCGCCTGCGCCGCTGTCGACGCGCGAGCGATGCTGTTCCTGCGCCTCGCTATCGTTGAGCGCGATGCACGACTCGCCGCTGCGCTCGATGTGTGCGCGGTGCTGGCCCTACGTGACGTCGTTGCGCTGTTAACTCGTGCTACGCCACGGCATGTCGACGTCTTCGATCTCGGTCCACTCAATGTTGTCCATTGTCAGTCTTGCTGCTTGCCGGTGCGTTTAGTTTGTTTGGTTGCTACAATGGAGGGCCGCGCATAGACCTCAAATCGATTTTCGTGTGGTCCGAGAGCCTCGCCGTTTCGATTCCAGGCACTAGAATGATAATTCAAAACCGGGTCAGGGCCTAAAGACTAGGTTCCAAATATGGCTGCACGCTTGGTTGTCAGCGTTTGGACCATGTTGCCATACTTTATCAGACAGAAAGACATGCTCGCCGTTTGCCGCCGTTGTACACGCTTTGCAGTAGTAGCTGGGAGTGGCCGGATGCGCGTGCACTTGAGCGCGCTGAACACTTTTTGTGAGGTGTGCCTGTTGTTGATCGTGTTGCCGTCTACTTTGCGCTTCATGCGAAGCTCGTCGTTGAGCGCGTGTGGGCGCTGTCCGTCTGTGAGCAATATCGTTGTAGTGGCGATGCAACAAACACACTCACAGAGAGTCGCCTACGAATTCGCCAAGGTCGACTTTCAGCAGCTCTGCTTGCAGCTCGCACATGTACTGCGCCTGCGTCGCAATCTTGCGTTGTGAGCTTGATAGAACAGGGTACGATGCTGCCGTTTACTAGGGCTATATATACGAGCCCCTTGAACGTAGTTTATAATGCTTGCGGTATTTAGTTGCGCGATGGACCAGGTAGCGGTAAAACCGAAGATGATCGTTCGTTATGGCCTTTAGCATGCCCAGGTGGTACTCCATGACGATCTGTGGGCAAGGCACTTGGCTGGCCGCGCCACCAATCGGTCAGTGGCCAACGGTCTAGAACTCTGTGGAGGGTCCCTGTCGTTGAAGTTGGCAAGTCGTGAGTCTAACCAAGCCACGATGTAGGAGTCGGACAGCGCTTTGGAGTGCACAACGGGAAACTAGCCGCGCGAGACCGCGTCGACGTTGTAAATCACCGCGCGTGCACCTTGACTAAGATCGGGTCGATTGTCAGTACGCTTGACATATTAGATCTCGACGCTGTGAAGTTTAGATTTAGTAGAACGCAGTTTAGAGGTTGAGCTGTGCGGAACAACTTTAACATCGACTTTGTAGATAAAGGTACCAAAATCAATACCCTGGGGCCCCGTCGCATGTGGTTTAGCACCGACGCGATTTTGCAGCCAGGTACTCTCTCATCATTGCGCGACTTGCGGTGGATCATGTCTTCGTCAGACTCGAGCGATGGTCCGACAGTGCAGCCGTCTTTTAAAGTCGCCTCGAATCCGCAACGCTTCACGTTCCATGCATTGGCGTCTATTGCTGCTGGGTTCACGTTGTTGCTGATGCGCAAGACTGCATGATCGCCTCGAAGCGCTCTCGCGTAATATAGCGTCCAAACATGGCACTGCCCGCCACTCTTCGCCGACCAGTCTTTTGCTATCATTTCCGCTGTGAAGGCAGAGCTCTCGCAAGGGTTTAGTAAAGACCACGAGCTTCGGCATGAACACAATTATCCTCTCGATTCGCGAGTCTGCGCAAATGCGAGCCAATGGCGTCTGGTCAACTTCTACTGGGTGCAGCTGCGTGTGCGGACATTGTTAGGTGATGCCGTCGGACACCTCACACCCATCAGCGCGTGGTCGAGCTACTTTTGACTTGTGAGTATGCAAGTAGTCGTTGTTGTGATTGGTCATGTCATGTCGTGCCTTGCAACTGTACTTCCAAGTCAGACAACCCATCACAACAATCTGATTGCGTGATTATGCAATGATGGAAATCTACATTCACTTGAACATAGAGAGTATCGCAAGCAAATCGGGACTTTGGGAGGTTTGAGTGACTTCTCAAGCGATCACCTGCACACCACCGAAAGTCTAGCCGCGTGCAACATCTCATCGTAGATGTAACGATGCAATCAAGTGGTGAAAAATGCGTCAGTCACAACCATACTATCACTTGATATCGATAGTCGTTTCTGGTATTCATCATTTACACTCGTCAATATCGTACCGATTGTTATGAACGTTTGAATGCGATTTGAGCATGTGGTTTTTCATTCAATATGAGGTCACATTGTATATCACCTGTCCCGATTTACTTAGGTTATTCGGTACATGCACAGTTACATACATTAGGATATATACATGCGGTTGCGTACAGGAGACTGTACGCAGTAGTGGCAGAAGGTCGTAAAATCTTATGTGCTTCACTTTTGCGGGTTGTACTGCAAGAACTGGCGCGTCATATTGAAACAACTGCGGCTTGGGATCACGAACTCGTCAAACGCGAGCACTGATATGTTCTTTGAACGCGGCCTCGAGGGCTTAAGCGACGCTGCGTACCTTCCACGCTCTAACGGTTGTTGATCTGGTGTCCGCGTTGCTGGTAAAGACAGATAGGAGTGCGCACGATGTGCTTGAGCCGGCCCGCTCTATATACCTTCCAAATGGGCCTGCAGATATATTACCCATAATCGACGTTGCCCAGTAGAAGGTCTGTGGTATAAGCATGCGCGCATTCAGGAGACCGAGGCACGCCAGGATCTCGTGATCCATGATTGTTGCTTGTGCGATCATAAATTCTTCTTTGGTTCGAGTGTCGTCGGCGGGTTTGTTGGAACAAATAGTGTTGACGCATGCGGTGAGGTCTGCATGTGGTGGCGTATCATCTCTCGAATGATTTAATGCCCCAGCGATCGCGGCATGACGTACATTGATTCAGCAGTGAAAATACAAGAGCCGCAAGCGCGTGGACAGGTCCTGCCTCGCTTTAGCGCATTTTGGGATCCTTCTCGTCACTTATCTTGAGCTGGATCTGCGCACGAACACACATACTTCATCAATATCAAATTGTGAGTCTCCACCTGTTGTACCAACAACATGGCGTATGTCGACGCGGCGCACCAGTCCCCCGTCTGTCCAGGCATGTGTGTTACAGTCGGTCTACACCATGCATAACCGCTCCAAATTACACACGCGCCAGCGGTATTCAATCCGACCAGTGGCGGCTAGTGTATCGAACAAGAGAGGTGTTGGCGTTGTCCTAGCCTGCGTCATCTGGCGCGTCATCGAAACCGCTAGTTGGTGCCACCACCTTTCCGATCAACGAACGGTTCTCAGTCGTCGCATTCCTCGTCCTTTTTCAGCGCCACGTACTAGTCGCTCGCTAAAGTGACGTTCACGTGGGCAGCATTGCCATTGCCTAGCGTCACAGGCGTACCTTGCAAGCGTCTTGCAGCGCTAACTGGACAGGTCAGGACGACCGGATACAAATCTACTAGTCCGGTTGGCTTGCTCTCTTGTCTGGTCGCTCTCTTCAGACGAGCCGTTGTGTCGCTATTTTCCACGACGCGGTGAAGCGCAGCGCAACTTTCATCGATACCACGTGTCCCAGCGGCAGTTGCCGGCTTATGACGAGCTGCAGCTCTCGACACTGCTGCAGAAACGGTTAATTCAATTCTTCTTTTTTAGCTGCTTCTTAGTCTTCCACTCTTTGTGGGTGCTTTGCATTTGCCTCTGCTTGACGGCGCCACATGCGTGACCGCTCGTAGTTCGTCGTTCGTCGAAGATGGCGCACTTATTCCTGCTGCCGAGCTAGTCGTTGCCATGTTCGTCGCAAGTAGCGTGTCAGCGACAGGTGCTGCATTAAGCGCGATTGCAGGCGCTACAGGTTCAGTTGTTGCGGCAGACGTCACTGAAACACGACTCGATGTTTGAAGCTAGCGTTGGGCACCATTCGACAACGCTCAGCGACGTGCACCTCAATTCCATTTGTATGGTAATCTCATTTCCGCGTGCAATCACATTCACTGCATCTTTGTCCATCAGTCGCGATCTGGCGAGCGTGTCGATAAACCGCCGCTTTTTTACCAATCGCTCTTTTCTTCGCCTTACAACTGCGTGTCCAGCGCGGCATGATCGCTTTGTCATACACATACACGTATATGCTGCGCATCACTATCAAGCGTCCAAACGGACACACGCATGCATTGTGCACTGTCGCACCTGCACTCCGCATGGAAAATCATTTGACTGCATGGCGATTCGCGGCCACTCTTTCGGTTATCGCGCCAAAATACATTAGGCTGTGAAGGTCTCTAAAAGCACTGGATTCCATCCCACTATGCCATTGTGCGCACATTTTACAACCTCAGCCCACGGCCTGAGGCGCCCATATGCATTACGGAAGTCGCCACCGGAGTGCAGCGAATGTAGGTGAATCCGCCTGACTGTGGAGCAGCCGAAGTCATGCGTCCTGAAACACGTACGGGCACGCTCGGCTGACCCAGGGAAGACAGTCTTTACGTCCTTGTGGTGTAAGAAAAACAATACTTTACGCATAAAATGTTAGTTATTAGTGTATTTTGTAGGATTTTGATATTTCAATACCACTACAAACCGAAAGATGCTTATCTATTGTAACGTGAGATCGTAGATACGCACATATTTGAAAAAGACATATTTCATCTTTCCATAGCGCTATCTAGTATCTCCAGGTAATATTTTTCGCTCGAGAAAAAAATAGCACAAATATGTCCACATTTCGATTTATGAAAACTTCATTTTTGTTCACTGGCCTGTCTTGTATCAAATTCTCCAGTTTGGAACCACCGATTCTCTAAACGCATGACATTGCGCCTTAAAGTGATTCTTTGACAAAATGTTTATCTGGTATACCAAGGAACTATAGCTGTTTGACTGTTTTTTACGTCGATTTTTTTGCACTTTTCGCATCTATTTTGTCTACAAACAAACAAGAACTAATACGCACCATTTCGATTACACAAAAGCGTATCAAGTCGTTTCATCAGCTGCACACTACTAAAGAGTCTGGCGCGCTGAGACGCGAGCAAACTTCTTTGCTTGCGACTGCGCAAGCTGCTCGGTAGTTGGCGCCTGATAAAGAGGATCATCGTGGAACTCGACTGACACGTACTTATGGACGTTCTTATGGAGGTCGCTGATCTTCTCGGGTTTCATTAGCGGCGTCTCGGGTGGTTGCGCGTCATCCAGGAGTTGTTGCGCTCGCTTGATGTCACCACAACTTCGTTGTACGAGCAGCGCAGATCAAAGACATCGGTCTTTCCGCCGGGATCAGTTGGGCTCCTGACGCTCCATGGTGTGTCGTGATCCATTTCAAAAATCTGGTAGCGCTGGATGCCACGAAAGTGTCAGTTGAGCTCGTCAAAATATTCTTTGTAGTCATCAAACGCGTCTGGCTTGTCCTCGAGAAGTACGCACTGGGATGTCTGTGACGCTGCCTTGACTTGCTCTTGGAGCTGCCTTATAGTGTAGATCGTCTGTGTCGTGAGTCGCTTCTTGATCGCGTCGAAGCTACGGTCGCACGCATTCTTCGTGTGGCCTTTTACGAGGTAGCAGTTGGTCACCTCTTGAAGACGCCTGTGCGCGCAAGAGCAGCAAGTACTTGGGCACTTGACATACCTTGTTTTGGCCCCACCATTGTTGGCGAACACTGGGAGGGCCTTGCTGCTGGGTGTCGTCGCGCGAGTTTGCGATGCACGAGAGAGATAACTTCGTTCAGTCCCTTATTTTCTTTGCGCTTAGTGTAGATGTAGTTGATGTGCTTCTCAAGCCCTTGGTCGTCGATTCGAAATTGCGAGACCGAGATCAAAGAGAGAAGGAACAGTTCCGAAGGGTTCGCTGCGGTCAACGGCAGCAAGAGGTTCTGAACGTCGTATGTTATGGGCACGACGTGGTCGCTACCCTCTGATACCACGTGCTTCTTGTACCGCGTTGTAATAACAAGAACGCGCATAAATCAAACTCCAGTACACAAACTGATGCTTACGTTTGCCACAATGTGCGCGGCAAACAAAATGATGGTTACCTGATCTCATTTGCTTTGTGAGAATCGAGTGCCCGCCAAAGCGTTTGGCGTCTGCTGCTGACGGTTTCGCTTGTGTGCTAGACAAGGAGACTTTCGGACAGAACAAAATTGCTTATCAATTAACCGCTTTGACTTGAATTCGCTATGCTTGACTTGCTTGCGCTATCCTGGAGCTAAGCTCACCTTGCGCTTTACTGGACCGTCGGGTGGTGAGTTGCTCTCCTGTCGCTCTTCGACCTTCCATTCACGCTGATGGGACGAGCACGCGCGCTGCGAGTCGATCGCTCTTTTCGAGTTACTTGATGTATCCGACGCGATGGAGTATGGATGCACCTTTACTTTACTTTGCTGGATTGCACTGGATCGTCGATGCAACTAGCTGGATCGCCGATGTAACCGTGCACGATCGTCGATTCACTATGCTGGATCATCGATGATGGTCAGACGGGATTGTTGATGGTAGACTCGGTCGCACAGAGCTGCAACTCCATACCGCGACTTGAATTGCATCGTGCCGAGCAGGCGCGATCGCTGCTGTCTCGCGTGATCGCCGGACCACTTCTGCCTTTCACGGTCTAATCAGACCCGGACGATGGTGTGTCGCTGTCGGTTGTCGATCGCGGCCATCGCATCGCCCACTGCTTCTCAGATCGTACATCACACTGTCACGCATCTGACCTCGCTGCAAGGATCGTCGTCGCCACTACCCATCGCCGATCACCACTCGGGATCGCTGATCCACCATGCTCATGGTTCTTGGGCGGCCAGGATTGCGGATGTCGCAATGTGTTGGCGATCGTTCTAGAGCTTCCGATCGTCTGCTTGTATTCTTGACCGCTTCTGTGCAGATCGCGCACGCGTGATCGCTGAATATTCCGATCGAGTTCTACCACTGAGACGTCTGGGATGACGCGAACGATCGCACCGGGAGGCGCGGTCGCGCTACTGCCTTCCTTTGTCTTGTCGTCCTCGCCCATCCGCACACACTAGTCCTAAGGTACCGCAAGAGACTCCTCTTTCTTGTGTGGCGAACGCTGTGACCTCTGCGTGTAGGCGATCCCACGTACAGTAAGATAGGAGCATAGTCCGACGCCAAAACGAGCCGCTAGGCGACGCCGTCGGCCGTCTGCTGTCGCCGCGCTCAAACTGGAACTACTTGGTCGACGCTCTCGCTGAACATTCTGAACCATGACGTGAGCCAGCACATGTCGATGGTCGACGCGTTCTGGTTCTTTGCGTCTTTGTGCGGCTGCAAGTTGATCGATTTTTTTGTTGCGCGGTCTGTCAAGCGTGGCGCTTGCTACGTGGTAGCTTGTATAAACACTGTGTGGTGGCACTCCCTGTCTAGAGGCAGCGCGTAGGTGTAGCGCAGACGTGTCTTTCGGGACAAGCCATTATGGACAGCATCGAGAGTGTCAAGGGCCCTCCCGTGAACACAGCACTGCGCGAGGAAGCGTCTCGTAGTCTTTGCGGCACAAAGACTACGCTTGTCTTGATGTTTGTATGCGCCGGCGAGAATGTCTCGCCGGCGAAGAAGTAGACGGAAAAGGTACGATCGTAGGTAAAAGAAGAGTGAGATTGGTGTGCGAGCTTCCAGCAGCTCGCACTTAAAAGAAAAACCTAAAAACCTTAGACCTCCTACTCTGATTGGCTAGCCACTGAGTGCCTCCTAACCAATGAGCGGTCTTTAAGCTCATGCGTCACAGCGACCTTTCGTGTCGCTGTGCTTGAAGATTCGGTGTGGTGTAGACCACACCTACTTGGAGTGCCACACACTAATTAGTGTGACACCCTGAAGTATGTGGTCCACGAACCCTGAGGTGGACCACACTGTGTAACACCCCGTTACAGAGAGTGCCTCCAAGATGCTTGCTTTCCGTTCATTTTTCTGCATCGCAGTGATGCTAATGCGCAGTGCGTCCTCTTTTCCTTCTACGCAAGACGATGTACACGGGTCGTCCTTCATGACTGAGATAGAGTAGTCATCGAAGACATAATCGCCACTCACTACTGCGTCATGGATGTTGTCTTTAGACACATCGCTGTCGTCAAGATCACTGCTGGTTGGCACAACGTCGCTTGCACCGACGCTCGAGTTGTCGCTATCTCTACTGTCGGCTGCGCTGTCATACGCGCTGTCGTCAACTGACTCCTCTGCGCGTGGGATCGTGTCTTGGCGGTTGCTCTGCATGCGTAACGTCTTGCGCGGTGTTGTTATGCGCATTGGTTCTCCAGTTGAATCTCGTTCGTTTTTTTCGTTTTGGACAAACTCAAGCTCGTTTCTTGAAAGGTGCGATAACTGCTGTCCCATCCTCGGGCGCGATTAACACGAAACTACACTTTCGGGTTTAGCATCAATTTGTTTACATTATTCTCGTTGGGGGTATTGTACAATCATAGTATACGGTGTGTTAACTTGGAGATCCCGATATGTATTGTGGTTGTGTATGCTTGACATCCAAGAGTCATCCAACCCCATCGCATAATTAAGATCCGCATCATTGGCATCGACAGGCTCTCATTGCTATTGACAAGCGTTATGTGCCTGCTTGAGCTCCGAGTACTTTGTGCTTTGAAGTACGTGTTGAGTATGCTTTGAACACGTTTCTTGTTGAGATGCACGTTATATTGAAGAGCGCTGAAAAGAACATATGTCCTTTTGAGTGGTGTGGGTATTTAATCATTAAAGCCAAAGTGCACAGCTGTCGATAGCGATTTATTTGGACGTTTCAATTGTGTTATTGACACTTGGTACGGACAGACTACTGCTCTGTTCGTGACAACACACACATCGTTCACTTCTTGACGTGTTTGGGTGTTTGGCTCCTATTGACAGTTCCTATTGACGGTCTCTTTTCTTTCGACTCTGTGATATTCCTATTGTTCACTTCTTGACGCGTCTGGCAGATGATGACGATAATGATGTCGACCCAAACACCCGCACGTGTCGTTTCGTGCACCACGCACAGCGTCAACCTCGCGTACTCTGCGCTCGACACTCGGCACTCGGCACCTGCTGCTTGGCGTTCGCGCGCATCCTCGCGCACGCACGTCTCTGTGCTCGTTCACTCGCTCACTCACTCTCATACATCCGCTCAGCACACTCGCTGTCAGCGCGATTGCTACAATTGTGACTGTTCCTGCTGCTGCTTGGAAGCGCCGTTCGTGACTGTCGTAAGTGGCGCCGCCAGCGCTTCTGTAGCACCTCGAGTGAGCGCGCTGCTGTCGATCGGCAGACGCCACTGCCAGTGACGACTGCGCCATGCTGTCCAAGTTCCTCGTGCGCGGCCTCGGCTTCTTCAACGACGCCTACGACCTCTTCGTCATGAACGTCGTCAACGTCGTGCTCACGGAGCAGTTCGGCGCCGACGTGTACACGCCTGCGATGAAGGCGCGCGTGTCGACCGCCGCGCTTGTCGGCGCCGTGGTCGGACAGCTCGCGTTCGGACTACTCGCCGATCGCCTCGGCAGACGTGTCAATATGATCGTCACGTGCGTGCTGCTCATTGTCGGTGGTGTTTTCTGCGCGCTCGCATACGGCGGATCGCCTCAAGGGACGTTGTGGACCCTCGTTGTCGCGCGCGGTGTGCTCGGTCTGGGCATCGGCGGCGAATACCCGCTGTCGGCGGCGGCAGCAGCAGAAGACGCGACATCGGTCGCGAACCGCAACCAGCGCGTGGCGCTCACGTTCTCGCTGCAGGGACTCGGCTCGCTCGCGGCGGCGATCTGCGGCGACGTGCTCGTGCGCGAGTACGCGCCGGCAGCGAGCGGCATGAACGACAAGCAGGACCTCGAGACGATCTGGCGCGCACTCTTCGCGGTCGGCGTCGTGCCTGCGCTTTTTGTGCTCTTCTTCCGCTACGACGCGAAGGAGCCCGAGACGTTCATGGCGGCGATCCGCAAGCGCAATCGACGCAAGCGCAGTGCTAGCATTTATATTGATATCGTTGGTGTCGGACGCTCTCGACGACGCATGGTAAAGACTGGTCTTCGCAGCGCGGTGTTTGCTACATCAACCGACTTGAGAGCTCAAGATCTTGAGAACTCGAGAAGCTTGATGTGCTTGCTTGTTTGTTTGTGATGTGTGGTGTGGTGGTTTTGGTCGAGATGCAGTGGTGTTTATCCACCCAATTGGTGTGTCTTTTCACCCACTCAAGTGAGTACATGCGTGTATAGTTTGGTGTCTCTAGAGAGTAAGACACGATGAAAATGGGTTTGCCCTGGTACAAACTGCGTCGTCCCCACAAAACAAAGCACAACCACACACAAACCCTTTTGTGTCTAGAGGGTCAAAAGGCGAGCTGCTGTTTGTTGATCAACGTGCCGCGGACAGTCGTGAAGTACGACGTGCGGCAGCGACTCGGACTCGAACTAGACGAGCGTCGAGTACAGTGCAGTGCACGGCGGAGCAGTCGTGCGTATCGTGCAGTCTCTCCTCGAAGACACACAAAAGACGAGAACTCAAGCTCAAGCTCGTGCTCATCAAAATCGACCCATTTGCAGCACCAGCAGTGATTAACGCGCTTTTAATTTGGCGGCACCACCGTCAAACCACCCAACAACAGACAACACGCACATTCGAGTCCAGTGTCTGCGGTCACTCGAGCCGCAACAACGTGTCTGTCAGCGGCAGCAAGAATGCGCTGTGCTGCGTTGCCGATTGTCCTTCACTATTGCTCGAGTGCACGCATACAACACGGCTGACCGACTGACTGACTGTCACTGCTCCATCACACGCTATTTGGTATTGAGGCAGGCGGCGCTGTTGAGCCGAGACGACCCGATCGATCGATCCAGTCGCAACCGTTTTCGATCGCCAAAGCGCTACCAATACATCGACACATCGATACATGACGCGGCGTGTGCGCGCCGGCTCATATACGTGGGCAGTAGATTCGCCACTGGTCCATCTGCAGTCGAGGTGGGCACTGCGGCGACGCAGAATCTCTGCGCTCGAGAATGACTCACTGCAGTGAATCTCGAGCGGAGCTGCGTGAGTTGCATTGCGTTGAGTTGAGCTGAGTTTGATGAGCAGGGGTGCGTCCTGCTTGGTGAGCAGGGGCGTGTCTGAGCGCCACGCTCCTTGCTCCTGCTCCTGCTCCTGCTCCTGCTTCTCGCTTGTGGCGCGTCGAGGAATAACCTTTGACCATCGAGTATCGAGAGCATCGGACGTTACGAGTAGGACCAGCGAACTGCCGAGCGAGCGCCGCCTGCGGCAGGCGTAGTACTTGGTTCACCTGTCTCTTCAGCTCGGAGCGCTACATGTAAGCTAAGCTCAGCACATCCAGCGTGGCAAGTTGCTCTGAGTGGCTCGGCCAGCAAAGCGAACTGCAAAGCAAAGGCGACGATGGTGATTCTACGTTTGTCGTCTTGCTCCAACACGTTCGACTCCAAGCATCGAGCAGTGAGAGCCAAGAGCCAAGAGGCAAGGATGAAGAGCCCTGGGCAGTGGCGGCACAAACGTGCTTCGTCGTGTCGTCTCGAGTCTCGAGTCTCGAGTCTCGAGGCTAGTTCGTGTCGACTCGCGCCAGCAGCAGCACCCGTGCCGAGATTGAGATCACGGCTCGAGACATGCATGAGCACCACATCAAAGAACACAAACAACACAAAGCACACAAATGTCTGGAGATTAACCGGCGCTTCAATCGCAGGCAACACAAAGACGTTGCGAGAACCGCGCGAGTGCGCGACGCAGTCGAGTGCGCAACGCAGTCGTCGAGTGAATCTGGCGAGATTCGCTGGGATTCCAGCGCATACAAAGTGCACATGTATCGAATCTGCCGTCTGTTCAGTCTCGGTCAGTAGACACCTCAACCGGCTATTGACCGAGTCTCGCGGCCCTACCCGCACTCGCGAACGTGTGTGTGAAGCGGAGGCTGTGTGAGGAAAAAGAACCCAGTGGGACAGCACCGACGACGACGAGGACGAGGACGACCGGTGTCGCCGCAAGCGTTTGCCGCATGCTGCCTGCCGCACCAGCTGGAAGCGCGCTCTCTCACCTCACTGGCGTCTCTCGAGTCTCAAGTCCCAAGTCTCAAGTGAGTGCGCGTGGCGTCCAATCGTCTCCAGCTGATGTGCATGTTCGTATAGCGAGCGAGCGAGTGCGGTCCAGGGTCTGGATCGGATCGGCCTGTCAGCCCAGCTCAGCAGTCAGCCGGGTCGGCGGTCCTCTTCTCAACAGCCACAGCCACCCCGATCACCATCACCTGGCCAAGCCAAACCAAGCCAAACAAGCGCACTCGTTCATTCACTTTTCATTTTGCCTCGAGATCCTCCACACGCTCTCGAGCACCGCTCAAGTCACTCAAGTCGCCACGATGAACAAGTTCCTCATTCGCGGCCTCGGCTTCTTCAACGATGCCTACGACCTCTTCGTCATGAACGTCGTCAACATCGTGCTCACGGAGCAGTACACCAAAGCAGTGTACACGTCGCACATGAAGTCGGCGGTGTCGGCGGCGGCGCTCATTGGCGCGGTGATCGGCCAGCTCCTCTTCGGCTACCTCGGCGACGTCTTCGGTCGCAAAGTCAACATGATCGCGACGTGCTGCCTCCTCATCTTCGGCGGCATCTTGTGTACCGTTGCGTACGCCGGTGACGCGACGAACACGCTCTGGTTCTTGGTGATCGCGCGTGGTCTGCTCGGTGTGGGTATCGGCGGCGAGTACCCGCTGGCGGCGTCGGCGACGGCTGAAGACTCGACGTCGGTGCAGGACCGCAACAAGCGCGTGGCGCTGACGTTCTCACTCCAGGGTGTCGGTTCACTCACGGCGTCGATCCTCGGCAACCTGTTGATTCAGGCACTCGCGGACGGTCCAAAGGGCACGAACGACAAGCAGCGTCTTGAGATCGTGTGGCGTCTGCTCTTCGGTCTCGGCGTCATTCCGGCGTGCATCGTGTGCTACTACCGCGTGATCACGGAGGAGACGGAGGCGTACAAGGCGGCGGAGGAGCGCCGTATTGCGGCCGAGGCGAACCGCGTGAGCGCCAAGCGCGCGCGCTTCAGCTTCATCATCAAGAACTACGGCGTGGCGCTGCTCGGCACGGCCGGCACGTGGTTCCTCTTTGACATCGTCTTCTACGCGCAGAACCTGTTCTCGGCGAGCATTCTGTCCGTCGTGGGCGTGCACGACGCGTCGCTGCAGCAGGTGACGACACAGAACGCGTTCGTGGCGCTGATGGCGCTCCCGGGCTACTACGTCGCGGTGTACTTCATCAACAGCCTCGGTCGCAAGGTGATCCAGCTGCAGGGCTTCGTGGTCATGACGGTGCTGTTCTTGATCCTGGCGATCTTCTGGGACGACCTGAAGAAGAAGGCGGTGCTGTTCATCATCGTGTACGGCCTCGCGCTCTTCTTCTCCAACTTTGGCCCGAACACGTCGACGTTCGTGATGCCGACCGAGATGTTCCCGACGCCGATCCGCAGCACGTGCCACGGCTTCTCGGCGGCGTGCGGCAAGGCCGGCGCGGCGATCGGCTCGTTCGGTTTCTCGATCTGGGTCGAGAACGAGAGCTTTGGCTACGACGGCGCGTTCTACACGTTCGCGGCGATCTGCCTCGTGTCGATCCCGCTCACGTGGTTCTGCATGTTCGACAACGAGCAGGGCTTCGACGAGATGGACGCCGAGTTCTACCACAAGCTGCACGGCGCCGACGACTTTACGCGCGAGTCGTTTGCGTCCGTGCAGGGCATGCACGCGGCGGACCTCGAGAAGAGCGGCTACAAGCCTGTGGCGACGCCGATGTAGACTACTACTTGATAGAACTGTGCTAGTAACTGTGGCATTCCATACGAATAGAAGATGGCTTGAGTCACGTACTTTGATGCGCTTTGGTTGAGATGTCAGCTTGCGAGCTACGTATCCGATAGGCAGGTTGGCAATCTGGCGAACTAGTGAGCGAGTAGTTTGTGATCAAGCGCTGATGTGCGTTAGAGTGTTGTAGCGTTAGCGAATAAGTCCTAGGTTATTGAGCGTGTGCTCGCTTGAGTTGGTGTCGTTGGTGTTGAAGCCCTCGATTGTTCGAAAGACTGGACTCCGCAGCGCGGTGTTTGCTACACGCTAGCCCGCGAAGCTGGTTCTTGCGTGCCTTAGCTCTTGTGTTGTGTGTATGGCGTGTGAAGGTGCAGGTAACGCGCACGTTGGAAGTCGGCAATGGCGGCTCAATGCCATGACTTGCATCGTGCTATCGCTTGTTTCAAGAGCTGATTGGCATCGCGCAGGATTCGATCCATCGAGCTGACCTGCTTGTGGTCTGTCCTCATCTGGCGCTACTCTTGATAGGCACGTAGCGCCTGTAACGTCGACTTGAGACCACTTGCAGGTCGTAGCTCTCGCACGCAACACCGCTGGTGCTAAGCCACAGACTCGAGAGCTCGAGATCTCGTTCGACGCGCAGTTCTGATTGCCTCATGCAGCACTACTCATGTGAAGCACGAGTGTGTTAATGTGGAAGTGCGTTAGCGAGTGAGTATGGTGGAAGTTAGTTGGCGCAGTGCAGCTCGAGACGATCTGGCGCGCGCTCTTCGCGGTCGGCGTCGTGCCTGCGCTCTTTGTGCTCTTCTTCCGCTACGACGCGAAGGAGCCCGAGACGTTCATGGCGGCGATCCGCAAGCGCAATCGGCGCAAGCGCAGTGCGGACAGCAACCACAGCAGCAGCGGCAGTAGCAACATGGACAGTAGTGAGAGCGATAGCAGTCGGTCGTCGCTCTCGTTCATTCGGCGCGTGCTGCGGCACTACGGTGGACGGCTCTTTGGCACCACCGCCACGTCGTTCCTCTTCTACCTCGTCTTCTACGCGCAGAACCTCTTCTCGGCGACCGTGCTCGCAGTCGTGGGCATCGACAACGCGTCGCTCAAGCAAGTCACGCGTCTGAACGTGTACGTGGCGCTCCTGGCGCTGCCGGGCTACTACGCCGCCGTCGCGAGCATCAACAAGCTCGGACGCAAGCGCATGCAGCTCCAGGGCTTTGCGGCGATGGCAGTCATCTTCGTCGCGCTCGGGGCGTGGTGGGCGGATGTCCAGCAGAGCTCGACCGCGTTCGTGCTGCTCTTCGGGCTCGCGCTCTTCTTCGCCAACAGTAGTCCGGTCGCTCTTCACTCTCCCTGTCATTACTCTCTTCGACCTCCATTGCACTTGTCGATGACGCTGGAGGCCGATGCTGTGCACACTAGCATGGCGTTCAAAGCATGCATGTTGCGCAGCATCACACAGCGCTCACCGGCAGCCACACAAAGACGTTCATGGCAGTCCACGGCCATGCTCGCCTAGTCAGTTCGATATGATCTGCATAAAACTAGGTCGCCACTTCATTGCTACAGTGCAAGCACTAGACGATGGCCACACACAGCGAACTAGTTCAGCTTGAGATGTATTGTACGCTATCTAGACGATACTACGAAACTAACTTAGTTCGGCGTCATGACCGGCTTGTAGCCGCTCTTCTCGAGGTCCGCCGCGTGCATGCCCTGCACGGACGCAAACGACTCGCGCGTAAAGTCGTCGGCGCCGTGCAGCTTGTGGTAGAACTCGGCGTCCATCTCGTCGAAGCCCTGCTCGTTGTCGAACATGCAGAACCACGTGAGCGGGATCGACACGAGGCAGATCGCCGCGAACGTGTAGAACGCGCCGTCGTAGCCAAAGCTCTCGTTCTCGACCCAGATCGAGAAACCGAACGAGCCGATCGCCGCGCCGGCCTTGCCGCACGCCGCCGAGAAGCCGTGGCACGTGCTGCGGATCGGCGTCGGGAACATCTCGGTCGGCATCACGAACGTCGACGTGTTCGGGCCAAAGTTGGAGAAGAAGAGCGCGAGGCCGTACACGATGATGAACAGCACCGCCTTCTTCTTCAGGTCGTCCCAGAAGATCGCCAGGATCAAGAACAGCACCGTCATGACCACGAAGCCCTGCAGCTGGATCACCTTGCGACCGAGGCTGTTGATGAAGTACACCGCGACGTAGTAGCCCGGGAGCGCCATCAGCGCCACGAACGCGTTCTGTGTCGTCACCTGCTGCAGCGACGCGTCGTGCACGCCCACGACGGACAGAATGCTCGCCGAGAACAGGTTCTGCGCGTAGAAGACGATGTCAAAGAGGAACCACGTGCCGGCCGTGCCGAGCAGCGCCACGCCGTAGTTCTTGATGATGAAGCTGAAGCGCGCGCGCTTGGCGCTCACGCGGTTCGCCTCGGCCGCAATACGGCGCTCCTCCGCCGCCTTGTACGCCTCCGTCTCCTCCGTGATCACGCGGTAGTAGCACACGATGCACGCCGGAATGACGCCGAGACCGAAGAGCAGACGCCACACGATCTCAAGACGCTGCTTGTCGTTCGTGCCCTTTGGACCGTCCGCGAGTGCCTGAATCAACAGGTTGCCGAGGATCGACGCCGTGAGTGAACCGACACCCTGGAGTGAGAACGTCAGCGCCACGCGCTTGTTGCGGTCCTGCACCGACGTCGAGTCTTCAGCCGTCGCCGACGCCGCCAGCGGGTACTCGCCGCCGATACCCACACCGAGCAGACCACGCGCGATCACCAAGAACCAGAGCGTGTTCGTCGCGTCACCGGCGTACGCAACGGTACACAAGATGCCGCCGAAGATGAGGAGGCAGCACGTCGCGATCATGTTGACTTTGCGACCGAAGACGTCGCCGAGGTAGCCGAAGAGGAGCTGGCCGATCACCGCGCCAATGAGCGCCGCCGCCGACACCGCCGACTTCATGTGCGACGTGTACACTGCTTTGGTGTACTGCTCCGTGAGCACGATGTTGACGACGTTCATGACGAAGAGGTCGTAGGCATCGTTGAAGAAGCCGAGGCCGCGAATGAGGAACTTGTTCATCGTGGCGACTTGAGTGACTTGAGCGGTGCTCGAGAGCGTGTGGAGGATCTCGAGGCAAAATGAAAAGTGAATGAACGAGTGCGCTTGTTTGGCTTGGTTTGGCTTGGCCAGGTGATGGTGATCGGGGTGGCTGTGGCTGTTGAGAAGAGGACCGCCGACCCGGCTGACTGCTGAGCTGGGCTGACAGGCCGATCCGATCCAGACCCTGGACCGCACTCGCTCGCTCGCTATACGAACATGCACATCAGCTGGAGACGATTGGACGCCACGCGCACTCACTTGAGACTTGGGACTTGAGACTCGAGAGACGCCAGTGAGGTGAGAGAGCGCGCTTCCAGCTGGTGCGGCAGGCAGCATGCGGCAAACGCTTGCGGCGACACCGGTCGTCCTCGTCCTCGTCGTCGTCGGTGCTGTCCCACTGGGTTCTTTTTCCTCACACAGCCTCCGCTTCACACACACGTTCGCGAGTGCGGGTAGGGCCGCGAGACTCGGTCAATAGCCGGTTGAGGTGTCTACTGACCGAGACTGAACAGACGGCAGATTCGATACATGTGCACTTTGTATGCGCTGGAATCCCAGCGAATCTCGCCAGATTCACTCGACGACTGCGTTGCGCACTCGACTGCGTCGCGCACTCGCGCGGTTCTCGCAACGTCTTTGTGTTGCCTGCGATTGAAGCGCCGGTTAATCTCCAGACATTTGTGTGCTTTGTGTTGTTTGTGTTCTTTGATGTGGTGCTCATGCATGTCTCGAGCCGTGATCTCAATCTCGGCACGGGTGCTGCTGCTGGCGCGAGTCGACACGAACTAGCCTCGAGACTCGAGACTCGAGACTCGAGACGACACGACGAAGCACGTTTGTGCCGCCACTGCCCAGGGCTCTTCATCCTTGCCTCTTGGCTCTTGGCTCTCACTGCTCGATGCTTGGAGTCGAACGTGTTGGAGCAAGACGACAAACGTAGAATCACCATCGTCGCCTTTGCTTTGCAGTTCGCTTTGCTGGCCGAGCCACTCAGAGCAACTTGCCACGCTGGATGTGCTGAGCTTAGCTTACATGTAGCGCTCCGAGCTGAAGAGACAGGTGAACCAAGTACTACGCCTGCCGCAGGCGGCGCTCGCTCGGCAGTTCGCTGGTCCTACTCGTAACGTCCGATGCTCTCGATACTCGATGGTCAAAGGTTATTCCTCGACGCGCCACAAGCGAGAAGCAGGAGCAGGAGCAGGAGCAGGAGCAAGGAGCGTGGCGCTCAGACACGCCCCTGCTCACCAAGCAGGACGCACCCCTGCTCATCAAACTCAGCTCAACTCAACGCAATGCAACTCACGCAGCTCCGCTCGAGATTCACTGCAGTGAGTCATTCTCGAGCGCAGAGATTCTGCGTCGCCGCAGTGCCCACCTCGACTGCAGATGGACCAGTGGCGAATCTACTGCCCACGTATATGAGCCGGCGCGCACACGCCGCGTCATGTATCGATGTGTCGATGTATTGGTAGCGCTTTGGCGATCGAAAACGGTTGCGACTGGATCGATCGATCGGGTCGTCTCGGCTCAACAGCGCCGCCTGCCTCAATACCAAATAGCGTGTGATGGAGCAGTGACAGTCAGTCAGTCGGTCAGCCGTGTTGTATGCGTGCACTCGAGCAATAGTGAAGGACAATCGGCAACGCAGCACAGCGCATTCTTGCTGCCGCTGACAGACACGTTGTTGCGGCTCGAGTGACCGCAGACACTGGACTCGAATGTGCGTGTTGTCTGTTGTTGGGTGGTTTGACGGTGGTGCCGCCAAATTAAAAGCGCGTTAATCACTGCTGGTGCTGCAAATGGGTCGATTTTGATGAGCACGAGCTTGAGCTTGAGTTCTCGTCTTTTGTGTGTCTTCGAGGAGAGACTGCACGATACGCACGACTGCTCCGCCGTGCACTGCACTGTACTCGACGCTCGTCTAGTTCGAGTCCGAGTCGCTGCCGCACGTCGTACTTCACGACTGTCCGCGGCACGTTGATCAACAAACAGCAGCTCGCCTTTTGACCCTCTAGACACAAAAGGGTTTGTGTGTGGTTGTGCTTTGTTTTGTGGGGACGACGCAGTTTGTACCAGGGCAAACCCATTTTCATCGTGTCTTACTCTCTAGAGACACCAAACTATACACGCATGTACTCACTTGAGTGGGTGAAAAGACACACCAATTGGGTGGATAAACACCACTGCATCTCGACCAAAACCACCACACCACACATCACAAACAAACAAGCAAGCACATCAAGCTTCTCGAGTTCTCAAGATCTTGAGCTCTCAAGTCGGTTGATGTAGCAAACACCGCGCTGCGAAGACCAGTCTTTACCATGCGTCGTCGAGAGCGTCCGACACCAACGATATCAATATAAATGCTAGCACTGCGCTTGCGTCGATTGCGCTTGCGGATCGCCGCCATGAACGTCTCGGGCTCCTTCGCGTCGTAGCGGAAGAAGAGCACAAAAAGCGCAGGCACGACGCCGACCGCGAAGAGTGCGCGCCAGATCGTCTCGAGGTCCTGCTTGTCGTTCATGCCGCTCGCTGCCGGCGCGTACTCGCGCACGAGCACGTCGCCGCAGATCGCCGCCGCGAGCGAGCCGAGTCCCTGCAGCGAGAACGTGAGCGCCACGCGCTGGTTGCGGTTCGCGACCGATGTCGCGTCTTCTGCTGCTGCCGCCGCCGACAGCGGGTATTCGCCGCCGATGCCCAGACCGAGCACACCGCGCGCGACAACGAGGGTCCACAACGTCCCTTGAGGCGATCCGCCGTATGCGAGCGCGCAGAAAACACCACCGACAATGAGCAGCACGCACGTGACGATCATATTGACACGTCTGCCGAGGCGATCGGCGAGTAGTCCGAACGCGAGCTGTCCGACCACGGCGCCGACAAGCGCGGCGGTCGACACGCGCGCCTTCATCGCAGGCGTGTACACGTCGGCGCCGAACTGCTCCGTGAGCACGACGTTGACGACGTTCATGACGAAGAGGTCGTAGGCGTCGTTGAAGAAGCCGAGGCCGCGCACGAGGAACTTGGACAGCATGGCGCAGTCGTCACTGGCAGTGGCGTCTGCCGATCGACAGCAGCGCGCTCACTCGAGGTGCTACAGAAGCGCTGGCGGCGCCACTTACGACAGTCACGAACGGCGCTTCCAAGCAGCAGCAGGAACAGTCACAATTGTAGCAATCGCGCTGACAGCGAGTGTGCTGAGCGGATGTATGAGAGTGAGTGAGCGAGTGAACGAGCACAGAGACGTGCGTGCGCGAGGATGCGCGCGAACGCCAAGCGGCAGGTGCCGAGTGCCGAGTGTCGAGCGCAGAGTACGCGAGGTTGACGCTGTGCGTGGTGCACGAAACGACACGTGCGGGTGTTTGGGTCGACATCATTATCGTCATCATCTGCCAGACGCGTCAAGAAGTGAACAATAGGAATATCACAGAGTCGAAAGAAAAGAGACCGTCAATAGGAACTGTCAATAGGAGCCAAACACCCAAACACGTCAAGAAGTGAACGATGTGTGTGTTGTCACGAACAGAGCAGTAGTCTGTCCGTACCAAGTGTCAATAACACAATTGAAACGTCCAAATAAATCGCTATCGACAGCTGTGCACTTTGGCTTTAATGATTAAATACCCACACCACTCAAAAGGACATATGTTCTTTTCAGCGCTCTTCAATATAACGTGCATCTCAACAAGAAACGTGTTCAAAGCATACTCAACACGTACTTCAAAGCACAAAGCGCTCGAAGCTCAAACACACCACACACTCACCACACACTCGTCCAGCAAACAAAGCTTGTTATTGAAGATGAAGTAGATATGATACCGCTGAGCGATGCGGCGCGATGCGGTTGGGGGTTGTGCGATGGAAGCAGTGCGATGTGGTTGGATGAACGCAACGAAGCTGATGGATACAACGTGCGAATGTGAACATGACACACCGAACGGAAGCGACCGACCAACCGACCAACAACATCGTCAGACTCACTCGTTGGATGGATGCCAGTGTATATACTTAGTAGGTAGTACTTCGTCGTATCTCTGGGAGTGGTAGTATAGTCTACGAGAACAGACATGCAGACATACACGGCACAGATGGCGGAGCTAGCATCTCTGGGCTCCTCGGCGCTCGCTCGTCGTGAAGATCGTGAGGGTTTCCTGATCAACCCTCACGTGCACCGACTCGTGCATCGAAGCGACCGGCAGAGTGCAAAGCAAGCGCGCCACCTCTCTAGCCGTCTACTGCGCCGGCGAGTTCGACGCCACGTACACGCCTGGCGTGTTGTTCTTTTCCAGGTCGGCAGGCTTGGACAAGGACGCGAACGACTCGCGCGTAAAGTCGTCGGCGCCGTTGAGTTTGCTGTAGAACTCGGCGTCCATCTCGTCAAAGTCGCGGTCGTTGTCCCACGTGCAGAACCACGTGAGCGGAATCGAGATGAACGAGATTGCCGCGAACGTGTAGAACGCGCCGTCGTAGCCAAAGCTCTCGTTCTCGACCCAGATCGAGAAACCGAACGAGCCGATCGCCGCGCCGGCCTTGCCGCACGCCGCCGAGAAGCCGTGGCACGTGCTGCGGATCGGCGTCGGGAACATCTCGGTCGGCATCACGAACGTCGACGTGTTCGGGCCAAAGTTGGAGAAGAAGAGCGCGAGGCCGTACAGGATGATGAACGGCACCGAGTGTTTCTTGAGCGAGTCCCACTTCGTTGCGAGGATGAGGAAGATGATCGTCATGATCACGAAGCCCTGGAGCTGGATCTTCTTGCGGCCAAGGCTGTTGATGAAGTACACCGCGACGTAGTAGCCCGGGAGCGCCATCAGCGCCACGAACGCGTTCTGCGTCGTCACTTGCTGCAGCGACGCGTCGTGCACGCCCACGACGGACAGAATGCTCGCCGAGAACAGGTTCTGCGCGTAGAAGACGATGTCGAAGAGGAACCACGTGCCGGCCGTGCCGAGGAGACCGAGACCGTAGTTGCGCAGAATGAAGAACAGGCGCGCGGTCTTCTGCGCTGGGCGGTCCACCGTCACGGCGCCGCGCTGCTGCACCGCCTTGTACGCCTCGGTCTCTTCGGCCGTGAAGCGGTAGTAGCACACGATGCACGCCGGGATGACGCCGAGACCAAAGAGCAGGCGCCACACGATCTCAAGACGCTGCTTGTCGTTCTTGTCCTTAGGCGCATCGGCAAGCGCCTGTACGAGGAGGTTGCCGAGGATCGACGCCGTGAGCGAACCGACACCCTGGAGCGAGAACGTCAGCGCCACGCGCTTGTTGCGGTCTGCCGGCGACGTCGAGTCCTCGGCAGTCGATGTAGCTGCGAGTGGGTACTCGCCGCCGATACCCACACCGAGGATACCGCGAGCGATGATGAGAAACCACAACGTGTTCGTCGCATCACCAGCGTACGCCACGGTACACAGGATGCCGCCGAAGATGAGGAGGCAGCACGTGATGATCATGTTGACCTTGCGACCGAAGACGTCGCCGAGGAAGCCGAAGAGGAGCTGGCCGACCACAGCACCGATAATCGCAGCAGCCGATACCGCCGACTTCATGTGCGACGTGTACACGTGCTTGGTGTACTGCTCCGTGAGCACGACATTGACGACGTTCATGACGAAGAGGTCGTAGGCATCGTTGAAGAAGCCGAGGCCGCGGATGAGGAACTTGTTCATACTGGCTGGTTGGCGCGGGCTACTCGAAGCCTTGGACGTTGACGCTGGACGCTGGACAGTAGGTGTTAGATGCTGGACGCTTGTCACCAAGTGCTTCTTGCTTCTTGGTCTTGTCGACTCGAGCGGCAGGAGGCAAGTTGTGGAATGAGGCCGAGCTGGGCTGGGCGTGTGTCGGCGTCGAACGTGAGATAGATCGCTGCACATCGAGGTGCGTGGTCAGACGCGAGCTCACGCTCAGGCACCGAGTCGAGTCGAGCCGTGAGGCGGGTCGCCTATTGTCCTCCTGAGCATGGCCGAAAGAGTCGGATGGTCGAGCGAGCGTAGGTGCGAGTGGCCGTGAGAGGCCGTGAGCGATCGTGATCGCGTCCGTGATTGCTTTCGAGTCATTGACGGCGCGTGGAGATTCGAGTGAGGCGGGCGAGCGCGATTGATCGTGTCTCTTCAGTGCGTCAGACCTGTGTTAAGCGAGGCTGAGCGCGTCCACACGCCTGCATGCTTTCGGAACCCGTTGTTGTTGTGGCTGATGACGAAGCGCGCGAACTCCATGTCGTCGTCGAGCTCTACTGTCGCGCTCATTGTCCTAGCAACCCGAGCGCGCCACTACATGTAGCGCTACGAGAGGTATTGCTGGAGCACTCAGTCTGGAACAGACAGATCGGATAGACACGCAGGCACATGCAGGCAACAGCAATCTGCGCGCGGAGTATCCGAGAGACGGATCACTCGCTTCCGATCGATCGATGGCTGTTGATGGCACCGGCTCGGACTCGCAGTCGTCGTCGCGTGACCAGCTCGTCGCTGTCGAATCTACCGAGATTCGCTATGTGGCTTAATCAAATCTTCAAGGTCCTGGCGTTGAGCGGTCAATAGTCGCTGCAGCTCGCTCGCGGAGCCAGCGTCGCGCGAGATTCGCAGTGTATGCGTGCGTCCAATAGAGCGAGCAAGCCTCAAGAGATAGTCGGCGCTTCGTTCAGAGCCCAACACACAAGCGATTTGCAAGTACATACTCAATTGCGTTTGACGTCGTGCTCACGATGCGAGGCGAGACGTGCTCGAGGCGTGTGCAGCAGACAGCGCTGCGCCGACCCTGGCGCACCATTAATCTCGACGCTGTTAATCACACAGGCGCAAAAGTGTACATACGCGCAGCACGCACGCATCGTCTCGCCACAACACACCGAGCCGCGCGCCGCTAAGAAGTCTTCATGCCTCGACGATCCTTGCACACACGAGCACTTGGCCTAAAGATCAAAATGATCAAAGTGCTTTCGATTTGGTCAGCATATAAAGCGAATCTTGAGGAATCTTCAGAGATTCACACTTTATGCAAGCTTAACAAAAAGACTGCTCACGTCTGAGTTGAAGCCTTCATGCCGGCCATGCTCAGGAGGACAATAGGCGACCCGCCTCACGGCTCGACTCGACTCGGTGCCTGAGCGTGAGCTCGCGTCTGACCACGCACCTCGATGTGCAGCGATCTATCTCACGTTCGACGCCGACACACGCCCAGCCCAGCTCGGCCTCATTCCACAACTTGCCTCCTGCCGCTCGAGTCGACAAGACCAAGAAGCAAGAAGCACTTGGTGACAAGCGTCCAGCATCTAACACCTACTGTCCAGCGTCCAGCGTCAACGTCCAAGGCTTCGAGTAGCCCGCGCCAACCAGCCAGTATGAACAAGTTCCTCATCCGCGGCCTCGGCTTCTTCAACGATGCCTACGACCTCTTCGTCATGAACGTCGTCAATGTCGTGCTCACGGAGCAGTACACCAAGCACGTGTACACGTCGCACATGAAGTCGGCGGTATCGGCTGCTGCGATTATCGGTGCTGTGGTCGGCCAGCTCCTCTTCGGCTTCCTCGGCGACGTCTTCGGTCGCAAGGTCAACATGATCATCACGTGCTGCCTCCTCATCTTCGGCGGCATCCTGTGTACCGTGGCGTACGCTGGTGATGCGACGAACACGTTGTGGTTTCTCATCATCGCTCGCGGTATCCTCGGTGTGGGTATCGGCGGCGAGTACCCACTCGCAGCTACATCGACTGCCGAGGACTCGACGTCGCCGGCAGACCGCAACAAGCGCGTGGCGCTGACGTTCTCGCTCCAGGGTGTCGGTTCGCTCACGGCGTCGATCCTCGGCAACCTCCTCGTACAGGCGCTTGCCGATGCGCCTAAGGACAAGAACGACAAGCAGCGTCTTGAGATCGTGTGGCGCCTGCTCTTTGGTCTCGGCGTCATCCCGGCGTGCATCGTGTGCTACTACCGCTTCACGGCCGAAGAGACCGAGGCGTACAAGGCGGTGCAGCAGCGCGGCGCCGTGACGGTGGACCGCCCAGCGCAGAAGACCGCGCGCCTGTTCTTCATTCTGCGCAACTACGGTCTCGGTCTCCTCGGCACGGCCGGCACGTGGTTCCTCTTCGACATCGTCTTCTACGCGCAGAACCTGTTCTCGGCGAGCATTCTGTCCGTCGTGGGCGTGCACGACGCGTCGCTGCAGCAAGTGACGACGCAGAACGCGTTCGTGGCGCTGATGGCGCTCCCGGGCTACTACGTCGCGGTGTACTTCATCAACAGCCTTGGCCGCAAGAAGATCCAGCTCCAGGGCTTCGTGATCATGACGATCATCTTCCTCATCCTCGCAACGAAGTGGGACTCGCTCAAGAAACACTCGGTGCCGTTCATCATCCTGTACGGCCTCGCGCTCTTCTTCTCCAACTTTGGCCCGAACACGTCGACGTTCGTGATGCCGACCGAGATGTTCCCGACGCCGATCCGCAGCACGTGCCACGGCTTCTCGGCGGCGTGCGGCAAGGCCGGCGCGGCGATCGGCTCGTTCGGTTTCTCGATCTGGGTCGAGAACGAGAGCTTTGGCTACGACGGCGCGTTCTACACGTTCGCGGCAATCTCGTTCATCTCGATTCCGCTCACGTGGTTCTGCACGTGGGACAACGACCGCGACTTTGACGAGATGGACGCCGAGTTCTACAGCAAACTCAACGGCGCCGACGACTTTACGCGCGAGTCGTTCGCGTCCTTGTCCAAGCCTGCCGACCTGGAAAAGAACAACACGCCAGGCGTGTACGTGGCGTCGAACTCGCCGGCGCAGTAGACGGCTAGAGAGGTGGCGCGCTTGCTTTGCACTCTGCCGGTCGCTTCGATGCACGAGTCGGTGCACGTGAGGGTTGATCAGGAAACCCTCACGATCTTCACGACGAGCGAGCGCCGAGGAGCCCAGAGATGCTAGCTCCGCCATCTGTGCCGTGTATGTCTGCATGTCTGTTCTCGTAGACTATACTACCACTCCCAGAGATACGACGAAGTACTACCTACTAAGTATATACACTGGCATCCATCCAACGAGTGAGTCTGACGATGTTGTTGGTCGGTTGGTCGGTCGCTTCCGTTCGGTGTGTCATGTTCACATTCGCACGTTGTATCCATCAGCTTCGTTGCGTTCATCCAACCACATCGCACTGCTTCCATCGCACAACCCCCAACCGCATCGCGCCGCATCGCTCAGCGGTATCATATCTACTTCATCTTCAATAACAAGCTTTGTCTGCTGGACGAGTGTGTGGTGAGTGTGTGGTGTGTTTGAGCTTCGAGCGCTTTGTGCTTTGAAGTACGTGTTGAGTATGCTTTGAACACGTTTCTTGTTGAGATGCACGTTATATTGAAGAGCGCTGAAAAGAACATATGTCCTTTTGAGTGGTGTGGGTATTTAATCATTAAAGCCAAAGTGCACAGCTGTCGATAGCGATTTATTTGGACGTTTCAATTGTGTTATTGACACTTGGTACGGACAGACTACTGCTCTGTTCGTGACAACACACACATCGTTCACTTCTTGACGTGTTTGGGTGTTTGGCTCCTATTGACAGTTCCTATTGACGGTCTCTTTTCTTTCGACTCTGTGATATTCCTATTGTTCACTTCTTGACGCGTCTGGCAGATGATGACGATAATGATGTCGACCCAAACACCCGCACGTGTCGTTTCGTGCACCACGCACAGCGTCAACCTCGCGTACTCTGCGCTCGACACTCGGCACTCGGCACCTGCCGCTTGGCGTTCGCGCGCATCCTCGCGCACGCACGTCTCTGTGCTCGTTCACTCGCTCACTCACTCTCATACATCCGCTCAGCACACTCGCTGTCAGCGCGATTGCTACAATTGTGACTGTTCCTGCTGCTGCTTGGAAGCGCCGTTCGTGACTGTCGTAAGTGGCGCCGCCAGCGCTTCTGTAGCACCTCGAGTGAGCGCGCTGCTGTCGATCGGCAGACGCCACTGCCAGTGACGACTGCGCCATGCTGTCCAAGTTCCTCGTGCGCGGCCTCGGCTTCTTCAACGACGCCTACGACCTCTTCGTCATGAACGTCGTCAACGTCGTGCTCACGGAGCAGTTCGGCGCCGACGTGTACACGCCTGCGATGAAGGCGCGCGTGTCGACCGCCGCGCTTGTCGGCGCCGTGGTCGGACAGCTCGCGTTCGGACTACTCGCCGATCGCCTCGGCAGACGTGTCAATATGATCGTCACGTGCGTGCTGCTCATTGTCGGTGGTGTTTTCTGCGCGCTCGCATACGGCGGATCGCCTCAAGGGACGTTGTGGACCCTCGTTGTCGCGCGCGGTGTGCTCGGTCTGGGCATCGGCGGCGAATACCCGCTGTCGGCGGCGGCAGCAGCAGAAGACGCGACATCGGTCGCGAACCGCAACCAGCGCGTGGCGCTCACGTTCTCGCTGCAGGGACTCGGCTCGCTCGCGGCGGCGATCTGCGGCGACGTGCTCGTGCGCGAGTACGCGCCGGCAGCGAGCGGCATGAACGACAAGCAGGACCTCGAGACGATCTGGCGCGCACTCTTCGCGGTCGGCGTCGTGCCTGCGCTCTTTGTGCTCTTCTTCCGCTACGACGCGAAGGAGCCCGAGACGTTCATGGCGGCGATCCGCAAGCGCAATCGGCGCAAGCGCAGTGCGGACAGCAACCACAGCAGCAGCGGCAGTAGCAACATGGACAGTAGTGAGAGCGATAGCAGTCGGTCGTCGCTCTCGTTCATTCGGCGCGTGCTGCGGCACTACGGTGGACGGCTCTTTGGCACCACCGCCACGTCGTTCCTCTTCTACCTCGTCTTCTACGCGCAGAACCTCTTCTCGGCGACCGTGCTCGCAGTCGTGGGCATCGACAACGCGTCGCTCAAGCAAGTCACGCGTCTGAACGTGTACGTGGCGCTCCTGGCGCTGCCGGGCTACTACGCCGCCGTCGCGAGCATCAACAAGCTCGGACGCAAGCGCATGCAGCTCCAGGGCTTTGCGGCGATGGCAGTCATCTTCGTCGCGCTCGGGGCGTGGTGGGCGGATGTCCAGCAGAGCTCGACCGCGTTCGTGCTGCTCTTCGGGCTCGCGCTCTTCTTCGCCAACTGCGGTCCGAACACGTCGACGTACATCTTGCCGACCGAGATGTTCCCGACTGCGATCCGCGGCACGTGCCACGGCGTCTCGGCTGCAGCAGGTCGGCTCGGCGCGGCGCTCGGGTCGTACAGCTTTGCGCCGCTCGCAGCCGCGCAAGGCTTTGGCTACCGCGGCGTGTTCTACACCTTTGCGCTGCTCTGCGTCGTGGCGATTCCGATCACAGCCGTGTTCACGTTCGACAACGAGTGCAGCCTCGAGAGCATGGACGAAGAGTACGAGGCGAACATCATGAGCTCCGAGACGCTCATTGGTGCGGCGAAGCGCCAGGAGCGCGAAGACGACGCTGCTCGGCGACGAACCGCGACCAGCGACGATATGGACGGCATGGACGAGGAGATCGAGCTCACGCCCATGTCGCCCACGCAAATGTCGTGAGGCAGTGAGCGAGCGACTGAGTGAGCGACCAACTCATCCTGTCAGCGAGCGCGACGACCAGACCGACGGAGAGACAGACAAACAAACAGACAGACACTCGGCCAGTCGATCGAGTGCGCTCGCGCGTACTGCTACTATGCACCACAGTCGTCCTAGCAAGAGAAGCGAGGCACAGGCGTCCGACAAAACTAGAGTACGTGTTGGTGGCGACTTGTCACGCTGACTGCCACGTGAGTGAGTGAGTGAGTGAGCGAGCGAGCGGGTCGACTCGCCACGCTCGGTCCTATGCTCCTCCTATGATCCTACCTTCCTATCCGCTCGAGCTCGAGCTCGAGTCTGTGACTCGCGACGGACTGGCGGACAGCGCCGCCACTTCATAATCAAATACTATACCCCACCGCTCGCTTGCCTATGCGACCGTCGGCGTCGTCACGGGCTTGTACACGTTCGCCATGCTCGCCTCGACGTCGTGCGCCTTGGCGACCGACGAGAACGACTCGCGCGTAAAGTCGTCGGCGCCGTGCAGCTTGTGGTAGAACTCGGCGTCCATCTCGTCGAAGCCCTGCTCGTTGTCGAACATGCAGAACCACGTGAGCGGGATCGACACGAGGCAGATCGCCGCGAACGTGTAGAACGCGCCGTCGTAGCCAAAGCTCTCGTTCTCGACCCAGATCGAGAAACCGAACGAGCCGATCGCCGCGCCGGCCTTGCCGCACGCCGCCGAGAAGCCGTGGCACGTGCTGCGGATCGGCGTCGGGAACATCTCGGTCGGCATCACGAACGTCGACGTGTTCGGGCCAAAGTTGGAGAAGAAGAGCGCGAGGCCGTACACGATGATGAACAGCACCGCCTTCTTCTTCAGGTCGTCCCAGAAGATCGCCAGGATCAAGAACAGCACCGTCATGACCACGAAGCCCTGCAGCTGGATCACCTTGCGACCGAGGCTGTTGATGAAGTACACCGCGACGTAGTAGCCCGGGAGCGCCATCAGCGCCACGAACGCGTTCTGCGTCGTCACCTGCTGCAGCGACGCGTCGTGCACGCCCACGACGGACAGAATGCTCGCCGAGAACAGGTTCTGCGCGTAGAAGACGATGTCAAAGAGGAACCACGTGCCGGCCGTGCCGAGCAGCGCCACGCCGTAGTTCTTGATGATGAAGCTGAAGCGCGCGCGCTTGGCCGTCACATTGTCTACTGTCGCAGCCGCGCGACGCTCTTCAGCAGCCTTGTACGCCTCCGTCTCTTCGGCCGTGAAGCGGTAGTAGCACACGATGATCGCCGGGATGACGCCGAGACCAAAGAGCAGACGCCACACGATCTCAAGACGCTGCTTGTCGTTCTTGTCCTTCGGGCCATCTGCGAGCGCCTGAATCAACAGGTTGCCGAGGATCGACGCCGTGAGCGAACCGACACCCTGGAGCGAGAACGTCAGCGCCACGCGCTTGTTGCGGTCCTGCACCGACGTCGAGTCTTCAGCCGTCGCCGACGCCGCCAGCGGGTACTCGCCGCCGATGCCGACGCCAAGAATGCCGCGCGCAATGACGAGGAACCAGAGCGTGTTCGTCGCATCACCGGCGTACGCAACGGTACACAGGATGCCACCAAAGATGAGGAGGCAGCACGTCGCGATCATGTTGACCTTGCGACCGAAGACGTCGCCGAGGAAGCCGAAGAGGAGCTGGCCGATCACCGCGCCAATGAGCGCCGCGGCCGACACCGCCGACTTCATGTGTGACGTGTACACTGCTTTGGTGTACTGCTCCGTGAGCACGACGTTGACGATGTTCATGACGAAGAGGTCGTAAGCATCGTTGAAGAAGCCGAGGCCGCGGATGAGGAACTTGTTCATACTGGAGACGCTCGAGCGTGTGGATGTGTGCGTGGATGTGTGGATGTGTGAATGCGTGTGTGTGGAGCTTGCTGCGCTGCTGGTGCTGTGTGTGTGTGAATGAGTCGCTTGCGTGTTGCGCGAGGAGATGCGAAGTGAGCTCTCGTGGCTGTTGGTGCGAAAGCGGAGTGTCACTCACCACTACCTTGCTGGCTGAAACAGAGTGGCGTCGCCTGCTCAAGAGCGCAAGAGAGCGAGCTGCCTGTATCACTGAGCCGTGCGTGCGTGCGAGCAGCAGTAGCAGCAAGAGCAACAACAGCAGCAGCAGTGCAGCTGGAGCGCGTTGACGATCATCGAGCACAAACAAGCGACCGAGCGCGATGATCTGCAGTTGAGTCGACTGGCGCGGAGTGCTTGCGCCGAAAAAGCCGGAGGTGGCGTGTTGGTTCACTTGAGTGGAGTATGGTTGCGGCGAAGGGACATTTCCGAGCGTCAATGAGCGCTCAGTTTCTGTGAGCAAGCGGCCTGTTTCTGCGAGATTCGCGCAGTATCTGATTAAAATCTGCTAGTTAGAGATTTGTTTCAGGCATTAAACGAATCTTGAAGCGTCACGCGAAGCGCGCTCACCATGAAAAAGAACCGCGTCGTCGCGCGTGATTGGCCGCCTTCGTATCCGATCCGATGCACACACACACCAAGAGACGCTCGCTTGTCAATCAGATAGATGCTCTCGGTCTCGGTCTGTCCGCTTGCTGTTTGCAGTCTGTCCGTCTGTCTGTGTGGTCGAATGTGTGAGTGAGAGTGAGAGTGAGAGTGAGTGTGAGCAACCTACCTGCTCTCAAGCGAGAGGTGTCTGGCAATCGTGAAGAGGTCACCGCCCGTCACACGCGCTTAAAGCTCAAAGCAAGCAAACCAACACGACCTGCTACAGTCTCTTTCTCTCTCTCTCTCTCTCTCTCTCACACACACACTTGCCAGCTAGCACGCTACCAGCGCTGCAACACGCTGGTGCGCTCCGTTCGGTGCCAGCCGCTGCCGCTGCGCGACCAGCTCCCAATTGCCTTCTGCAGGACACCACTGCACATGTCGGTGTGTGCACAGGAAGCACTCACAGCTTGCGCGCGGACATGTGCGCGACAGTCAGAGCATCGCGGGATCCGCAAGCGCGTGCTGGGTGAGATCTGATCGCGCGCGAGATAGCGCCGGGGTCTTTGCAAAAGCACGCTCGCGTCGGCGCTGCGTCTGCTCCGGCGACCACGGCTGCGACCACTGTATCGACTAAAGCACAGCCAAGCACCGCTGTCTCTACCTCTCGCTTGCTCGCTCGTTTGCCAAGGACACTCTCGACAGCCACCTCGCGCGACAGCCACGCCGGCTCTCGATCCACACGAACACTGGCATTCGTTACCTTGGCGCCATAACGACCATGTCGCTCGTGGCTGCTGTGTTGGCTGTCTTGCTCTGTTTGCCAACACGTCAAGATCTGTCGCGACCGTGCTAGCGAATGCGAGTCGTGAGAGGCGTTCGATCTCTCCAAGCACATGCGTAGTCGTCATAGTTAGCGAGCAACTTGAGGTGTGTGAAGTGTCAAGTTGCGCGACTAAGTGACCTATCAGATGCATGGCTGTGGGTTTTGAGTGCTTCTGCGGCACGCTGAAGAGTGCAACAGAAGAATGGGAGAGGTATGCACGATGTGCACTCCAAAGCGTCCACTTCAGCGTCTTTGGTGTACTCGAGGAGCCAAGCAGTTGTTTGTCCAGCGGACGGTCATTGCATCGCTCCTGGTCACTTACAAAGAGCTCGAAGATGCTGCTCACACACTAAACTACAGCGCGCTGCTCTTTGGCCCACGATCATTCACGACAAACAAATCAAGCGACCTCATCTTGCCTCGACGTTTGACATCGACAATTCACAGACCCGACAAGCTCTCGAGTCACATGTTGATGCACGACATGGTCGTTATGGCGCCAAGGTAACGAATGCCAGTGTTCGTGTGGATCGAGAGCCGGCGTGGCTGTCGCGCGAGGTGGCTGTCGAGAGTGTCCTTGGCAAACGAGCGAGCAAGCGAGAGGTAGAGACAGCGGTGCTTGGCTGTGCTTTAGTCGATACAGTGGTCGCAGCCGTGGTCGCCGGAGCAGACGCAGCGCCGACGCGAGCGTGCTTTTGCAAAGACCCCGGCGCTATCTCGCGCGCGATCAGATCTCACCCAGCACGCGCTTGCGGATCCCGCGATGCTCTGACTGTCGCGCACATGTCCGCGCGCAAGCTGTGAGTGCTTCCTGTGCACACACCGACATGTGCAGTGGTGTCCTGCAGAAGGCAATTGGGAGCTGGTCGCGCAGCGGCAGCGGCTGGCACCGAACGGAGCGCACCAGCGTGTTGCAGCGCTGGTAGCGTGCTAGCTGGCAAGTGTGTGTGTGAGAGAGAGAGAGAGAGAGAGAGAAAGAGACTGTAGCAGGTCGTGTTGGTTTGCTTGCTTTGAGCTTTAAGCGCGTGTGACGGGCGGTGACCTCTTCACGATTGCCAGACACCTCTCGCTTGAGAGCAGGTAGGTTGCTCACACTCACTCTCACTCTCACTCTCACTCACACATTCGACCACACAGACAGACGGACAGACTGCAAACAGCAAGCGGACAGACCGAGACCGAGAGCATCTATCTGATTGACAAGCGAGCGTCTCTTGGTGTGTGTGTGCATCGGATCGGATACGAAGGCGGCCAATCACGCGCGACGACGCGGTTCTTTTTCATGGTGAGCGCGCTTCGCGTGACGCTTCAAGATTCGTTTAATGCCTGAAACAAATCTCTAACTAGCAGATTTTAATCAGATACTGCGCGAATCTCGCAGAAACAGGCCGCTTGCTCACAGAAACTGAGCGCTCATTGACGCTCGGAAATGTCCCTTCGCCGCAACCATACTCCACTCAAGTGAACCAACACGCCACCTCCGGCTTTTTCGGCGCAAGCACTCCGCGCCAGTCGACTCAACTGCAGATCATCGCGCTCGGTCGCTTGTTTGTGCTCGATGATCGTCAACGCGCTCCAGCTGCACTGCTGCTGCTGTTGTTGCTCTTGCTGCTACTGCTGCTCGCACGCACGCACGGCTCAGTGATACAGGCAGCTCGCTCTCTTGCGCTCTTGAGCAGGCGACGCCACTCTGTTTCAGCCAGCAAGGTAGTGGTGAGTGACACTCCGCTTTCGCACCAACAGCCACGAGAGCTCACTTCGCATCTCCTCGCGCAACACGCAAGCGACTCATTCACACACACACAGCACCAGCAGCGCAGCAAGCTCCACACACACGCATTCACACATCCACACATCCACGCACACATCCACACGCTCGAGCGTCTCCAGTATGAACAAGTTCCTCATCCGCGGCCTCGGCTTCTTCAACGATGCTTACGACCTCTTCGTCATGAACATCGTCAACGTCGTGCTCACGGAGCAGTACACCAAAGCAGTGTACACGTCACACATGAAGTCGGCGGTGTCGGCCGCGGCGCTCATTGGCGCGGTGATCGGCCAGCTCCTCTTCGGCTTCCTCGGCGACGTCTTCGGTCGCAAGGTCAACATGATCGCGACGTGCTGCCTCCTCATCTTTGGTGGCATCCTGTGTACCGTTGCGTACGCCGGTGATGCGACGAACACGCTCTGGTTCCTCGTCATTGCGCGCGGCATTCTTGGCGTCGGCATCGGCGGCGAGTACCCGCTGGCGGCGTCGGCGACGGCTGAAGACTCGACGTCGGTGCAGGACCGCAACAAGCGCGTGGCGCTGACGTTCTCGCTCCAGGGTGTCGGTTCGCTCACGGCGTCGATCCTCGGCAACCTGTTGATTCAGGCGCTCGCAGATGGCCCGAAGGACAAGAACGACAAGCAGCGTCTTGAGATCGTGTGGCGTCTGCTCTTTGGTCTCGGCGTCATCCCGGCGATCATCGTGTGCTACTACCGCTTCACGGCCGAAGAGACGGAGGCGTACAAGGCTGCTGAAGAGCGTCGCGCGGCTGCGACAGTAGACAATGTGACGGCCAAGCGCGCGCGCTTCAGCTTCATCATCAAGAACTACGGCGTGGCGCTGCTCGGCACGGCCGGCACGTGGTTCCTCTTTGACATCGTCTTCTACGCGCAGAACCTGTTCTCGGCGAGCATTCTGTCCGTCGTGGGCGTGCACGACGCGTCGCTGCAGCAGGTGACGACGCAGAACGCGTTCGTGGCGCTGATGGCGCTCCCGGGCTACTACGTCGCGGTGTACTTCATCAACAGCCTCGGTCGCAAGGTGATCCAGCTGCAGGGCTTCGTGGTCATGACGGTGCTGTTCTTGATCCTGGCGATCTTCTGGGACGACCTGAAGAAGAAGGCGGTGCTGTTCATCATCGTGTACGGCCTCGCGCTCTTCTTCTCCAACTTTGGCCCGAACACGTCGACGTTCGTGATGCCGACCGAGATGTTCCCGACGCCGATCCGCAGCACGTGCCACGGCTTCTCGGCGGCGTGCGGCAAGGCCGGCGCGGCGATCGGCTCGTTCGGTTTCTCGATCTGGGTCGAGAACGAGAGCTTTGGCTACGACGGCGCGTTCTACACGTTCGCGGCGATCTGCCTCGTGTCGATCCCGCTCACGTGGTTCTGCATGTTCGACAACGAGCAGGGCTTCGACGAGATGGACGCCGAGTTCTACCACAAGCTGCACGGCGCCGACGACTTTACGCGCGAGTCGTTCTCGTCGGTCGCCAAGGCGCACGACGTCGAGGCGAGCATGGCGAACGTGTACAAGCCCGTGACGACGCCGACGGTCGCATAGGCAAGCGAGCGGTGGCGTATAGTATTTGATTATGAAGTGGCGGCGCTGTCCGCCAGTCCGTCGCGAGTCACAGACTCGAGCTCGAGCTCGAGCGGATAGGAAGGTAGGATCATAGGAGGAGCATAGGACCGAGCGTGGCGAGTCGACCCGCTCGCTCGCTCACTCACTCACTCACTCACGTGGCAGTCAGCGTGACAAGTCGCCACCAACACGTACTCTAGTTTTGTCGGACGCCTGTGCCTCGCTTCTCTTGCTAGGACGACTGTGGTGCATAGTAGCAGTACGCGCGAGCGCACTCGATCGACTGGCCGAGTGTCTGTCTGTTTGTTTGTCTGTCTCTCCGTCGGTCTGGTCGTCGCGCTCGCTGACAGGATGAGTTGGTCGCTCACTCAGTCGCTCGCTCACTGCCTCACGACATTTGCGTGGGCGACATGGGCGTGAGCTCGATCTCCTCGTCCATGCCGTCCATATCGTCGCTGGTCGCGGTTCGTCGCCGAGCAGCGTCGTCTTCGCGCTCCTGGCGCTTCGCCGCACCAATGAGCGTCTCGGAGCTCATGATGTTCGCCTCGTACTCTTCGTCCATGCTCTCGAGGCTGCACTCGTTGTCGAACGTGAACACGGCTGTGATCGGAATCGCCACGACGCAGAGCAGCGCAAAGGTGTAGAACACGCCGCGGTAGCCAAAGCCTTGCGCGGCTGCGAGCGGCGCAAAGCTGTACGACCCGAGCGCCGCGCCGAGCCGACCTGCTGCAGCCGAGACGCCGTGGCACGTGCCGCGGATCGCAGTCGGGAACATCTCGGTCGGCAAGATGTACGTCGACGTGTTCGGACCGCAGTTGGCGAAGAAGAGCGCGAGCCCGAAGAGCAGCACGAACGCGGTCGAGCTCTGCTGGACATCCGCCCACCACGCCCCGAGCGCGACGAAGATGACTGCCATCGCCGCAAAGCCCTGGAGCTGCATGCGCTTGCGTCCGAGCTTGTTGATGCTCGCGACGGCGGCGTAGTAGCCCGGCAGCGCCAGGAGCGCCACGTACACGTTCAGACGCGTGACTTGCTTGAGCGACGCGTTGTCGATGCCCACGACTGCGAGCACGGTCGCCGAGAAGAGGTTCTGCGCGTAGAAGACGAGGTAGAAGAGGAACGACGTGGCGGTGGTGCCAAAGAGCCGTCCGCCATAGTGCCGCAGCACTCGTCGAATGAACGAGAGCGACGACCGACTGCCATTACAGCTGCTACTGCTATCGCTCTCGATGCCGTTCATGCTGCTGCTGCTACTGTGGTTGCTGTCCGCACTGCGCTTGCGCCGATTGCGCTTGCGGATCGCCGCCATGAACGTCTCGGGCTCCTTCGCGTCGTAGCGGAAGAAGAGCACAAAGAGCGCAGGCACGACGCCGACCGCGAAGAGTGCGCGCCAGATCGTCTCGGGGTCCTGCTTGTCGTTCATGCCGCTCGCTGCTGGTGCGTACTTGAGTACATTGGTTGTCGTGATAGTCTTTCTTGTCTTGTTGTGTTGAAGTCAAGCGACTGACCTGAGGTCGTGACCGACATGTTGACGCTGCAAAGCGAACTAATGAGAGCTGCTGGAGCCTAGCGAGGCGAGAGTCTGCTTGGGGCGATGCGAGACTCCGTCAGGAGCCGCCAAGCGATGGTGTTGAGGTCAAGTCGCTGTTCGCTAGTCTTCGTTCGACCTTGAGTTGACAGCCTTGGATGCACGACTGTTTCCGAGCGACGCGTGTCTAGCAAAGCGTATTCGCACGTCTAAATCGACACCCTCTCGAAAATGATTCCGTCAAGCGCGTATGAATCTGGATGAGTGCAAATTTTGATGTACAGTTGGCTGTACTGTTAATAGCTTTCATTTGAAATAGTGCGATATTATCTGAGATCAAAGCGAGCATAAATTGCATCAGCACAGTACTATCCTTGATATTGTCACTATCATTTGGTTCTTCCTGCGTCCCTCAAACGCGGCAAGCGACGACAAGTAACGGCGCCAAAGCAAGTGAGCGAGCAGCGTAGAGCGACTTGCGACTTGCTCCTGCTGCTCGACGGACGCACGCACGCGCGTGAGCGAGCGAGCAACCTACGGAAGAGGAACGAGAAGGGACGAACGACGGAACGACTGAGCGCGCCGAGACGACACATAGACCGCGCTAGCGACGCGATGGACGGCGACGCAGACGCTCTGAGCGAGGCGGGCGACGAGCTGCGACGCGAGCCGATGCGACTCCCAGTGCTGCTCATGCCCACACGCGCGTACACGAGTGCGAGCAGTAGCAGCAGTAGCGACGACGACGACAGCGGTCGGACGCACGCGCGACCGCCCCGCGTCGCGCTGAGTGCGAGTGACGCTCCTGCGCCTCCGCAATACATCGCGAGTGCGATGATTCCAGCGCCGCGAGCAGAGAACGACACGAACGACACCGAGGAGGGCGAAGTCGAGAGAGGTGATGCGCAGAGCGACGTCCGACAGCACCTCGCAACCGCGCATAGCGCTCGAGTCGAGGCTGCGACGACGAGTAGTGAGCGAGCCACGAGCGTGAGGGAGCCGCTGCACGCGCCTACCGCAGCGACTGACAGCAGCAGTGCGCAGATCCTGGCAGCAGACGCTGCCGCAGCGTCGGCACCTGCTACGCCGCAGCCAGCAGCCGCAACGTCAGCGCCATCGTCTGCGACGAGCGCAAAGGCGAAAGCAAAGCGCAAGGCGAAAGCGCCGAGCGCGCCAGTAGCGAGTTCGATCGACATCATGGCGCTCTCGCTCGCGTCGCTGCGGCAGCTCGCGTCCGAGGTGCGTCTCTCTCTCTCTTTGATACTCAACGCATAGCAGCGTCGTCCTCACACTTGATCGTCTCTCTGTCTGTTGTGCCACTGTAGCGCGGGCTCGAGCCTGCAGCGCTGGACCAGTGGACCGTCCTCCCAGACGGGAAGCTCGCAGACGCAGACAAGAAGAAGTTCCACGACGTGCGCGACGCGTTCCGCGCATTTGCGTTCGCTGCGAGCGGCCGCATCCCGCGCGACGACATCTACTACTTGGCGATCCTCCGGCGCAAGCTCGCAGAGCGCGACTTGCCCGTGCGCGACGGTCCGATCGCAGTCGTCGCGCTCGGCGACGTCTTCCCTGAGCCGCTCTTCTACAGCACGAAGAAGCTCTTTCCAGTACGTCCAGGCATTTGTGACAGCACTGTGTGGTGGTCCAATTGCTAAGTGGGTGATTGGGTGATTGGGTGATGATGGCAGATTGGCTACGAGACTGTCGTGAATGTCCAAGTGCCAAAGCAGTCGCCGCAGATCTTTCAGATGCACTGCAGTACGTCCGCAAACGCCTCGTACATTCCGATCGATCGAGAGAGAGCGCGCCTCTCACTTAAGTACGCACTCGTTCACTCTCGTGTACTGGCCAGAGATCACCCATGGCGACAAGAAGAAGTCGCCGATCTTTGTCGTCGAGATCCAGAACCGACCAGGTACACACTACACACGCAGTCGCGCTCGCTTTCTCTCTCTCAGACACTCGTCACGCACTTACAGCGCCGCCATGTGAACACTGTCGCTAGACGTCGTCTTTCGGTCGTACGTCGCGGCGAAGGCGTGGAAGAAAGCGCTCGCGCACTTTGACGAGCTCTCGCCCGAGCAGTTCACTGCGACGGTCGCAGACGCAGTCGTTGCGCCTGCGACTGGCGACGCGCCACTCGACTTTCTCACGGCCGAGAGCGGCGAAGACGGCTTTGGGCTCTTGCGCCGCAACATCACGCGCGTGCTCGAAGGTCTGCGGCTCGTGCTCAAGTGTAGCGAGTACCAGTTCTGGGAAGAGCGCCACGTCGTGAACGCTGATGTGCACACAAAGCTCCGGCTCAAGCTCGTCAAGCAAGTGCGCGAGGCGCTGGCGCTCGCGTCGCCCGAGCTCTCGCGCGACGACATTGACGCGATGCTGTCGCAGGACGCGCTCTTGCGCGAGCACTCGCGCACTGCGGAGGAGCACGTGCGCATCCAGCAGCGCGAAGAGAAGGAGCGGCGCGAGGCCGAGAAGCGCAGTGTGCGCGAAGCCGCGCGCAAGCTCTTGGAGATCGAGCTCAAGGCGCAAGAGGACGAGAAAGAGGCGCAGCGGCGCGAGAAAGAGGAGCGCAAGCACGCGCTCATGGAGGCGCGTTTAGAGGCGATGCGGCTGAAAGAGGCGCAGAAAGAGGCCAAGAAAGAGGCGCTGCGGCTCGCAAAGGAGGAGGAGCGGCGGCAGCGCGAGGAGCTCAAAGAGATGAAGCAGGCGCTGAAAGAGGAGGAGAAGCGCAAGCGCGCCGAGGAGAAGGAGAACGTCATGAAGCGCCGCATCGAAGAGCTCCGCGAGCGCCGCAAGATGCGCGAAGAGCAAAAGGCGATTCTCGAAAACGGCGTCGTGACAACAACGACTGACGCCACTGGCGACGCTAGTCGCGACGCCACCGTGCGGTCTCGCGACGGCGCGACTGCAACTGGTGACAGCACGCAGCGTGTGAAGAGCGCCGGTGGCGCGTCGCCGAGCGCCGCAAGAGCCCATGCAGCAGCAGTGCGCAAGCAGCAGCTCGCGCTGCTCAAGTTTGTCGACGACGAGAAGGACCGACGGCGGAAGCTGCGGCTCCAGGAGAAGAAGCTGAGCGTCGAGAAGGCGATCTGGACGAGCGTCAAGGCCGCGTACCTCGCCAAGTCGAACGCGGGGGACGACGCGACCGAGTCGAGCAAAGCTACGACGGCGCTCGGGCGATTGCCGTCGCCGACATCGATCAAGAGCAGCTTGAGCGCCGACGCGAAGCTCGAAGACGTCGTGAGTCCAGTGAGCGAGCTCGGCGCGATCCCGACCGAGTGCCAGCGCGACGTGCTCTTTGCGTGGGACTTTGTCGCGGCGTTCGCCGACGTCCTGCGCCTGACCGCCGTGCCGTCGCTCAGCACGTTTGTGCAGATCCTGACGCTCCGCGACGGCTCGAGCGCCGTCGGCGATGGCAAGTGCGACGACGAAGCGCTCGGCCGCGTCTTTGCCGGTTTCCACGTCGAGCTCGTGCGCGCGCTGCTCGCCGAGTACTTTCCGATGCTCCAGACCGGCACGCGCCTCGACGAGTTCTACCGCACGCGGCCGCTCAACGTGTTCACGTGGCCCGAGCTCGCGCGCCAAGTATGCGTGCTCGCGCTCGAGCTGCGCCACCCGAGCGTTGACGACCACGTGCTCAAGACGCTCAAAGGCTCCAAGTCGTCACGCGACGACGCGGCGATGCTCCCGCTGCGCACGCGGCTCCAAAAGCGCGGTGTCGACTTGCTCAACGGCGTGCCGTACCAAGAGAGCTCGGCGGCCGAGAGCACAAGCGACAGCCAAGCACAGAGCGCTGCAGTCGCGCGGCCATCTGACGCCGCAGCGTCGTCGTCATCGACAGCAGCAACGAGCAAGTTCTACGGCGTCGTGCTCGCAAACGGCATCAGTAGCAAGCTCACGCTCGAGGAGAAGGACGGACACCTCGTTGTCGCGTACGTCCAGTCGCCTGGAACGGACGCGAGCGACGCGAGCGGCGACGACAATGCGGCGAACGTCCACGTCGGCGACTTCCTCGTGAGCGTGAACGGCGTGAACGTGAAAGGCATGACGCTCAGTGCGTTCAACGCGGCGCTCGCGACGCTGCCGTCGCCGCACGGACTGCTGCTGTCGTCGACGCCGCCGCCAGTGAAAGCGCCGATGCGGCACATCGCCACGACGCTCAACTCGTCCAAGCTCAAGCGGTGCGCGCACGTGCTCAAGCTCTTGCGCGCCAAGGAGATCGCCGGGCCGTTCAACCAGCCAGTGGACGCAGACTTGTACCCGGACTACTACTCGAGCGGCGTGATCACCGAGCCAATGGACCTCGGGACGATCGCCGAGAAGCTCGAGGACGAAGACTACGAGCACGACGACGTCGAGTCGTTTGTCGACGACGTCGCGCTCGTGTGGAAGAACTGCTTCACGTACAACTCGGTCAAGGCCGAGATCTCGCACTTGGCGAAGAAGCTCGCGGCGATCTTTGAGCGCCTCATGACCGAGTGGGTCTACTCAGACGCGAATCGCCACTTGGTCTCGAGCGAAGAGGACCACTGCCGCAGCTGCCAGACCAACTCAGTGCGCGACCGCTTGCTGCTCTGCGACCGCTGCGACGCGGCGTACCACACGTTCTGCCTCTCGACGCCGCTCACGAAGATCCCGACTGGCGAGTGGTTCTGTCCCGTGTGCGTGCGCGACCCGGCGTTCTCGCCCGACCAGTTCAAGCGCAAGAGCGGCGACGCGCCTGGCGCTGGCGCAGACCGCAGCGGCGATGCCACGGACGTCGACGTGGCGTACTCGGACTTTGAGAAGCGCGTCGTTGCGGCGATCGACGTGCTCGCGCGCGAGAACTACTCGGACGTGGCGCTGAGCGACCGCATTCGCGTTCTGCGCGTGCTCTGCGAGCTGCTCCAGGGCACATCGGCAGTCCAGTCCGTGTACCAGTCGATCGAGTCCAAGGCGATCGACGCGCGGCGCGACTATGGCGACGCGCTCGCCGACTTGACGCGCGAGTGGGACGCGTTCGCGCCGCTACCGCCGACCCAGGCAGTCGACCGCACGAGCAAGTTCATCATTGACGGCGTCGAGCACGAGCTCACGGACGAGCTACTCGACTACCTCAAGGACAAGGCGCGCGCAGAGCTCGATGGCCGCCCGATCCCGCCATTGCCAGCGAGTGCGATCGAGCGCTTGCACAAGCAGCAGCAGCAGCACGGCGCGCAGAGCATCGACATGCGCCAGCAGCTCCTCGTGCTCCAGTCCGAAGTGGTGGACGAGACGTCGGACGACTCGGATAGCGAAGCGACGGACGAGCTTGAGATGCTCGAGAGCTTTGGCGACCGCTTCCTCGCAGAAACCACCGCGCCACTTGATGGGAGTGGCGAAGCGCAGCCGACTGACGCCGCTCCAGTGTGCGCGTTCTGCAGCCTCGAAGACGGCATCTTGAACGGCGCGCTGCTGCCGTGCAAGCGCTGTCCACTGACGTCGTACGTCTCGCCGCTCGACCACTTTGACGTCCCAGACCTCTTGAGCGACGACATGTTTGCGTCTGTGCTCGCAGCGCGCTGGCTCTCGCCGCAGGACTGCGCGAGCGTCCAGCTCATGAACACGCAGGAGGGCGTGCAGCTCAACGGCGTCTTTGGGGATGCGGACGCGCCGAGCGCTGCGACGATCTACGCGATCAACGATGTCGTCGTGCACGGCGCCAAGAGCAGCGACATCCTCGCGATGGTCCGGCGCGCCGAGCAGCCGATCCTCGTGTACGTGACGTCGCTCCCCGGCGACGTCTTGCGCGCAACCGTGTCGATTGTCAAGGCCCACTCGCTCCCGATCGCGCTCGCGCTCGCGACGTCGCAGTCGTTTGTGTTTGTCGAAGGCTTTGAGCGCTCGCAAGACGTTCCCGTGGGCTTTGGCGAGCTCTGCCAGCAGATCTTGCCGGGCGACGTGCTGCTGTTGGTGAACGACGCAGCGACGCATGGCCGCGACGTCGCCGACGTCCAGCAGCTCCTCGCGCTCGAGCACGCGCGTGACGTCAAGTACGTCGCAGTCATGCGCGCGCCGTGCAGCAAGATGAAGCTCGCAGTCGAGCGCTGGCGCCACGCTTCTCGTGACGTCGCGACGCAGCGCGCGCGCACGAGTGCGTTCCGAACGGCCGTGCTCACGGCGCTCCCAGCGCACGTCCCGATGCGCAAGCACGTCTTTGACGTCCAGTTCTACGACGGGCCGCTCGGTCTCGCGCTGTCGCTCGAGAGCCACGGCGTGACGGTCAAGTCGCTGAACGACCAGCCAAACGGCGCGCTTGGACAGGCGTCGCTGAGCCGCCAGATCCGCTGCGGCGACACGGTCGAGCGCGTGAATGGCCAGCCGTACGGCCAGCTGCACGACCTCGGGCAGTTCACGTCGTACTTGCTCGGCCTCCCGCGCCCGCTCGTGCTCACGTTCTCGCGCGACGTGCCAGTCGACAGCGCGTCGTCGTCTGCGCTTGGGTTACCACATAGTGCGCCGTCAAGTGGTGATGCGGCATTCATGACGACACTGCAAGACCCAGACGTGCTGTGTGAGCGCCTTGGCCTCGCGCTGGCAACGTCCGTGAAGACTGTGCGCATCGATCGCCTCCCGCTGCCATTCGCGGCGACCGAGTTTGTCGGCTCGATCTGCGTCCTCGCGACGAACGGCCACGTGCCGTGCGAGCCCGTGACTGCAGCGCACTCATTGTCGCCGCTGCAAGTACTCGCACCAGGCGACGTCCTCGTCGGCGTGAACAGCACGCGCGTTGCTGGCGTGGCGTGGCCGGCGCTCCAGAGTCTCTTTAACGAGCTCACGGCGCGCGCACCGCTGTATCTGCACTTTGCCTCGCACGCAGCGCTCGCGCCCGAGGCGCGCGTGCTCGCGCACAAAGCCTGTGCGCACGCAGCGAACCTCGCGTGGTCCGAGTGCGAGGCGCTCGTGCCCAAGATCGCCGCGGCGCGTGCGTTCGAGCACTTTGTGAACTGGAGCGTCGTGCCGCGGACGCTGCCGCTTGGTCGGTGCCGCGGCGGCTACGCGTTCTTCCGGTTCTTTAGCGACCGCCATCGCCTGTACGTCCAGTCGAGCGCAGGTCAGTGGTTCGTCTGCGCCACGACTGCGAGCGTCACGCGCGTGCTGCAGTACTTAGAGCAAGACGAGCGCGACCGTGCGATCGCCGCGCGCGTGCGTGCAACGTTCCATCACCTTGTGCACGGCAAGACCGCTGCGGCGGCAGCAGCTGCGAGCCAGCGCGGCAGTGCAGCGTCTCAGCAGTGCTGTGAGCACGCCGAGACGCCGTTCTTGCTGAGCGGTCCGTTCGCGGTCAAGACGGATGTCATCGTGTCCGTGTCGGAGTTTGACGTCGAGCGCTTCGACGCGATGATCAGCTACGGCGGCCGCAAGTACCTCGTGGGCGAGTTCAGCGCGCGGCAGCACGCCGACACGGCGCTCCATCGCGCTGAGGCGCTCGTGCGCGTGCGCGGGAGCCACTTGGTCGCCGACATGGACGTCACGGGCACGACTGGCGTGCGGTTCCCGACGCTCCCGACGCCAGTGATGAAAGCTGAAGCGCACGTGAAGCGCGTGCTGTCGCGCAAGTACGAGTACGCCGGCGGCGTTCTCGACGCAAGTGGCAAACCAAAGGCCGTGCCGCTCTCGCAGTCGGTCTACCACGTGCTAAGACGCGGCTTGCGGTCCGAGTACGCGCCAACATCAGCGCCAGTCGCAGTCGCAGGAGCGCCGTACAGTGGCCACCCGCCGCATCAGGTCTCGCCAAACGCCGCTGCGATGCAGGAGCAGCTCAAGCGCAAGCACGCTGCGCTCATGAACCGCGACGCAGCATTGCAGGCGAACGAGCAGCTCAAGCGCGCCAAGTTCGGTGGCGAGAGCGGCGCGCCACTCAAGAAGTCGCCGATGCTGTCCGGTGCAAGTCACATTGGCGCCGGTGGCAATCGGTCGTACCACCCAATCAGCGCGGCGGCAGAGCCGAGCACCGCGCTGTTCAAGCGGTCGCTCCAGCCTCTCGTGGACCAAGGACGTGCGATGCTCGCGGCGTGGAACCAGTTTGCCGTGGCGCCGACGGTCCAGACGAGCAGCGGGCTCGCGTTCACGTGTCTCTCGAGCTTTGAGGAGGTGAAGAAAGCCGTGTCGCGCGTGCTTGTGGACCCGAACGGCGTGCACCCGGACCCAAAGACGTTTGTCTGCCTCCACCACGCGTTCGTCGTCGGGCTCATCTGCGCCATGGCGACGCAGTCGCTCACGAACAGCCGCAAGACGAACGGCGACTCGGCGTTTGTCAAGCAGATCGCCGATGCGTTTGCGACTGCGATCCTGAGCTGCATGGACCCGTCGTCGATGCTCCGTGCGCGCGCGCTGAGCGGCTTTGCTGCGGTCGCGTCGCAGTGCGAGCTGCTCGCGCGGCCAGCAGACCTCTCGGACGGTCTTCACCACGTCGCGAACTTCACGCTCCAGTTCTTCCGCACGACGCAGTACCTCGCAGACGGCAACTTTGACGACACGTCGAGCTGTCGCCCGCTCCTGTCGCCGCAGAGTCGCGGCGTCGAGACACTGCCGGCGTCGTTCCTGCAGCAAGTCAAGCTGCTCGAGAACATCCGCGAAGCGTACGTGCGCAAGATGGGCGCCGCAGCACCAGCGCCGCCGTCGCTGCGGTCGCCCATGCCAGCAGCAGTGCCATCCTCGTACAATTTGCCGCCGCCACTGCCGCTGCCGCCAGCGCCGCGCGTGCAGCTCCCAAGCACAACAGCGTTCCCACAAAGTGGCACAAGTGGGAGTGGCAATGGTGGCAGTGGCGGCAGCAGCAGCAGCAGCAGTGGCGTCCCAGAGAACAGCAAGGACGTGTATGTGAACGTGGCGTTTGGGCCAGGACCACTCGGCATCGTGATCAACTACTCGAACCGCGGGACGATCATCGTGACCGAGTTCTCGGGCGACGGCGGCGTGATCGGCCAAGCGCAAGCGAGCGGGAAGATCGCCATTGGCGACGAAGTCTTCTCGGTCAACGGCATGTACCTCGAGTCCATCGGCATGGAGGGCTTCAAAGCCACGGTCGCAAGCAGCGGTCGCCCGCTCCAAGTCACATTCCGGCGCTTTGTGCCGTCGTCGTCGTCGCCACCGCTTCCGCCGGTGAACGAGTCAATGAACATGCCAATGCCGCCGCCGCCGCTCAATGACTCGAGCATGGTTTTGCGTCGCCAAGCGCAGACTGCGGCGTCGGTGTTTGACTACGCGCCAGTCGACAACAGTGCAAGTGGCGCGCCGCAGCCGACGCCATTTAGCAGCAACAGCGGGGCGATGGCGCCGTCGCCAGCGCCGTATGCACCGTCGCAGCTCGGCCCTGGAGCGTCGAGCGACAGCTACTACGGCGGCAGCAACGCATCTGGCGTCGACAACATGGGCGTTCAGCAACATCAGCAACAGCAGACAAGTCTGTACCGCGCACCCGCGCCATCGGCGTACCCGAGCGTCGCCGACACCCTTGCGCCGTTCCCATTCGATTCGAGTGGCTCGAATCCGTCCGGCTCGGCTGGCTCCATGGCGAACGCCAATGCACCGTACGGCATGCCGAGCACTGCGACGACAAGTCCGTACATTGGCAGCATGCCAGGTCTGTACGCGTCGCCAGCGACGAATGGCGGACTCGGAACGCTCCCGGGACTTTACGACGAGTCGAGTGGGAGCTCGCTCCAAGTGAACCAGTGGCAGGACCCAACGCCTGCGCCGATGCGAGCGTACGGACAGGACCGAGGCCTGTCGAGTGGCTACGGCGATGCAAGTGACAGCTCTGGGATGTCCATGGGCTCGCTGAACGTCCAGCAGCAGCAGTCGTACGGCATGCCGGGCGGCTACGGCTCGCAGGACCAGCGCATGCTCGCGCCGCTGCCGTCAATGCCGCAGCTCGCGAGCAACGCATCGTTCAACAGCAGCAGCGGCAACAACAACAGCGGCGGTGGTGAGTACAGCGGCTTTGTCGCTCCGAATGACCCGAACCTTGCGCACGACGACGGCGGTCAGCTCTCGTACTACGACGCGAACGGCACGACGTACCGCAGCGGTTTTGACTTTGTGCTCGCGCCGCCACCATCGACAGACGACGACGGCGCTGCGGCGACCATGTCGGACGCAGAGACGGAACTTGCGTCGCCGTCTGTTTCGCAGATGACAACGCCGGCGCAGTCGGACACTGAGGGCGACGACGCTCAGACGCAGGCGCAAGCGCAGCGAGAGCGGCGACAAGCCGACATGATGCGGCTCAATGCGATCGCGAGCGCCGTTCAGAGCGCCGCTAGTGCAAACGCACCGGCTGCTCAACCCACCGCTGGTGACGACGACGCGAGCGAAACAGTCCAAGGCCGCCGCTCGTCGCGCGTGCCAAAGAAGATCACGTCAAACATTGCCGACATGTACCACCCAGACTTTGGCAAGAGCAGCGCCGCCGCAGCAGCGAGCGCGAGTGCGCTTGCAGCGCCGACAGACGGCGAAGTTGGCGAGCTCGCGACTGAGCTGCTCGAGCCATTTGCGAACACGATTCGGCACGTCCCATCCGGTCTGCCGCACGCGCTCATGCTCCTGAAAGCGCAGCTCTTGACGATCGAAGCCGCGACGCCGCGCGATGCGTTCCGCGCCGGACGCTGGGGCCGCGCCATTCGCGCAGCGTGGGCCGAGATGGTCTTTGGCGCCGACGCCGCCGCGACTGTGCTCGAAGCGACGCTGTTCCTCGAGTCGAACCTCGAGAGCGAGTGGCTCGACTCGTGCTGGAAGGCGTCGCCGCTCCAGTCTGCGCGCGCTGCGCTCGCAGGCGCGACGCTCGCGTCCACGGCGATGCGGCTCTTTGCGCTCGACGACGCAATCGCGTACGTGCGCGTGAAGCGCGCGACGAAGCGCCGCGGACGACCGCCAGCTGCGAGCGCGAGCACATCGCCAAGCCGCCAGACGACACCGGCGCTCGACAGCTACGCGAGTGCGGCGACAGTGCCGACGCATCCGTCGCAGCTGCCGTTCATGAGTCGCTTCACGCCAGCGACGATCGACATTGCGAACCGCATGCTCCAGCGCATCTGCGCCGGCCAGCGCGACAAGACCATGAGCGCCTACGTCGTGCGCAAGGTGCGTCTCTTGTGTGTGTTGTGCCTCTGACTGCTGTGTATCGGTTGCTAACCACCCAATCACCCACTCGTCTCTCTTTATCTCAACAGGCAAAAGCAGAGCTCCTTGCGATCACGTCGCTCACAGAGCCACAGCTCGAGCAGTGGATCAAAGTGTACGGCCAGCAGCAGCCGCAGACAGCGACGTCGTCGACTGCATCCGCGTCCACGTCGCGGCTCACAGTCTCGGCAGCAAGTGCCGGGTCGTCGAGCGCAGTCAGTGGCACTGCGTCAGGTCGCCATGTCACGCCCAAGCGCAAGCAAGTGGCCGGTGCATCAGCGCCAGGGAGTCCAACGACGAGCGAACGCCCGACGCGCAAGCGCAAGAGCGGCGTTGCGTCAAGTGCAGCGCCGCGGTTCGTCGAGCTCCGGTGCTTCCAGATGAAGAGCGCGCAGCACCAGTTCCACGCCGGCGTCGACGCGACGTTGCGCCAGCGCATGGAGCTGCTGCTTGTGACGCTGTTGAAGAACGAGCTCGCGCTGCCGTTTGCCGAGCCTGTGAACGTGAAGCTCGTGCCTGGGTACGCGAGCGTGATCAAGACGCCGATGGACCTCGGCACGATCCGCGTGCGCATCACGCAAGGCGCGTACGACCAGCGCTGGCCCCAGGTCGTGCACGACATGAACCTCGTGTGGGACAACTGCTTCACATTCAATCGCCTCGACGCCGAGATCTCCAAGTGCGCGAACCGCCTGCGCTGTACGTCACTGTCGCTTGTGTCGTGGGTGATGATGATGCGAGACGCCAGAGGACTAACTGACTTGGTGGCTATTGTTGTGACGCATTTATCACCCAATCACCCACTCGTAGCGATCTTCAATCGGCTGTTTGAAGAGTGGATCTCGGGCGTCGCGCCGTCGACGCCAGTGGCGCAGCTCACGGCTGAGGACCAGTGCCGCGTGTGCCGACGCCTCGATGGCACAGACAGCATGCTGTTGTGCGACAGCTGCGACGCAGCGTACCACATCTACTGCCTCACGCCGCCGCTCGCGTCGATTCCGTCCGGGAACTGGTTCTGTCCGCGGTGTCCGCTCAAGCGACTCGATGTGCACTAGGAAGAGCATGTCCACTAAATCGTAGGAAGTAGCGTTGTCCATGACGACGAACAGGAGAGAGCGTAAGCATACGAATGAGAGCGCAAGCATTCGATAGAGAGACGTGCGAATCGCCCATGGAGGAGCGCGCTGCTTGGTCGAGCGTCGTGACGTCTTTGAAGTCGTTGGTGGCTGTCGGATGATGTGGCAGTGGTGTGGCGCAAACGATCTGTCACAGCAACTCGTGCTGTAGTGTGCACACATTTTCATACAAAACGCAAATAGTTTGTGCACTTGTTGGTAGATGCTAAACAATGCGATCCGGCACAACATCTCAGTGACCTAAAAACAGTTTGCGTGCACACAAAGGCTCGGAACTTCACCACAAACGACCAAGAGCTGCGTGCGCTCGACGTGAGGCTCGCCATTCCCGATCCTGCGCTGTCCTGCATCGCGCTTGCTGCTGCTGCTTCTCTTCGCCTCCTCCTACGACCACCTGCTACGCCGACGACTACTACTACAATGACCGACGCCCAGCAATCCACGCAGGCGTTCAAGGCGTTCGTTGACGCATCGGTGCGTTCGTTTGTCTCTATCGTGAGGCAGGCGTCTGTTGTCTGGGCATCGAACACACGCGTGCCCTTCTGGTGGTGCGCCTACGTGCGTCGATCGATGAATCGATGTGACTGACGCACATACGCGCATGCATGTGTGTGATGCGTAGGCTGGCGCGATGGGTGCGCTCTTTGCTGCGATCTTGCTCTATCCGCTCGACGTCGTGAAGACGCGGCAGCAAGTCGACGTCGACGACTCGGCCGAAATGGCTGCTGCGGCGGCTGCCGACTCGAGTGACGACGCTGCAAAGGCGCAGGCAGCGGCGGTGCTCGCGCACAAGACGAAAGCGCGCAACATGTGGGTCACGTGCTGGCTCATCTACCGCAGCGAAGGCGTTGAAGGGCTCTTTGCAGGCTTGAGCTCCAAGATGGTGCACACGTACGTGTCCAACTTTGCGTACTTCTACTGGTTCTCGTTCCTCAAGTCCGCCGCAGCGCAGCGCTCGAACAAACCGATTGGCACGGGCACGAGCCTCGCGATCGGCGCACTCGCTGGTGCGCTCAACATGACGATGACGCTGCCGCTCGAGATGATCAACACGCGCGCGCAGATCCTCCCGAGCGACAGCGAAGACGAGGACGGCGACGCGCCGAACCCAGTGCCAGCAGATGACAAGGCGCCGCACGTCGTGCACCACAAGAGCATGCTCGAGCTCGCGCGCGAGATCTACGCCGAGGACGGCGTGCTGTCGTTCTGGAAAGGCTTTGTGCCGTCGCTCGTGCTCGTGACGAACCCGTCGATCAACTTTACGATCTTTGACAAGCTCAAGCTCCGGCTCCAGACGTCGCGCATGCTCGCAACGGGTGCGAAGCGCGTGGCATCGCTCACAGCGATGGAGGCGTTTGTGCTCGCGGCGATTGCCAAGGCGATCGCGACAGTCTTGACGTATCCAGTCATTCGCGCCAAGGTCCTGATGCAAGCGCAGAAGAAGCAGATCGAAGAGAGCGCAGACGCTCCGCACCACCACCACCACCACCACCACGCGGACATGGGCAACTCGATGGTCCAAGTGCTCAAGCGCATTGGCGAGCTGGAAGGTCCGAGTGGGTACTTTAAAGGCTGCTCGGCGCAGCTCTTCAACACGGTGCTCAAGAGCGCGCTGCTCGTCATGACAAAGGAGCAGATCACCAAGTACACGATGCGCGTGCTCTACGCGCTGCGCAAGAACGCCGACGCGACGAAAGCGATCGCATAAGACGACGAAGCGACGGATGTACTGGAGCGGACGCGAGGAGCTACAACTGCATGAGCAACAACAATTCATTCCAGCGCAATCGATCGAAATGGCTCACAAAATTGTATTTGAGTAGTTGCAAACTGCTTTCACGAGCACTTCATTCGCACTCGTCGCAGGTGTCTAGCGTTCAAGCTAGTTGCGGCTGCGACAGAGGCTCTCGGACCGCCGCAGCGGGTGCAGTCGCGCGCTCAGCACCACTGTGTCGTCGTCATCGCTGCGCTGCACGATCGCATCGGGTGGCGGCGACGCAAAGTCCTCAAACACGTCTGCGAGCACGGGGTCGCAGCTCAGCGCTGCGTCACTCGCAAGTGTGTCGACGCACGAGACGCAGCTCGGCTCCTTCTCTCTGTACAGCACGTCGAGCTCGTGGACGCGGAAGCTCGAGACCGATGCGCTTCGCGACCGCAGACGCGATCGTCGCGCAGATCGGACAGCGGATGTCTTGTCAGATTGCTTCTGCTGCTGCTGCTGCTCAGTCTGCTCAGGCGTCGTCTCGGCTGTCGTGGCGGTCGAGCAGTCGCTCAAGAGCTCGTCGTTCTCGTCGACCATGAGGAAGTCGCGGATCAGCGCCATCGCTTCGCACGCGCTCTCGTCACTCTCGTCATCATCATCATCATCGTCGTCGTGGAGCAGCCCTTGCGTCGTCTCGATCAAGAGACTGAGGTACCGATTGAGCGCCTCCATGCGCGCGGCCTCAATGTCGCGCTTCGAGAACAGCGCCGAGCGCAAGCGAAAGCGCTGCGGGAACCGCACGCTGCTGTAAAACGTCGCGAGCTCGTCGCACGCTGCGCACGCGCGGCGGCTCTTGTCGGGTGCAAACTGCGCCTCGAGCGCTGCGTGCAGTGCACGGAACTCGGAGTAGCGCCGCGCGACGTACCAGTCTTTACCAGCGCGCGCGACGCGCATGACATACAGCGTCGTGGTCTTGCTGATCGTGCGGTCCGGGATCTTGGACGACCGGCCGTACGAGATGATGGACGCTGCGACTGGCCGCAGCGCGCGCGTGTGCACGCGGAACGAGTCCGACGACGCGGTCGACGCGAGCGACGCAGCGTGGAGCAAGTGCGCGCTCATTGTGCGTGGCTTTGAGGGAGTGGCGGCAGTCGTCGCCATGCGTGTCTTGAGCGTGTGTGCGTGCGCTCTTGGTGGCGCGTTCGCTAATGACCTGCTGCTGGTGCTCACGTGCTTTTCCGCGGAAGTGGTGGTGGTGTGTCCCGTCGATCGCACACAGCGAGAAAAAAGTAGCGGGTATACTGGACCCAAGTGCAGTGGCTGCGTCGCAGTCTCTGGCGCAAACGATTAATCAATGGAGCGCGATACAGTCGCACGAAGCAGCCTCGAGTGCCAGAGAATGCGTGAAAATCGAACTCGCGTGCGTCAGAAACCGCAGCAAACTGGACAAGCATACAAGCTGCAAGAGAGCAGCGCGTGCTGCTGCTGCTCACACCGATTTGCTGCATCGGCTTTCATTCCGACTTGAAGAAGAAGAACAACACCAGCCACGCATTGCCGAGACTTTGCTGAGACTTTGCTCGCCTGTGTCTCTGATTGACTATCAACCCGCTAGTTATTGCTCAGCTAAGCGGGTTGAACGCGTCGCTCGCTGCTTATACACTCTCACGTCGCAACACTTGCACGAGTGTTTGTGCGCGTATGCTTTTGCTGGTGACGAAAGTGTGATTGCTCTGCGTTTACGAAATCTAAAAATGATGATGGTTTCGATGAGATATCGCAGAAAATATAAAGTCAGCAAAACTGCATATTTGACTTATTAAGTTATTTTGCGATAAGTAGTATTGACTACTTAACAACTAAAGAGGAGGACAAAAGTGTTGAGCGTCCTATTTTTTCAGAGTAATTCAAGTATTTTGAGTTTTATCCTAGTATTTTGTCAGTAAAAACAAAAAATTCTTTAACAAGTATCGAAATTATACACTGGACAAAACGTACGCCACCAGAAATCCTGCATACAAATTGTTGGTGTATGGACTAATCCCATGAATTGAATTGTTGCAGCAAGTGTCTAAACTGTGCTGGTTGATACAGGCTTCCCTCAGTCAACAAAACATGCATTAATTGCACAACCCCAAATAACGATCAAATTGTTTTCGACTGGATGGAAGCGAATTTGTGGTACAGCGCGAAAAATCGCAAATCTTGGTACAGTCGCCGCCACGAGCTCGCCTCCACCTGACGCTGCAGCAGCGCTTGCTATACGACCAACACCTCAACGGCTCGCTGACACTGAGCCAACTGGGCGATTGGGCACGCGTGCACATTAAATTTCCGTGTGTGACTGCTGTCTCCATCGAGTCTGAGTTCCTAAAACGCTTCAGCAATGAGCCATTGCTGATTGAAGAGGGTCCGGTCGACACTCCCGCCGCCCAAGTGTCCACTTTTCTCGATACAAGACTCGCCGAGTGGATCAGCAAGTGTGCACAGATGCGTCTAATGCTCACTAGCCACCTCGTGCGCATAAAGGCGAAACGAGTGCGCGACGAGATCGAACCCAGCATCACGTCCGCTCCAAGCTCACATTCTCAAAAGGGTGACTCTTCAACTTTCAGCGTCATCTCCAGTTGTGATCGTGTCGCACACACAGCGAAGCCGGATCTACGTGCGCCGAGATTTTTGAGCGTGGGAGCGAGCAGCTTCGCACTCGAGCATCAGCGTTTGAGCCGCAGGACGCGTTCAATTTAGACCAGACGGCTCTGTACTTCTGCCAACCGCCAGCAACAACAATCTCTCGCCATCCAGTCTCCGGTGTGAAGTTGTCCAAGAGAGAATCACGGTTGCGGTCGCAGCAAACGCGAACAAGACAGAATAGCCGCCGATTCTCCTTGTTGGTTTTGCCGTGCGACTTCGATGCATCAGACGACAGATCGCTCCACAACTTGGTGTGCAAACCAACAATTTGATGAGATAGTGGATGATCAAGCGTTGTTCCATAAGTGGATCGAAGATATAAACGAGCGAATATAGACCGAACATTGACGCATACTCCTAATTCTCGATGATGCCTCTGCGCACCAGTTCAACCAGCCACTGAGCAACATCGATGTGCAGATGTTACCACCCAACACCACTTCTGGCTCCAGCCCATGGGAGTAGGCGTCATTGCTGCACTGAAGGCTCGGTGTAAACGCTGACAGGCGAGCCACGCTGTTGCATCAACCAACGCATTTCTGAGCGGCACAGTGCAACTAGCTCAGTGGTTGATCCAAACAATTCCGGCGCGCTGCGAGCGATGCAGTGGTTTTTTAGACGCATAGGAGTCAGTATCTCAGTCTATGATCGCAAACTGCTAAGACCACACGGGCATCCTACCACACGACATCTACAGCTTGATGGGTGAAATTTCGAACATGAGTATCAGCCCTTAAACATTTCTGAATACGCATTCTTGTTACTTGCTGCAAACAACGCCTCCACTGTAATATTGCTATCGTTTGTCTCCACTACATAGTCCGTAAACTCAATATCCTGCACAAGCACACCGAATACTTTTGTGAGCTAAGGGAAGGCTGTAGTAATTCAAAACTGCTCGTTTCGCTTTTCAAATCAGTTAGCAGTGCGATAACTAGTATTGACTACTTAGAAACTACTACTAGTATCATTTTCACATACTAAATAGTCACCGAGTAGAACGGAGTGCGGTGGCAGACACCTGGCTTGTACAAACTAAAATTCGATTAAATGGGGTTAAATGCTTAGGTCATTGGTGCTCCCTCTCTCTATTTCGTGTCTGAAGCTGGAACAGTTCTCACACACTACCTGGACGGAATGACATGTTGGCGTTTCGAACGTGAGTGATCCCGAGTAGGTCCTTTGTATTAAACGACTTCAGCAAACGCGGGGAAGTCAACCACAAGATTGGCTGTAACCAGACATGTCCATGTCACAAAGCGCCTTGCGAGGAAGTGTGAGAGAACACCTTCCACAAGGATTCCAGTCGCTAAAGGCGGAGATAATATCCGAAATATTTCAGTCAGTCTAAATCGCAAGTGTCCACTTTAGTCGGTTGTGACTCTACCCTTTAGTGCGATTCACTAAGTCTAAGTATGTAATAGTCAACTATAATGTTGTTCGCTCTCAGATTCTAATGCACTGATTGGATAATATCCTCACATTATCATCCAATTAGCCAACAGACTGGTTCTAAAACAAGTGCGTGAATAGTAGTTCCGCAGGGCTAGATTATAAAGAAATATTCGTTCTTGTGTACCCCGACACACAACACAACATACTCTCACATACCACACACTCAAACACACACTGGCATGCACCATATCTTGTGCACTTTGCGCTGTACAACAACACAAAACACGCGAGAAGATAAAGCACGCACAATCAAAACAAAACGATAACAACAGCCTTCATTTGCACAATCCAACCAATCAACAAGAAAACGCCTTGTGGCTGGCTGTAAAAGAAGTGCGTGAATAGTACGTTTAAGACTACAGCTTGTGTATCCGGTTTCATTGGCAGTTGCATTCGATTGATGTGCTGTGATTTTAGCGTGTAGGGAATTACGTCAGCACAGATTCTTATGTGCATGCACGAGCTACAGCCACACACAACTCACTCCTCCCTTTTCCTGCACTCAAGCGAACCATGACGCCCGACAGCAGGAGGGTTTGCTCATGACGTTTGAAAGCGAGGGTGACAACGTAGCAGTGATCATTGCACTGCAGCACCGAACGCTGCAAGCAGCACGACGGCCTCGACTCTCTCGTGTGCAATTTAACTTGCGCGACGCAGGCGACGACGCATTAATGCACGCTTTCCGCTTGACGAATAGCGATATCGGGCAACTAGTGTTACACTTCCAGATGCCATCAATGGTTATCATGCTCGAGCGCACCCGCGCCAGTGCACCTGAGGTCATAAACTTCTGGGGCGCCTCCAGGTCGGTGGGACTCGATGCAGACGAACTACATGCGCTTGGCAAGCACACTTTCCATATCACCCACTGGGCTCTTGTCACGGGGGTGACTTGCTTACACTATAGCAGAGGAAGCTTGAGTGTAATGTGTGTTTTTCAACTCTGAGGTTTTTGATTTGGTTTTAATGAGTGCTCTCCGCTAAAGTACGGCAGTACTGAGAGCCACCCAAATGCAGGGCGCTTCTAATAGGAGTCCCTCTCTAAAGAGATCCCTCGCTAATAGAACACCTCCTGAAACGAATATGCATGAGTGAAGGTCCGCTAGACTTACCTAGCGGTAAGTGTACGGTGACCCCGTTACACCCCCCCCACAAAAGACAGCGCGCACCGCGCGCTATGCAAATCATGTAGTATCAATCGGTCGCGACGCGTGAGGCGAGCGACGGGTGCTGCGAGAGGCGCGCGACGGGAGCAACGGCCGCTGCGAGAGTCCGTCGACGTGCCGAGACCATTGCGCTCGTGTTCGCGCGATGGAGAACCTAGCGTGGGCGACACAAGCAAACAATCATGAGAACGCCGACTCGCGTGCAGCACGACCGACGCAGATGGAGGTCTCGTTCGCCGATTCGCGCCGCCGCTGTACGCTGTACGGCTGCACTGGAGCCATCAACGTGAGCGATGAAGAAGTGCTGAAGGGCCTTTGGCGGCGGCAGCGCATCGCCAAAGGAAGACCATTCGTCCCAGTGGGCACGGTTACACGCGACGATCTGGACGTGTCGTCGACGGCGTTCGTGAGGCGCTGGAACGCAGACGACGAGATCGAGCGAGGCGTGGAGAACCGAGAAGGTCGCCGCCGTGGATACTCCACGGTGGAGCTTGCGAACGAGATCTGCAGCCGCGCGTGGGACGCCGATCGACGCTGCTGCTTCGTGCACTACTATCGTGTGTGCGAATCGTGTGCGAGCCGCCGAGCGCGGCCGAACTTGCTCGGCTGGAGAGAGATCCACGACGAGCATCCGCATGATGGCGAGGAAGGCCGGCTCGTCGGACGCTACAAGCGCGCGGTGCACGACTACGAGCGCGCAAACTTTAGCTTTGCTCATGGTGATCCCGAGGAAGCGCGGCGTCGAGACCCGCGAGCGAGAACGCGCTCGCGGGACGTGCAGCTTCGTCACGACCGTTCTCGTTCGCCAGTGGCGCGCGGTCGACAGGAGCGGTCACGTTCGCGTCCGCGTGAGGAGCTACGCGGTCATGATGGTCGTTCGTTCGCGCCACGCGAGGTGACGGCGCCGCGCGGATCATGGCAGCAGCCGTATTGGACGATCGCACCGCATCGCGAGCAGATTCGCCAGGCTCGCAGTCGTTCGCGTTCAATACCGCGCGGCACGACATCACCGCGCGGGACGTGGCGACAGCAAGATCGTGTGTCTCGGCCTTGGCTGCTCGACGGGGGTCGCATGCGTGGTCGATCGCGCTTGATGCCGCGCGACGATGGCGTGTCGCGCGGGACTGAGCGTCAAGACTGGCGCGACGACGGTGTGCAGTGGTATGGAAGCCAGCGTCGCGACCGCTCTCGAACGCTCGACCGCGCGCCGGCGCTTCAACGTGACGCGGCGCTTGTGTCGACTTGACCGCCATCGCCGAGATCGCCAAGAAGTGTTCAGGATCACCATGATGCGCGTGATGGTCCGCGCGGCCGTTCTCTGCCGCGCGGGGAGCCGAACGTGTCGCTGACGCACTTGTGGCCTCCTCTCCATGACGCACCGATGCATCGTACGCCGCAATATGATCTGGAACGTCGGCAGCAAGAGTCGCGCGCCTCCCATGTTTTATGGGAGGGAGAATAGCCCAGCCAACGTACGCGGTACTGACGAAGATCGAGCGCGAGACGGTGGCGGCTCGAGACACGATGACCGTCGCTATGGCTTACAATCCGATCGACGACCCAGCGAGGCTCGCCTGCCTGATCAACGACAGGCAACGGGAGGTGCTCGTTCTGCTGCGACTGATGCGGCTGGCGCGACTGGCGCGGATCCTGCGGCTGGTGCGGCGGGACCACAGACTGCGCCAACTTCGGCGTTGGAGAATCAGCTGCGCTATGTTCGTCACGACGCGTCAACAGCGTTGGACCAGATCGACCAAGAGAGTCGGCGCATCGACGACCGTGACGAGCTATTGCACGCGTTGCTGCGTCGCGTGGAATCCGCTGAGCAGCGCAGTCGTGCGGCGATGGATGACGCGCGGGCCGTTCGCGAGGGTCGCATGGCGCCGAGCACTCAGAACGTGCCGCGATACCGCGGGTCGCGCTTCGCGCCCGCGGTCGTGCCTCTTCGAGCGCCGAATCTAGGACCGTCGCCGGAACGTACTTCTTGAGCCGCCCAACGTAGAACGTTGGATGGAGGCGCATAGTAGTAGGAACGTCGAGCTTGTATGCGTCTCCTTGTACTTTGAGTATCTTGAATGGACCAATGTACCTCGGTGCGAGCGTCACAGCACCGAGGTTCGTCACTGATGCTGCCGCGATTCCGTTTGTCGACAGGAGAACACGGTCACCAACCATGAAGCGATCATGGTTGGACCTGCCACGCTTGTCTGCTGCAACCTTCTGTTGATCTATCGCGCTCGCTAGCGCGTCTCGAACGAAGCGAGCGATCTCTTCTCGCTGGTCGACAAAATGTGCGAGTGCGTCTGGCGCGTGTGATCGTGTGGTCGGAGATCGGACAGTTGTACCGTCGTCGCGAGCTCTGACGACGGGAGTGGGCGACAGAGACATGGCGCGACGCGTGGTCGGGTCGATCAGCGTACGTTGGACCCAAAACGCTGTTGAGGACAAAGCTTGACGAGCAGGAGGAGCTCCGCGCCGGGAGCCGGCGCGGGTCTGGACGGCGTTCGCAGCCGCGGACTCGGGTGCTGTGTCTTCGTACCCATACTCGCGCGGTCGAGCGTGGGTAGAGCTGGAGTGACTCACTTGTTTGCCTGCCAGTGCAGCGACAGCTGGCAGGTCGTCGAAACCCAGCGTCGACGGCACTCGAGGGTGTCGCGCGTAGTTCACATAAAATGGCGTCATGCCTGTCGATGCGTGCACTGCGTTGTTGATGGCGAACTCGACCATGGAGAGCGACGCACTCCATGGCGCGAACGAGGTCGCTTAGCTCCGCAGCGCGTCTTTCACGACGCGATTGACTCGCTCCGTCTGCCCGTCCGTCTCCGGATGGGAGGCGGTCGACATGAGCAAACGCGTGCCGAACAACTTGAACAGATCTTGCCAGAACGCCGCCGTGAACCTCGGGTCACGGTCGGAGACGATACTCGACGGCATGCCATGGTGTCGGTACACCATGTCGATGAACAGCGCCGCAGTCTCTTCTGCCGAGATCGTCGCCTTTACAGGCGCGAGATGCACCATCTTGCTGAACCGATCCACCACTACGAGGATGCTCGTTCGTCCTTGGTCGTCTCGCGGCAGACCAAAGACAAAGCCCATGCTCGCTGAGTGCCAAGCCAACTCAGCGATAGGTAGCGGCTGAAGTAGTGCTCGTACTGCGACCGCTGGCTTGACGCGCTGGCACACCTCGCAGCTCCGCACCCACTTGCACACCCACTTGTACATGTGAGGCCAGTAGAAAGTGCGCGAGAGCGCGAGGTACGTCTTTTCTCTGCCCAAGTGACCGGCCCTCGCGCTGTCGTGGTGCTCGTGCATGATGCGAGCGCGGAGATCATCGTCCAAGGGTACCACGATGCGTGGCGCATCGTGGCCGTCGATCTGGTAGCAGAGCAGGTCGTTCTCGACAAAGTAGCGCTTGACCTGCGACCGGGACGTCGGAGGAAGCGCGCTCAACGCCTTCTCAGACGGAGACTTGAGGTACGTGACCATCGCGGAGCATCGCGGATCGGCCTTATACGCCGCTGCAATACACTCACGTAGAGGGTTGACGATGACGGTCGTCGTGTTGATGCCTTGCGCGATACACACCGCGCACTCGTCGTCTTCCTCGTCAGCGTCGACGAGGTGCCGAGCCGTGTCTGGCCGCGGGTCGTAGTCTGGTCGGCGCGAGAGCGCGTCGGCGATGATGTTGGTCGCGCCTGGCTTGTAATGCACGACGAAGTTGTACTCGGCGAAGAACGACAGCCAGCGCGCCATCCGCTGGCTGAGATGCGGCGACTTCGTCGCAGTGCGCAACGACACGTGGTCCGTGTACACGACAAACGTCCTCTCGCCGAGGAGGTAGACACGGAACTTCACGAACGCGTACCGCATCGCGAGCAACTCCTTGTCGTGGACTGGGTAGTTGCGCTCCGCGGGCTTGAGCTGTCGAGACTGGTAGCTGATGACGCGCTCGCGCCCGTCGGCATCGAGCTGCATGAGCGCACAGCCAATCGCGAAGTCGCTCGCGTCGCACACGACATGGAACTCCTTATCGGTGTTCGCCAGTGCGAGCACCGGCGCCCTGGAAAGGCGCCGCTTGACTTCATCGAATGCCGCCTGGTGCTCTTCGAGCCAACGCCAGGCGGAGTCCTTCTTCAGCAACTGGGACAGCGGATAGATCGTCGCCGCGAAGTCCTTCGCGTAGTGATGTAGGTAGTTCGCGAGGCCGAGCCACTGCCGCAGCTCCTTCTGGTCGCGCGGTTCCGGCCAGGTGATGATCGCAGACACCTTCTCTGGATCGGCTCGCACACCCTCGGTGCTCACGTAACTGCCGAGGACCGGAGTCTCCGGCGCGCAGAAGATGCACTTCTTCAGGTTCGCGTACAACTTGTGCTCGCGCATCGCTGCGAAGACCTGGCGCAGGTGCGCCAGGTGGGCTTCGACCTCAGCCAGTTGGTCCGTAGCCCGACTGTGCACAAAGATGTCGTCGAAGTAGCTCGGCGCGAAGTCACGCAGAGGCCGGAGCACGTGCGGGACCATGCGGTTGAACGTGGCAGGGGCGTTCTTCAACCCCTGCGGCATCACGAGCCACTCCCAGATCATGCCGCTGGAGGTGCTGACCGCCGTCAGCGGAACGTCGGACTCGCGCATAAAAATCTGGTAGAACCCGTCGGTCAAGTCGATGGCGCTAAACATCGTGCTGCCCGCCATGGTGTCAAGCACCATGTCCTTGCGCAGGATCGGCGTCTGCGCAGGGACCGTCGCGTCGTTGAGCTTGATAAACGCATGGACGATGCGCCACCCGCCTGTCGCCTTCTTGACACAGAAGGTGGGTGACGAGTGCAGCGACGTGGTATCGCGCACGTGCCCGGCGGCGCGGCGTCCCTCGAAGAACGCATCGATCGCTTTGACTTGATCACGCGGTAGTGGCCACTGCCGCGTTACGCAGTACTTCGTGCCTGGAGCGAGGTCGATCTCGTGGCGGACCCCGCGGTCGGCTGGCAGCGCCGCGGGGAGCTTGTCAGGGAAGACGTCGACAAACTCACGCGCGAGCTCGAGGACCGGGTTGCCAGATGCGGCGAGTTCGTCCCACGACTGCGCAGCAAATCGCTCTTCCCGTGCCGACTTCGGCACGGCTCCTTCAGGACGTTCGCTAACGAGTGTGCAGAGCTGCTCGATCTCGCCGCGCTTGATCTCACGCAGCATCTTCTTCCACGACAACGTCGGCAGTTCTGTGATGGTCTTGGCATCACGGAGAGGGCTCTCGACCTTCATCGAGTGCTGTCTTGGACCATGGTCGGCCATGTTGATCACGCTGATCGTCTCGAAAACAGGCGGCAAGGCTGCGGAAAGCCATGCTCGCCCGTCTGCGTCGTCGCTGGCCGAGTTTTCGTCGTCAAGTTGTAATTCCAGCTGTTCTGACAGCGGCGACCACCGTCCCGCTACTGCAAAACAACCTGCGCGATCCGCTGCTGGCGCAGGCATGCGAGCCGCCGCTCGAGCACTTGCTGAAGATCCGACCGCGCACGTCGCTGCCTGCGCGGGAGTGCGAGCCGATGCTCGAGCACTACCAGAATGTCTTGTCGACGACGGAGCCGCGCTTGCCGCTGCGAGCGCGGATGTGCGAGCCACTGCTGCAGCACCACTCGAATATGACGACGACGATCGAACCGCGCAAGCCGCTGCTTGCGCGGGAGTGCGAGCCTCTGCTCGAGCACATCCAGGGGCCCCAGGCGCGTGCGTTGAGGCTTGTGTGCTTAGACCGTCGACTATTGCGCACCGTGATCCACATATCGGACGATGCGATTCCGCTCGGGAGCCGCTGCTCAACCGAGGAGGCACATGAAGTGTTGTAGCACGCAACACACGAAGGGCCATCGCTCTCTTCGTGGTGCATGAGCGACGCGGACGCGGAGTCCACGACTGCTACGTGCGGCCAGTTGCTCGCTTGCAACATTGCGAGCACCGCGTCGACATCGATGTCGCGCGGCTTGACACGCCGGTTGAGCCAGTCGACATTAGGGCGATGGCATGCGAGCCACGGCATGCCAAAGATGCAGTCGAACGCGCTGTTGAGCTCCACGACGAGGAACTCGTCATGGCCCTTGAAGCCGTCGAACTGGTACTCGAACGAGACCGATCGCCGGGGAAGCGATCGAGGGAGACCGTCGGCGAACTTGACGATCATCTCGCCCGGAAGCTCGCGAACGCATGTTCGCGAAGACAACAGCGAGATTGTCTCGGCGCGCACGAAGTTGTTCGTCGCGCCTGAATACAGCAGTGCGCGCAGCAGGCGTCTGGCGCCGTCGACATGCAGACTGAGAACGATTAGCCGCGAGTCGCTGCTGGAGGTGGTGGCATTGAGTTGCGCGCGTAGCGCAGAGGGGCTAGGAGGACTATCTGCCACCGGGGGAACGTTCCTTGCAACACGACCAGTAGGGCGCCCCGCGCCTACTGGTGACTCTCGTTTTTTGGCTGTCCAGTGGCGCTTGTCTCGTCTTCGTCTTCGATCGCTGCGAGCACAGGGGCTGGAGCGCGACACACCGCTGCCCAGTGGCCGACCTTGCAGCAGCGGAAGCAAGTGATCACCTTGCCCGTGGTGTTGCGACCGCGGCTGGAGCTGGTGATTGCCTGACCGCCGCAGCGTGGCTGCGGCGGGGACGACTGCACGATGGCGTCGATCTCCATTGGCTCCGGCTCGTTCTCGTACTGAGAGAACGACACTTGATGACGAGACGCGTGAACGCTGTAGTCTTCTCGAAGAGCGATCGTGAACGCCTCTTCGAGGGTGGCCGGCGGCTTGCGAGTCAAGTAGAAGCGCTGGTGACCCGCGTTCATGCCGGAGATGAACACGTAGACTTGCGTCACAGTGTCGATCGTGTTGCTGACGATGCATGATGCCAGGTGCCGAACGCGCTGGATGTAGTCGATCATGGACGAGCGACCTTGGCGCAGCGTCAGGAACGCCGTGCGATGTTGCGTCTCATCCTGCGGCGGCTCGAATGCCTGCCGCAGGTCGTTCTTGATCCAGTACATCGTGGGAAAGCACGATGGATCGGTGACGAGCTTGCCGAGCGCCCACTCCTTTGCCTTGGCCGACAGCTTGGACAACAGGAAGTGGGTGCGGGCGTACTCGCTGGACAGTTGACGCGCTTGGACTGCGATGTCGACCTCGCACAGTCAGCGGTTCAGTGCGAGGCGCTTGGCTCCTTCACCGCTGTAGCTGGAGACATCGAGCTTGACCACGTCGAGCTTGGGCGACGCGGGAGTTGATGATCGCCGACTTGCGTCGGCGAGCTCGCGTGCCATGAACTCTTGGATTGCGTTGCGTAGTTGCGGTTCGGGCGTCGCAGCGATGCTCACTGCGACGACGGAGATGCCGGCCGTACATGACAGGAGACGCAACGCCTCCCACATATACCGAGTGAGGTACCGGAAGTCGCCGTACGACAGCGACGACCCGTCGTCGCTCTCGATCGGCTGGACGTTCATAGTCGTTGGACGGACTACGAAGTGCTACCAGGTGTCACAGGGGTGACTTGCTTACAATAGAGCAGAGGAAGCATGAGTGTAATGTGTGTTTTCAACTCTGAGGTTTTTGATTTGGTTTTAATGAGTGCTCTCCGCTAAAGTACGGCAGTACTGAGAGCCACCCAAATGCAGGGCGCTTCTAATAGGAGTCCCTCTCTAAAGAGATCCCTCGCTAATAGAACACCTCCTGAAACGAATATGCATGAGTGAAGGTCCGCTAGACGTACCTAGCGGTAAGTGTACGGTGACCCCGTTACAGCTCTTGATCATATGTGCAAGAAGACTCGCCTACTCGGGTACTTGGATCGCGATCGAGATGCCGCATCACGCTACTATCTGTGCGCAGCGGCGTCAGCAAAGACAGACGGGCTTGCAACCAAGTGCTGGAGCTTCATTGACAGAACAATGTTTCCGGTGTGTCACCCTGGTGGCAGGGCATGCCCCACGAAGCGACCTAAAATGACATGGACCACTGTCACTGCATCAAGTTCCAAGCTGTGGCGCGCCCAGACGGACACATAGCCCACGTTTACGACCATGTCGAGAGTCGGCGGCACGAAGTGACTGGCTTGCGTGTGTCTGGACATGAAAAGGCTCTTTAGATGGGCAGCCGATGACGCGGGTGTGTTGTGTATGCAGCGTCATCGACAAGCGCTCCTAACCAGCGCAGGAGTCGCGGTCCGCTAGACGCTGCTCAGCGTCGGCCATAAGTGCGCCTTCGTATGGTTTTGTTGGTCGCGCTCTCCTACACGCTTTCGAGCTTCACCGGCGTTTGCTTTCTTCTCGTCAGCGGCCTTGCAATGCACCACAATCTCTTCGAGTCGTGCCGTTCATTGCGCTGCTCTTGGTGTGCCGCTCCGGAACTGTTTGCTGCTGGCGTCTTCCCAGTGTATTTTTCACAGCACGAGGAGGACGCCAGCGTAACAGGGTGCACTTCGCTTGGCATGCTCGGTCAGTACATTGCCCCGAGAAGGTGGAGCTAAGCACAGCACCAATCGAAGCCCACGCGCGCGCAACGCTGCACAGGAGTGCCCGCTCTTGGCCCTTTGTTAATAGCGCTCGGAGCACGCGGTCTGCTGGTCTGTCGTTCTTGCATGCTCTTTGTTCTCGTACTCGCTCATGTCTATGAATTGAATGCGCTCGCTTTAATCTTGATTTCAGGCTCGTTCTAACCAATAGTTGAGTCTCGGGGTTTGAGCGATTTTCATTCTATTTGCCTATTTTCATGTGTCTCCAGTCACTCATGTGTAGTGCACGTCCAAGTAAACGTTCTATACATATATCGTGTCTTTTCGTGGCGGGACAGCACTTTCGCCATTTTTGTTCTGCATACAATTAACAAATATATATGTGTTCAAATTCCAACTCCCAAAATAATCTCTTTTATATGACTGGGAGGAAAAACAATCATCTGTATGCGCATGCCTCGCTTGACGTTGTCAACGACTGTACGATTCTACAATTGTTTTGCTGACGCGCCACATGGCCCGCGCGTACTTCTATACAGGTTGACCTCAAAATACCGGTAGAGAAACATATGAAATGTTGCATGATGTCTCGCGGTGAAAGCAATCGAATAGGTATTAAGATGTAAAGGCACCTTTTCACTTAGGAATATCACTTAAGAAAAGTGGCTAAAGTCGAAATCGAGCTGTACTGTCGACCAACTTGTAGAGTTTCTTTTCAAGAATCTTTGTGTGCCACCAGCAGTTTGCAATCGCTTGCCCTGACACCTGACTCCATGCTTGCTCCCCCCCTCATGTCATTGTTTCAAGTATGTCAGTGTCGTACAAACGCTTGAGATCATCGTCAATAATGTCGACTGCGCCACTATCGAGTCGCTCGAGCAGCGTGTCGAGTTTGTCGACCACATGCGTGTACTGTAGCGCGATTACGCTAGACCTAGACATCTGGATCACACCAGCCTCTTGCGGGTGCAAGTGCGCAGTTGTGTTCGGCGGCAGCATTTTGATGCGCACGTTGGACAACTCGAGGTCTTGGCAGTGCGAGGACACGTTGTTCAGCAGCAGCAGCACATGTCGCCCTTCCTTCTTCATCTCGTCGTTGAACTGCGTGATCCTGCGCTCAAAGATGACGCCTGTCATCCAGCCTCGACGCGAGCTGGCATACTGCAGGCCAAGCTGTGTTGCGCTCTTGCCTTCGAAGCAACGTGGTCGTGCAGCGGAGCCGATAAAGAGAAGCGGAAGGCGAGCTGATCCGTCGGCGTTTGTTGTCATTGCCATCATCATGCCCTTCTTGCTGTTCTTTATACTGGTCTGACTTGCTGCTGAGACGCTCTTAACCGGAGTGCTACTGTAATAATAGCTTGTCTTGTCCATGTTGTACAAGTCGCGCGGAGCGTAGCGCGCCGTCAGCGCTCGCAAGCCCTTGCGCCCAGTCGCCACTGCGTCGACCTCGGTTGGTGCGGCCTCGCCATGTGTGCGACGTGACTTCACGCTGTGACGCGCTTGGAATCACGCAGCCAGAGGTTGCTCAACGCAAATCGCGAGAGCGTAGCCGAAGAGTGGCTGTTGAGGTTGCGCAGCGTTGCTTGCCGCTGTTTGTTTGCTTTGTGGCGAATCGTTGCGCCAGACTCTACAGAAACGCTAAGAGCGGCTCATCGATCCACCCAGGCAGCCAGCGGAGCCTCGAGGTGCACGAAGCGAGTAGCGTGCCTAGCCTTCCACGACTGCGGCAGCGCATCATCGCTGTCAGTGTAGGCGCGAAGCGCGTCAGCGAGAGTCGAGTTCGCGAGCGGATTCGCGAGACTGAACGCGACCGCTGCCCACTCACCCAGCTCGCTCTGTCTCATGACTGGATGTGCTGCGTGGTGCTCGCGCAGCGCGCTCTTCTGCCCGAGGGTCCAACGCGTGTCCTCGCCATCGATATGATTATGAGGATTTGTTGTGAATGTGTACAGAACGTATCGATTTCACAAGGGGTTTTTGTAGCAATGATCGGTAATTTGCACTACGGCATTTAGAAAAAGAAATAGAGCTAAATGGTGGTATGGGAGTGTAAGATCGCGAAAACTGTACGTCTCTTAGACGTAATTGAAATGGCTGCTGCCAGTACCGCATATAATTCGCAAAAATTGAACTGTTAAAGCAATTGGGTAGCTGCTCACATTATGCCAACGTAGCACACCTAGTCTGTCTCAGATATTGGAACCATCCACAATGCTCTCCCGAAACTGTCGGAACGAACTTGACTTGAATTGACTGTATAACGCATATGGTTTCGCTGAGCGTTGGTTTTGTGGGCTATATTGGTCCAGACAAATCCATAGCAGTAAAAATTTGGGTGCTTAGGTCCACATTTTCAAAAATATTTGTGGCCATTCCTGTGAATTACGTTGACCTATGCATATTATCGTAACGACGACACAGCAACAAGTCGCTTAGTGGTATTTTACATCGATCGATGATATTTTCGAAAATTCGCAACGAAAAACAATACGTTTTCAATAGTTTTGGGACATACTATTATACGATTACACTGCGGCGAAAAAATATGCAACTGTAGAAAACTGATCGTAGAACATGCAGTTGTGCTTTGTTGTCATTGGAAGTAACACCATCATGTTTATCTTGAAAGGACCTTGGATTTGCACAAATCGTTTTAACGTGATGAAATTATTTGCTGACATACTGTTTTGGGTGAGTCAACACATACTTGTGTATTGTATGGAATTCTGTTTCATTGATTGTGTCAATTCAGGATGTCAGAAAATAATTGCATCACGGTTGACACACAACGATTGGTGCAAATCCGAACATAAAGAGACAGAGATTAGCCATCCTTTCGTATCCACCAGATTTAAGTATGACAGAGAGAAATATGTTATAGCACAGGTGGGGCTATACTACACAAGTGCTCGCGCATTGATCTATTCACTACAACTTTGAACCCACAGACGCGCAACACACTTGCACATTGTGGTTTGGGTTGGTTAGTGTACACAAAGTCCGTTTGATGTCGTTTTGTAGTCTTTTGTTTTGACTGTGTGTGTGCGTATTTTTTCCGCCTCGTGTAATGTGTATTGTGTTTTGTATTTAAAATTTTGTGGATTGTGTTTTGTGTTTTGTGCAGAGTGCACAATATATGTTGCATGCCAGTGTGTGTGAGAGTGAGTATGTTGTGTTGTGTTGAGTTGAGTTTGTATAGTATTGCGTTGCGTTGCGTTGCGTTGCGTTGTGTGTTTGGATTGAATCATGGTGTGGTGTGTAGTTTTGTGTGAGTGCGTTTGTTCGTTTGTGTTTGTGTTGTGTGAGTTGTATTTGGTATTTGGTTTGTGTGTGTGTTTGTGATTGGGTTTGTGTTTGGGTTTGGTTGCGAGTGTGTGTGTTTGTCGTATGTTTGGAGGGCGCGTAGCGCAGTGGTAGCGCGTCCGCTTTGCAAGCGGAAGGCCCCGGGTTCAATCCCCGGCGTGTCCAATCTTATGCACCTCGCACCACCCAATCACCCAACACAACACAGCACAGCGCAAAACACACACTCAACAATACACAACACAACACATCGCACACGCAACAATACACTTCACACTCTACATACACCACGCAACACAATACAACCAGCACCTACACTACCATCTCCCACACACGACACGAAACTACGTGTGAATGTTGTGGCGATTGATGTTGATCGACTGTTGTTTCGGATAGGTGGTTTCGTCGTCGTCGTTGTCGTTTGTTTTCGTTTGTTTTTGTTTTTGTTTTCGTTTTGTTTTCGTTTTTGTTTTGTTTTGTTTTCGTTTGTTTCGTTTGTTATGATTTGTGTCGTTTTGTTGGACCGCGAGACCGTTGGGTTTGGTGTCGTTTGATGTCGTTTGGTGTCGTTTGGTGTCGTTGGTGTCGTTGGTGTCGTTGGTGTCGTTGGTGTCGTTGGTGTCGTTGGTGTCGTTTGGTTAGGTTTGGATTGGATTGTGCACACGAAGGCTATTTGTTATCGTTTTGGTTTGATTGTGTGTGCGTTTTCTCGTCACGTGGATTGTGGATTGTGGATTGTGTTTTGTGTTTTGTGCAGTGCAGAGTGCACAATATATGTTGCATGCCAGTGTGTGTGAGAGTGAGTATGTTGTGTTGTGTTGAGTTGAGTTTGTATAGTATTGCGTTGCGTTGCGTTGCGTTGTGTGTTTGGATTGAATCATGGTGTGGTGTGTAGTTTTGTGTGAGTGCGTTTGTTCGTTTGTGTTTGTGTTGTGTGAGTTGTATTTGGTATTTGGTTTGTGTGTGTGTTTGTGTGTTTGTGATTGTGATTGGGTTTGTGTTTGGGTTTGGTTGCGAGTGTGTGTGTTTGTCGTATGTTTGGAGGGCGCGTAGCGCAGTGGTAGCGCGTCCGCTTTGCAAGCGGAAGGCCCCGGGTTCAATCCCCGGCGTGTCCAATCTTATGCACCTCGCACCACCCAATCATCCAACACAACACAGCACAGCGCAAAACACACACTCAACAATACACAACACAACACATCGCACACGCAACAATACACTTCACACTCTACATACACCACGCAACACAATACAACCAGCACCTACACTACCATCTCCCACACACGACACGAAACTACGTGTGAATGTTGTGGCGATTGATGTTGATCGACTGTTGTTTCGGATAGGTGGTTTCGTCGTCGTCGTTGTCGTTTGTTTTCGTTTGTTTTTGTTTTTGTTTTCGTTTTGTTTTCGTTTTTGTTTTGTTTTGTTTTCGTTTGTTTCGTTTGTTATGATTTGTGTCGTTTTGTTGGACCGCGAGACCGTTGGGTTTGGTGTCGTTTGATGTCGTTTGGTGTCGTTTGGTGTCGTTGGTGTCGTTGGTGTCGTTGGTGTCGTTGGTGTCGTTGGTGTCGTTGGTGTCGTTTGGTTAGGTTTGGATTGGATTGTGCACACGAAGGCTATTTGTTATCGTTTTGGTTTGATTGTGTGTGCGTTTTCTCGTCACGTGGATTGTGGATTGTGGATTGTGTTTTGTGTTTTGTGCAGTGCAGAGTGCACAATATATGTTGCATGCCAGTGTGTGTGAGAGTGAGTATGTTGTGTTGTGTTGAGTTGAGTTTGTATAGTATTGCGTTGCGTTGCGTTGCGTTGTGTGTTTGGATTGAATCATGGTGTGGTGTGTAGTTTTGTGTGAGTGCGTTTGTTCGTTTGTGTTTGTGTTGTGTGAGTTGTATTTGGTATTTGGTTTGTGTGTGTGTTTGTGTGTTTGTGATTGTGATTGGGTTTGTGTTTGGGTTTGGTTGCGAGTGTGTGTGTTTGTCGTATGTTTGGAGGGCGCGTAGCGCAGTGGTAGCGCGTCCGCTTTGCAAGCGGAAGGCCCCGGGTTCAATCCCCGGCGTGTCCAATCTTATGCACCTCGCACCACCCAATCATCCAACACAACACAGCACAGCGCAAAACACACACTCAACAATACACAACACAACACATCGCACACGCAACAATACACTTCACACTCTACATACACCACGCAACACAATACAACCAGCACCTACACTACCATCTCCCACACACGACACGAAACTACGTGTGAATGTTGTGGCGATTGATGTTGATCGACTGTTGTTTCGGATAGGTGGTTTCGTCGTCGTCGTTGTCGTTTGTTTTCGTTTGTTTTTGTTTTTGTTTTCGTTTTGTTTTCGTTTTTGTTTTGTTTTGTTTTCGTTTGTTTCGTTTGTTATGATTTGTGTCGTTTTGTTGGAGCGCGAGACCGTTGGGTTTGGTGTCGTTTGATGTCGTTTGGTGTCGTTTGGTGTCGTTGGTGTCGTTGGTGTCGTTGGTGTCGTTGGTGTCGTTGGTGTCGTTGGTGTCGTTGGTGTCGTTTGGTTAGGTTTGGATTGGATTGTGCACACGAAGGCTATTTGTTATCGTTTTGGTTTGATTGTGTGTGCGTTTTCTCGTCACGTGGATTGTGGATTGTGGATTGTGTTTTGTGTTTTGTGCAGTGCAGAGTGCACAATATATGTTGCATGCCAGTGTGTGTGAGAGTGAGTATGTTGTGTTGTGTTGAGTTGAGTTTGTATAGTATTGCGTTGCGTTGCGTTGCGTTGCGTTGTGTGTTTGGATTGAATCATGGTGTGGTGTGTAGTTTTGTGTGAGTGCGTTTGTTCGTTTGTGTTTGTGTTGTGTGAGTTGTATTTGGTATTTGGTTTGTGTGTGTGTTTGTGTGTTTGTGATTGTGATTGGGTTTGTGTTTGGGTTTGGTTGCGAGTGTGTGTGTTTGTCGTATGTTTGGAGGGCGCGTAGCGCAGTGGTAGCGCGTCCGCTTTGCAAGCGGAAGGCCCCGGGTTCAATCCCCGGCGTGTCCAATCTTATGCACCTCGCACCACCCAATCACCCAACACAACACAGCACAGCGCAAAACACACACTCAACAATACACAACACAACACATCGCACACGCAACAATACACTTCACACTCTACATACACCACGCAACACAATACAACCAGCACCTACACTACCATCTCCCACACACGACACGAAACTACGTGTGAATGTTGTGGCGATTGATGTTGATCGACTGTTGTTTCGGATAGGTGGTTTCGTCGTCGTCGTTGTCGTTTGTTTTCGTTTGTTTTTGTTTTTGTTTTCGTTTTGTTTTCGTTTTTGTTTTGTTTTGTTTTCGTTTGTTTCGTTTGTTATGATTTGTGTCGTTTTGTTGGACCGCGAGACCGTTGGGTTTGGTGTCGTTTGATGTCGTTTGGTGTCGTTTGGTGTCGTTGGTGTCGTTGGTGTCGTTGGTGTCGTTGGTGTCGTTGGTGTCGTTGGTGTCGTTGGTGTCGTTGGTGTCGTTTGGTTAGGTTTGGATTGGATTGTGCACACGAAGGCTATTTGTTATCGTTTTGGTTTGATTGTGTGTGCGTTTTCTCGTCACGTGGATTGTGGATTGTGGATTGTGTTTTGTGTTTTTGTGCAGTGCAGAGTGCACAATATATGTTGCATGCCAGTGTGTGTGAGAGTGAGTATGTTGTGTTGTGTTGAGTTGAGTTTGTATAGTATTGCGTTGCGTTGCGTTGCGTTGCGTTGTGTGTTTGGATTGAATCATGGTGTGGTGTGTAGTTTTGTGTGAGTGCGTTTGTTCGTTTGTGTTTGTGTTGTGTGAGTTGTATTTGGTATTTGGTTTGTGTGTGTGTTTGTGTGTTTGTGATTGTGATTGGGTTTGTGTTTGGGTTTGGTTGCGAGTGTGTGTGTTTGTCGTATGTTTGGAGGGCGCGTAGCGCAGTGGTAGCGCGTCCGCTTTGCAAGCGGAAGGCCCCGGGTTCAATCCCCGGCGTGTCCAATCTTATGCACCTCGCACCACCCAATCACCCAACACAACACAGCACAGCGCAAAACACACACTCAACAATACACAACACAACACATCGCACACGCAACAATACACTTCACACTCTACATACACCACGCAACACAATACAACCAGCACCTACACTACCATCTCCCACACACGACACGAAACTACGTGTGAATGTTGTGGCGATTGATGTTGATCGACTGTTGTTTCGGATAGGTGGTTTCGTCGTCGTCGTTGTCGTTTGTTTTCGTTTGTTTTTGTTTTTGTTTTCGTTTTGTTTTCGTTTTTGTTTTGTTTTGTTTTCGTTTGTTTCGTTTGTTATGATTTGTGTCGTTTTGTTGGAGCGCGAGACCGTTGGGTTTGGTGTCGTTTGATGTCGTTTGGTGTCGTTTGGTGTCGTTGGTGTCGTTGGTGTCGTTGGTGTCGTTGGTGTCGTTGGTGTCGTTGGTGTCGTTGGTGTCGTTTGGTTAGGTTTGGATTGGATTGTGCACACGAAGGCTATTTGTTATCGTTTTGGTTTGATTGTGTGTGCGTTTTCTCGTCACGTGGATTGTGGATTGTGGATTGTGGATTGTGTTTTGTGTTTTGTGCAGTGCAGAGTGCACAATATATGTTGCATGCCAGTGTGTGTGAGAGTGAGTATGTTGTGTTGTGTTGAGTTGAGTTTGTATAGTATTGCGTTGCGTTGCGTTGCGTTGCGTTGTGTGTTTGGATTGAATCATGGTGTGGTGTGTAGTTTTGTGTGAGTGCGTTTGTTCGTTTGTGTTTGTGTTGTGTGAGTTGTATTTGGTATTTGGTTTGTGTGTGTTTGTGTGTTTGTGATTGTGATTGGGTTTGTGTTTGGGTTTGGTTGCGAGTGTGTGTGTTTGTCGTATGTTTGGAGGGCGCGTAGCGCAGTGGTAGCGCGTCCGCTTTGCAAGCGGAAGGCCCCGGGTTCAATCCCCGGCGTGTCCAATCTTATGCACCTCGCACCACCCAATCACCCAACACAACACAGCACAGCGCAAAACACACACTCAACAATACACAACACAACACATCGCACACGCAACAATACACTTCACACTCTACATACACCACGCAACACAATACAACCAGCACCTACACTACCATCTCCCACACACGACACGAAACTACGTGTGAATGTTGTGGCGATTGATGTTGATCGACTGTTGTTTCGGATAGGTGGTTTCGTCGTCGTCGTTGTCGTTTGTTTTCGTTTGTTTTTGTTTTTGTTTTCGTTTTGTTTTCGTTTTTGTTTTGTTTTGTTTTCGTTTGTTTCGTTTGTTATGATTTGTGTCGTTTTGTTGGACCGCGAGACCGTTGGGTTTGGTGTCGTTTGATGTCGTTTGGTGTCGTTTGGTGTCGTTGGTGTCGTTGGTGTCGTTGGTGTCGTTGGTGTCGTTGGTGTCGTTGGTGTCGTTGGTGTCGTTTGGTTAGGTTTGGATTGGATTGTGCACACGAAGGCTATTTGTTATCGTTTTGGTTTGATTGTGTGTGCGTTTTCTCGTCACGTGGATTGTGGATTGTGGATTGTGGATTGTGTTTGTGTTTTGTGCAGTGCAGAGTGCACAATATATGTTGCATGCCAGTGTGTGTGAGAGTGAGTATGTTGTGTTGTGTTGAGTTGAGTTTGTATAGTATTGCGTTGCGTTGCGTTGCGTTGTGTGTTTGGATTGAATCATGGTGTGGTGTGTAGTTTTGTGTGAGTGCGTTTGTTCGTTTGTGTTTGTGTTGTGTGAGTTGTATTTGGTATTTGGTTTGTGTGTGTGTTTGTGTGTTTGTGATTGTGATTGGGTTTGTGTTTGGGTTTGGTTGCGAGTGTGTGTGTTTGTCGTATGTTTGGAGGGCGCGTAGCGCAGTGGTAGCGCGTCCGCTTTGCAAGCGGAAGGCCCCGGGTTCAATCCCCGGCGTGTCCAATCTTATGCACCTCGCACCACCCAATCACCCAACACAACACAGCACAGCGCAAAACACACACTCAACAATACACAACACAACACATCGCACACGCAACAATACACTTCACACTCTACATACACCACGCAACACAATACAACCAGCACCTACACTACCATCTCCCACACACGACACGAAACTACGTGTGAATGTTGTGGCGATTGATGTTGATCGACTGTTGTTTCGGATAGGTGGTTTCGTCGTCGTCGTTGTCGTTTGTTTTCGTTTGTTTTTGTTTTTGTTTTCGTTTTGTTTTCGTTTTTGTTTTGTTTTGTTTTCGTTTGTTTCGTTTGTTATGATTTGTGTCGTTTTGTTGGAGCCGCGAGACCGTTGGGTTTGGTGTCGTTTGATGTCGTTTGGTGTCGTTTGGTGTCGTTGGTGTCGTTGGTGTCGTTGGTGTCGTTGGTGTCGTTGGTGTCGTTGGTGTCGTTTGGTTAGGTTTGGATTGGATTGTGCACACGAAGGCTATTTGTTATCGTTTTGGTTTGATTGTGTGTGCGTTTTCTCGTCACGTGGATTGTGGATTGTGGATTGTGTTTTGTGCAGTGCAGAGTGCACAATATATGTTGCATGCCAGTGTGTGTGAGAGTGAGTATGTTGTGTTGTGTTGAGTTGAGTTTGTATAGTATTGCGTTGCGTTGCGTTGCGTTGTGTGTTTGGATTGAATCATGGTGTGGTGTGTAGTTTTGTGTGAGTGCGTTTGTTCGTTTGTGTTTGTGTTGTGTGAGTTGTATTTGGTATTTGGTTTGTGTGTGTGTTTGTGTGTTTGTGATTGTGATTGGGTTTGTGTTTGGGTTTGGTTGCGAGTGTGTGTGTTTGTCGTATGTTTGGAGGGCGCGTAGCGCAGTGGTAGCGCGTCCGCTTTGCAAGCGGAAGGCCCCGGGTTCAATCCCCGGCGTGTCCAATCTTATGCACCTCGCACCACCCAATCACCCAACACAACACAGCACAGCGCAAAACACACACTCAACAATACACAACACAACACATCGCACACGCAACAATACACTTCACACTCTACATACACCACGCAACACAATACAACCAGCACCTACACTACCATCTCCCACACACGACACGAAACTACGTGTGAATGTTGTGGCGATTGATGTTGATCGACTGTTGTTTCGGATAGGTGGTTTCGTCGTCGTCGTTGTCGTTTGTTTTCGTTTGTTTTTGTTTTTGTTTTCGTTTTGTTTTCGTTTTTGTTTTGTTTTGTTTTCGTTTGTTTCGTTTGTTATGATTTGTGTCGTTTTGTTGGACCGCGAGACCGTTGGGTTTGGTGTCGTTTGATGTCGTTTGGTGTCGTTTGGTGTCGTTGGTGTCGTTGGTGTCGTTGGTGTCGTTGGTGTCGTTGGTGTCGTTGGTGTCGTTTGGTTAGGTTTGGATTGGATTGTGCACACGAAGGCTATTTGTTATCGTTTTGGTTTGATTGTGTGTGCGTTTTCTCGTCACGTGGATTGTGGATTGTGGATTGTGTTTTGTGCAGTGCAGAGTGCACAATATATGTTGCATGCCAGTGTGTGTGAGAGTGAGTATGTTGTGTTGTGTTGAGTTGAGTTTGTATAGTATTGCGTTGCGTTGCGTTGCGTTGTGTGTTTGGATTGAATCATGGTGTGGTGTGTAGTTTTGTGTGAGTGCGTTTGTTCGTTTGTGTTTGTGTTGTGTGAGTTGTATTTGGTATTTGGTTTGTGTGTGTGTTTGTGTGTTTGTGATTGTGATTGGGTTTGTGTTTGGGTTTGGTTGCGAGTGTGTGTGTTTGTCGTATGTTTGGAGGGCGCGTAGCGCAGTGGTAGCGCGTCCGCTTTGCAAGCGGAAGGCCCCGGGTTCAATCCCCGGCGTGTCCAATCTTATGCACCTCGCACCACCCAATCACCCAACACAACACAGCACAGCGCAAAACACACACTCAACAATACACAACACAACACATCGCACACGCAACAATACACTTCACACTCTACATACACCACGCAACACAATACAACCAGCACCTACACTACCATCTCCCACACACGACACGAAACTACGTGTGAATGTTGTGGCGATTGATGTTGATCGACTGTTGTTTCGGATAGGTGGTTTCGTCGTCGTCGTTGTCGTTTGTTTTCGTTTGTTTTTGTTTTTGTTTTCGTTTTGTTTTCGTTTTTGTTTTGTTTTGTTTTCGTTTGTTTCGTTTGTTATGATTTGTGTCGTTTTGTTGGAGCGCGAGACCGTTGGGTTTGGTGTCGTTTGATGTCGTTTGGTGTCGTTTGGTGTCGTTGGTGTCGTTGGTGTCGTTGGTGTCGTTGGTGTCGTTGGTGTCGTTGGTGTCGTTTGGTTAGGTTTGGATTGGATTGTGCACACGAAGGCTATTTGTTATCGTTTTGGTTTGATTGTGTGTGCGTTTTCTCGTCACGTGGATTGTGGATTGTGGATTGTGTTTTTGTGCAGTGCAGAGTGCACAATATATGTTGCATGCCAGTGTGTGTGAGAGTGAGTATGTTGTGTTGTGTTGAGTTGAGTTTGTATAGTATTGCGTTGCGTTGCGTTGCGTTGTGTGTTTGGATTGAATCATGGTGTGGTGTGTAGTTTTGTGTGAGTGCGTTTGTTCGTTTGTGTTTGTGTTGTGTGAGTTGTATTTGGTATTTGGTTTGTGTGTGTGTTTGTGTGTTTGTGATTGTGATTGGGTTTGTGTTTGGGTTTGGTTGCGAGTGTGTGTGTTTGTCGTATGTTTGGAGGGCGCGTAGCGCAGTGGTAGCGCGTCCGCTTTGCAAGCGGAAGGCCCCGGGTTCAATCCCCGGCGTGTCCAATCTTATGCACCTCGCACCACCCAATCACCCAACACAACACAGCACAGCGCAAAACACACACTCAACAATACACAACACAACACATCGCACACGCAACAATACACTTCACACTCTACATACACCACGCAACACAATACAACCAGCACCTACACTACCATCTCCCACACACGACACGAAACTACGTGTGAATGTTGTGGCGATTGATGTTGATCGACTGTTGTTTCGGATAGGTGGTTTCGTCGTCGTCGTTGTCGTTTGTTTTCGTTTGTTTTTGTTTTTGTTTTCGTTTTGTTTTCGTTTTTGTTTTGTTTTGTTTTCGTTTGTTTCGTTTGTTATGATTTGTGTCGTTTTGTTGGAGCGCGAGACCGTTGGGTTTGGTGTCGTTTGATGTCGTTTGGTGTCGTTTGGTGTCGTTGGTGTCGTTGGTGTCGTTGGTGTCGTTGGTGTCGTTGGTGTCGTTGGTGTCGTTTGGTTAGGTTTGGATTGGATTGTGCACACGAAGGCTATTTGTTATCGTTTTGGTTTGATTGTGTGTGCGTTTTCTCGTCACGTGGATTGTGGATTGTGGATTGTGTTTGTGTTTTGTGCAGTGCAGAGTGCACAATATATGTTGCATGCCAGTGTGTGTGAGAGTGAGTATGTTGTGTTGTGTTGAGTTGAGTTTGTATAGTATTGCGTTGCGTTGCGTTGCGTTGTGTGTTTGGATTGAATCATGGTGTGGTGTGTAGTTTGTGTGGAGTGCGTTTGTTCGTTTGTGTTTGTGTTGTGTGAGTTGTATTGGTATTTGGTTGTGTGTGTGTTGTGTGTTGTGATTGTGATTGGGTTTGTGTTGGGTGTGGTTGCGAGTGTGTGTGTTTGTCGTATGTTTGGAGGGCGCGTAGCGCAGTGGTAGCGCGTCCGCTTTGCAAGCGGAAGGCCCCGGGTTCAATCCCCGGCGTGTCCAATCTTATGCACCTCGCACCACCCAATCACCCAACACAACACAGCACAGCGCAAAACACACACTCAACAATACACAACACAACACATCGCACACGCAACAATACACTTCACACTCTACATACACCACGCAACACAATACAACCAGCACCTACACTACCATCTCCCACACACGACACGAAACTACGTGTGAATGTTGTGGCGATTGATGTTGATCGACTGTTGTTTCGGATAGGTGGTTTCGTCGTCGTCGTTGTCGTTTGTTTTCGTTTGTTTTTGTTTTTGTTTTCGTTTTGTTTTCGTTTTTGTTTGTTTTGTTTTCGTTTGTTTCGTTTGTTATGATTTGTGTCGTTTTGTTGGAGCGCGAGACCGTTGGGTTTGGTGTCGTTTGATGTCGTTTGGTGTCGTTTGGTGTCGTTGGTGTCGTTGGTGTCGTTGGTGTCGTTGGTGTCGTTGGTGTCGTTGGTGTCGTTTGGTTAGGTTTGGATTGGATTGTGCACACGAAGGCTATTTGTTATCGTTTTGGTTTGATTGTGTGTGCGTTTTCTCGTCACGTGGATTGTGGATTGTGGATTGTGTTTTGTGTTTTGTGCAGTGCAGAGTGCACAATATATGTTGCATGCCAGTGTGTGTGAGAGTGAGTATGTTGTGTTGTGTTGAGTTGAGTTTGTATAGTATTGCGTTGCGTTGCGTTGCGTTGCGTTGTGTGTTTGGATTGAATCATGGTGTGGTGTGTAGTTTTGGTGTGAGTGCGTTTGTTCGTTTGTGTTTGTGTTGTGTGAGTTGTATTTGGTATTTGGTTTGTGGTGTGTTGTGATTGTGATTGGGTTTGTGTTTGGGTTTGGTTGCGAGTGTGTGTGTTTGTCGTATGTTTGGAGGGCGCGTAGCGCAGTGGTAGCGCGTCCGCTTTGCAAGCGGAAGGCCCCGGGTTCAATCCCCCGGCGTGTCCAATCTTATGCACCTCGCACCACCCAATCACCCAACACAACACAGCACAGCGCAAAACACACACTCAACAATACACAACACAACACATCGCACACGCAACAATACACTTCACACTCTACATACACCACGCAACACAATACAACCAGCACCTACACTACCATCTCCCACACACGACACGAAACTACGTGTGAATGTTGTGGCGATTGATGTTGATCGACTGTTGTTTCGGATAGGTGGTTTCGTCGTCGTCGTTGTCGTTTGTTTTCGTTTGTTTTTGTTTTTGTTTTCGTTTTGTTTTCGTTTTTGTTTTGTTTTGTTTTCGTTTGTTTCGTTTGTTATGATTTGTGTCGTTTTGTTGGAGCGCGAGACCGTTGGGTTTTGGTGTCGTTTGATGTCGTTTGGTGTCGTTTGGTGTCGTTGGTGTCGTTGGTGTCGTTGGTGTCGTTGGTGTCGTTGGTGTCGTTGGTGTCGTTTGGTTAGGTTTGGATTGGATTGTGCACACGAAGGCTATTTGTTATCGTTTTGGTTTGATTGTGTGTGCGTTTTCCTCGTCACGTGGATTGTGGATTGTGGATTGTGTTTTGTTTGTGCAGTGCAGAGTGCACAATATATGTTGCATGCCAGTGTGTGTGAGAGTGAGTATGTTGTGTTGTGTTGAGTTGAGTTTGTATAGTATTGCGTTGCGTTGCGTTGCGTTGCGTTGTGTGTTTGGATTGAATCATGGTGTGGTGTGTAGTTTTGTGTGAGTGCGTTTGTTCGTTTGTGTTTGTGTTGTGTGAGTTGTATTTGGTATTTGGTTTGTGTGTGTTGTGTTGTGATTGTGATTGGGTTTGTGTTTGGGTTTGGTTGCGAGTGTGTGTGTTTGTCGTATGTTTGGAGGGCGCGTAGCGCAGTGGTAGCGCGTCCGCTTTGCAAGCGGAAGGCCCCGGGTTCAATCCCCGGCGTGTCCAATCTTATGCACCTCGCACCACCCAATCACCCAACACAACACAGCACAGCGCAAAACACACACTCAACAATACACAACACAACACATCGCACACGCAACAATACACTTCACACTCTACATACACCACGCAACACAATACAACCAGCACCTACACTACCATCTCCCACACACGACACGAAACTACGTGTGAATGTTGTGGCGATTGATGTTGATCGACTGTTGTTTCGGATAGGTGGTTTCGTCGTCGTCGTTGTCGTTTGTTTTCGTTTGTTTTTGTTTTTGTTTTCGTTTTGTTTTCGTTTTTGTTTTGTTTTGTTTTCGTTTGTTTCGTTTGTTATGATTTGTGTCGTTTTGTTGGAGCGCGAGACCGTTGGGTTTGGTGTCGTTTGATGTCGTTTGGTGTCGTTTGGTGTCGTTGGTGTCGTTGGTGTCGTTGGTGTCGTTGGTGTCGTTGGTGTCGTTGGTGTCGTTTGGTTAGGTTTGGATTGGATTGTGCACACGAAGGCTATTTGTTATCGTTTTGGTTTGATTGTGTGTGCGTTTTCTCGTCACGTGGATTGTGGATTGTGGATTGTGGATTGTGTTTTGTGTTTGTGCAGTGCAGAGTGCACAATATATGTTGCATGCCAGTGTGTGTGAGAGTGAGTATGTTGTGTTGTGTTGAGTTGAGTTTGTATAGTATTGCGTTGCGTTGCGTTGCGTTGCGTTGTGTGTTTGGATTGAATCATGGTGTGGTGTGTAGTTTTGTGTGAGTGCGTTTGTTCGTTTGTGTTTGTGTTGTGTGAGTTGTATTTGGTATTTGGTTTGTGTGTGTGTTTGTGTGTTTGTGATTGTGATTGGGTTTGTGTTTGGGTTTGGTTGCGAGTGTGTGTGTTTGTCGTATGTTTGGAGGGCGCGTAGCGCAGTGGTAGCGCGTCCGCTTTGCAAGCGGAAGGCCCCGGGTTCAATCCCCGGCGTGTCCAATCTTATGCACCTCGCACCACCCAATCATCCAACACAACACAGCACAGCGCAAAACACACACTCAACAATACACAACACAACACATCGCACACGCAACAATACACTTCACACTCTACATACACCACGCAACACAATACAACCAGCACCTACACTACCATCTCCCACACACGACACGAAACTACGTGTGAATGTTGTGGCGATTGATGTTGATCGACTGTTGTTTCGGATAGGTGGTTTCGTCGTCGTCGTTGTCGTTTGTTTTCGTTTGTTTTTGTTTTTGTTTTCGTTTTGTTTTCGTTTTTGTTTTGTTTTGTTTTCGTTTGTTTCGTTTGTTATGATTTGTGTCGTTTTGTTGGAGCGCGAGACCGTTGGGTTTGGTGTCGTTTGATGTCGTTTGGTGTCGTTTGGTGTCGTTGGTGTCGTTGGTGTCGTTGGTGTCGTTGGTGTCGTTGGTGTCGTTGGTGTCGTTGGTGTCGTTTGGTTAGGTTTGGATTGGATTGTGCACACGAAGGCTATTTGTTATCGTTTTGGTTTGATTGTGTGTGCGTTTTCTCGTCACGTGGATTGTGGATGTGATGTGGATTGTGTTTTGTGTTTTGTGCAGTGCAGAGTGCACAATATATGTTGCATGCCAGTGTGTGTGAGAGTGAGTATGTTGTGTTGTGTTGAGTTGAGTTTGTATAGTATTGCGTTGCGTTGCGTTGCGTTGCGTTGTGTGTTTGGATTGAATCATGGTGTGGTGTGTAGTTTTGTGTGAGTGCGTTTGTTCGTTTGTGTTTGTGTTGTGTGAGTTGTATTTGGTATTTGGTTTGTGTGTGTGTTGTGTGTTTGTGATTGTGATTGGGTTTGTGTTTGGGTTTGGTTGCGAGTGTGTGTGTTTGTCGTATGTTTGGAGGGCGCGTTAGCGCAAGTGGTAGCGCGTCCGCTTTGCAAGCGGAAGGCCCCGGGTTCAATCCCCGGCGTGTCCAATCTTATGCACCTCGCACCACCCAATCACCCAACACAACACAGCACAGCGCAAAACACACACTCAACAATACACAACACAACACATCGCACACGCAACAATACACTTCACACTCTACATACACCACGCAACACAATACAACCAGCACCTACACTACCATCTCCCACACACGACACGAAACTACGTGTGAATGTTGTGGCGATTGATGTTGATCGACTGTTGTTTCGGATAGGTGGTTTCGTCGTCGTCGTTGTCGTTTGTTTTCGTTTGTTTTTGTTTTTGTTTTCGTTTTGTTTTCGTTTTTGTTTTGTTTTGTTTTCGTTTGTTTCGTTTGTTATGATTTGTGTCGTTTTGTTGGAGCGCGAGACCGTTGGGTTTGGTGTCGTTTGATGTCGTTTGGTGTCGTTTGGTGTCGTTGGTGTCGTTGGTGTCGTTGGTGTCGTTGGTGTCGTTGGTGTCGTTGGTGTCGTTGGTGTCGTTTGGTTAGGTTTGGATTGGATTGTGCACACGAAGGCTATTTGTTATCGTTTTGGTTTGATTGTGTGTGCGTTTTCTCGTCACGTGGATTGTGGATTGTGGATTGTGTTTTGTGTTTTGTGCAGTGCAGAGTGCACAATATATGTTGCATGCCAGTGTGTGTGAGAGTGAGTATGTTGTGTTGTGTTGAGTTGAGTTTGTATAGTATTGCGTTGCGTTGCGTTGCGTTGCGTTGTGTGTTTGGATTGAATCATGGTGTGGTGTGTAGTTTTGTGTGAGTGCGTTTGTTCGTTTGTGTTTGTGTTGTGTGAGTTGTATTTGGTATTTGGTTTGTGTGTGTGTTTGTGTGTTTGTGATTGTGATTGGGTTTGTGTTTGGGTTTGGTTGCGAGTGTGTGTGTTTGTCGTATGTTTGGAGGGCGCGTAGCGCAGTGGTAGCGCGTCCGCTTTGCAAGCGGAAGGCCCCGGGTTCAATCCCCGGCGTGTCCAATCTTATGCACCTCGCACCACCCAATCACCCAACACAACACAGCACAGCGCAAACACACACTCAACAATACACAACACAACACATCGCACACGCAACAATACACTTCACACTCTACATACACCACGCAACACAATACAACCAGCACCTACACTACCATCTCCCACACACGACACGAAACTACGTGTGAATGTTGTGGCGATTGATGTTGATCGACTGTTGTTTCGGATAGGTGGTTTCGTCGTCGTCGTTGTCGTTTGTTTTCGTTTGTTTTTGTTTTGTTTTCGTTTTGTTTTCGTTTTTGTTTTGTTTTGTTTTCGTTTGTTTCGTTTGTTATGATTTGTGTCGTTTTGTTGGAGCGCGAGACCGTTGGGTTTGGTGTCGTTTGATGTCGTTTGGTGTCGTTGGTGTCGTTGGTGTCGTTGGTGTCGTTGGTGTCGTTGGTGTCGTTGGTGTCGTTGGTGTCGTTGGTGTCGTTGGTGTCGTTTGGTTAGGTTTGGATTGGATTGTGCACACGAAGGCTATTTGTTATCGTTTTGGTTTGATTGTGTGTGCGTTTTCTCGTCACGTGGATTGTGGATTGTGGATTGTGTTTTGTGTTTTGTGCAGTGCAGAGTGCACAATATATGTTGCATGCCAGTGTGTGTGAGAGTGAGTATGTTGTGTTGTGTTGAGTTGAGTTTGTATAGTATTGCGTTGCGTTGCGTTGCGTTGCGTTGTGTGTTTGGATTGAATCATGGTGTGGTGTGTAGTTTTGTGTGAGTGCGTTTGTTCGTTTGTGTTTGTGTTGTGTGAGTTGTATTTGGTATTTGGTTTGTGTGTGTGTTTGTGTGTTTGTGATTGTGATTGGGTTTGTGTTTGGGTTTGGTTGCGAGTGTGTGTGTTTGTCGTATGTTTGGAGGGCGCGTAGCGCAGTGGTAGCGCGTCCGCTTTGCAAGCGGAAGGCCCCGGGTTCAATCCCCGGCGTGTCCAATCTTATGCACCTCGCACCACCCAATCACCCAACACAACACAGCACAGCGCAAAACACACACTCAACAATACACAACACAACACATCGCACACGCAACAATACACTTCACACTCTACATACACCACGCAACACAATACAACCAGCACCTACACTACCATCTCCCACACACGACACGAAACTACGTGTGAATGTTGTGGCGATTGATGTTGATCGACTGTTGTTTCGGATAGGTGGTTTCGTCGTCGTCGTTGTCGTTTGTTTTCGTTTGTTTTTGTTTTTGTTTTCGTTTTGTTTTCGTTTTTGTTTTGTTTTGTTTTCGTTTGTTTCGTTTGTTATGATTTGTGTCGTTTTGTTGGAGCGCGAGACCGTTGGGTTTGGTGTCGTTTGATGTCGTTTGGTGTCGTTTGGTGTCGTTGGTGTCGTTGGTGTCGTTGGTGTCGTTGGTGTCGTTGGTGTTGTCGTTGGTGTCGTTGGTGTCGTTTGGTTAGGTTTGGATTGGATTGTGCACACGAAGGCTATTTGTTATCGTTTTGGTTTGATTGTGTGTGCGTTTTCTCGTCACGTGGATGTGGATTGGATTGTGGATTGTGTTTTGTGTTTTGTGCAGTGCAGAGTGCACAATATATGTTGCATGCCAGTGTGTGTGAGAGTGAGTATGTTGTGTTGTGTTGAGTTGAGTTTGTATAGTATTGCGTTGCGTTGCGTTGCGTTGCGTTGTGTGTTGGATTGAATCATGGTGTGGTGTGTAGTTTTGTGTGAGTGCGTTTGTTCGTTTGTGTTTGTGTTGTGTGAGTTGTATTTGGTATTTGGTTTGTGTGTGTGTTGTGTGTTTGTGATTGTGATTGGGTTTGTGTTTGGGTTTGGTTGCGAGTGTGTGTGTTTTGTCGTATGTTTGGAGGGCGCGTAGCGCAGTGGTAGCGCGTCCGCTTTGCAAGCGGAAGGCCCCGGGTTCAATCCCCGGCGTGTCCAATCTTATGCACCTCGCACCACCCAATCACCCAACACAACACAGCACAGCGCAAAACACACACTCAACAATACACAACACAACACATCGCACACGCAACAATACACTTCACACTCTACATACACCACGCAACACAATACAACCAGCACCTACACTACCATCTCCCACACACGACACGAAACTACGTGTGAATGTTGTGGCGATTGATGTTGATCGACTGTTGTTTCGGATAGGTGGTTTCGTCGTCGTCGTTGTCGTTTGTTTTCGTTTGTTTTTGTTTTTGTTTTCGTTTTGTTTTCGTTTTTGTTTTGTTTTGTTTTCGTTTGTTTCGTTTGTTATGATTTGTGTCGTTTTGTTGGAGCGCGAGACCGTTGGGTTTGGTGTCGTTTGATGTCGTTTGGTGTCGTTTGGTGTCGTTGGTGTCGTTGGTGTCGTTGGTGTCGTTGGTGTCGTTGGTGTCGTTGGTGTCGTTGGTGTCGTTTGGTTAGGTTTGGATTGGATTGTGCACACGAAGGCTATTTGTTATCGTTTTGGTTTGATTGTGTGTGCGTTTTCTCGTCACGTGGATTGTGGATTGTGGGATTGTGTTTTGTGTTTTGTGCAGTGCAGAGTGCACAATATATGTTGCATGCCAGTGTGTGTGAGAGTGAGTATGTTGTGTTGTGTTGAGTTGAGTTTGTATAGTATTGCGTTGCGTTGCGTTGCGTTGCGTGTGTGTTTGGATTGAATCATGGTGTGGTGTGTAGTTTTGTGTGAGTGCGTTTGTTCGTTTGTGTTTGTGTTGTGTGAGTTGTATTTGGTATTTGGTTTGTGTGTGTGTTTGTGTGTTTGTGATTGTGATTGGGTTTGTGTTTGGGTTTGGTTGCGAGTGTGTGTGTTTTGTCGTATGTTTGGAGGGCGCGTAGCGCAGTGGTAGCGCGTCCGCTTTGCAAGCGGAAGGCCCCGGGTTCAATCCCCGGCGTGTCCAATCTTATGCACCTCGCACCACCCAATCACCCAACACAACACAGCACAGCGCAAAACACACACTCAACAATACACAACACAACACATCGCACACGCAACAATACACTTCACACTCTACATACACCACGCAACACAATACAACCAGCACCTACACTACCATCTCCCACACACGACACGAAACTACGTGTGAATGTTGTGGCGATTGATGTTGATCGACTGTTGTTTCGGATAGGTGGTTTCGTCGTCGTCGTTGTCGTTTGTTTTCGTTTGTTTTTGTTTTTGTTTTCGTTTTGTTTTCGTTTTTGTTTTGTTTTGTTTTCGTTTGTTTCGTTTGTTATGATTTGTGTCGTTTTGTTGGAGCGCGAGACCGTTGGGTTTGGTGTCGTTTGATGTCGTTTGGTGTCGTTTGGTGTCGTTGGTGTCGTTGGTGTCGTTGGTGTCGTTGGTGTCGTTGGTGTCGTTGGTGTCGTTGGTGTCGTTTGGTTAGGTTTGGATTGGATTGTGCACACGAAGGCTATTTGTTATCGTTTTGGTTTGATTGTGTGTGCGTTTTCTCGTCACGTGGATTGTGGATTGTGGATTGTGGATTGTGTTTTGTGTTTTGTGCAGTGCAGAGTGCACAATATATGTTGCATGCCAGTGTGTGTGAGAGTGAGTATGTTGTGTTGTGTTGAGTTGAGTTTGTATAGTATTGCGTTGCGTTGCGTTGCGTTGCGTTGTGTGTTTGGATTGAATCATGGTGTGGTGTGTAGTTTTGTGTGAGTGCGTTTGTTCGTTTGTGTTTGTGTTGTGTGAGTTGTATTTGGTATTTGGTTTGTGTGTGTGTTTGTGTGTTTGTGATTGTGATTGGGTTTGTGTTTGGGTTTGGTTGCGAGTGTGTGTGTTTGTCGTATGTTTGGAGGGCGCGTAGCGCAGTGGTAGCGCGTCCGCTTTGCAAGCGGAAGGCCCCGGGTTCAATCCCCGGCGTGTCCAATCTTATGCACCTCGCACCACCCAATCACCCAACACAAACACAGCACAGCGCAAAACACACACTCAACAATACACAACACAACACATCGCACACGCAACAATACACTTCACACTCTACATACACCACGCAACACAATACAACCAGCACCTACACTACCATCTCCCACACACGACACGAAACTACGTGTGAATGTTGTGGCGATTGATGTTGATCGACTGTTGTTTCGGATAGGTGGTTTCGTCGTCGTCGTTGTCGTTTGTTTTCGTTTGTTTTTGTTTTTGTTTTCGTTTTGTTTCGTTTTGTTTTGTTTTGTTTTCGTTTGTTTCGTTTGTTATGATTTGTGTCGTTTTGTTGGAGCGCGAGACCGTTGGGTTTGGTGTCGTTTGATGTCGTTTGGTGTCGTTTGGTGTCGTTGGTGTCGTTGGTGTCGTTGGTGTCGTTGGTGTCGTTGGTGTCGTTGGTGTCGTTGGTGTCGTTTGGTTAGGTTTGGATTGGATTGTGCACACGAAGGCTATTTGTTATCGTTTTGGTTTGATTGTGTGTGCGTTTTCTCGTCACGTGGATTGTGGATTGTGGATTGTGGATTGTGTTTTGTGTTTTGTGCAGTGCAGAGTGCACAATATATGTTGCATGCCAGTGTGTGTGAGAGTGAGTATGTTGTGTTGTGTTGAGTTGAGTTTGTATAGTATTGCGTTGCGTTGCGTTGCGTTGCGTTGTGTGTTTGGATTGAATCATGGTGTGGTGTGTAGTTTTGTGTGAGTGCGTTTGTTCGTTTGTGTTTGTGTTGTGTGAGTTGTATTTGGTATTTGGTTTGTGTGTGTGTTTGTGTGTTTGTGATTGTGATTGGGTTTGTGTTTGGGTTTGGTTGCGAGTGTGTGTGTTTGTCGTATGTTTGGAGGGCGCGTAGCGCAGTGGTAGCGCGTCCGCTTTGCAAGCGGAAGGCCCCGGGTTCAATCCCCGGCGTGTCCAATCTTATGCACCTCGCACCACCCAATCACCCAACACAACACAGCACAGCGCAAAACACACACTCAACAATACACAACACAACACATCGCACACGCAACAATACACTTCACACTCTACATACACCACGCAACACAATACAACCAGCACCTACACTACCATCTCCCACACACGACACGAAACTACGTGTGAATGTTGTGGCGATTGATGTTGATCGACTGTTGTTTCGGATAGGTGGTTTCGTCGTCGTCGTTGTCGTTTGTTTTCGTTTGTTTTTGTTTTTGTTTTCGTTTTGTTTTCGTTTTTGTTTTGTTTTGTTTTCGTTTGTTTCGTTTGTTATGATTTGTGTCGTTTTGTTGGAGCGCGAGACCGTTGGGTTTGGTGTCGTTTGATGTCGTTTGGTGTCGTTTGGTGTCGTTGGTGTCGTTGGTGTCGTTGGTGTCGTTGGTGTCGTTGGTGTCGTTGGTGTCGTTGGTGTCGTTTGGTTAGGTTTGGATTGGATTGTGCACACGAAGGCTATTTGTTATCGTTTTGGTTTGATTGTGTGTGCGTTTTCTCGTCACGTGGATTGTGGATTGTGGATTGTGTTTTGTGTTTTGTGCAGTGCAGAGTGCACAATATATGTTGCATGCCAGTGTGTGTGAGAGTGAGTATGTTGTGTTGTGTTGAGTTGAGTTTGTATAGTATTGCGTTGCGTTGCGTTGCGTTGCGTTGTGTGTTTGGATTGAATCATGGTGTGGTGTGTAGTTTTGTGTGAGTGCGTTTGTTCGTTTGTGTTTGTGTTGTGTGAGTTGTATTTGGTATTTGGTTTGTGTGTGTGTTTGTGTGTTTGTGATTGTGATTGGGTTTGTGTTTGGGTTTGGTTGCGAGTGTGTGTGTTTGTCGTATGTTTGGAGGGCGCGTAGCGCAGTGGTAGCGCGTCCGCTTTGCAAGCGGAAGGCCCCGGGTTCAATCCCCGGCGTGTCCAATCTTATGCACCTCGCACCACCCAATCACCCAACACAACACAGCACAGCGCAAAACACACACTCAACAATACACAACACAACACATCGCACACGCAACAATACACTTCACACTCTACATACACCACGCAACACAATACAACCAGCACCTACACTACCATCTCCCACACACGACACGAAACTACGTGTGAATGTTGTGGCGATTGATGTTGATCGACTGTTGTTTCGGATAGGTGGTTTCGTCGTCGTCGTTGTCGTTTGTTTTCGTTTGTTTTTGTTTTTGTTTTCGTTTTGTTTTCGTTTTTGTTTTGTTTTGTTTTCGTTTGTTTCGTTTGTTATGATTTGTGTCGTTTTGTTGGAGCGCGAGACCGTTGGGTTTGGTGTCGTTTGATGTCGTTTGGTGTCGTTTGGTGTCGTTGGTGTCGTTGGTGTCGTTGGTGTCGTTGGTGTCGTTGGTGTCGTTGGTGTCGTTGGTGTCGTTTGGTTAGGTTTGGATTGGATTGTGCACACGAAGGCTATTTGTTATCGTTTTGGTTTGATTGTGTGTGCGTTTTCTCGTCACGTGGATTGTGGATTGTGGATTGTGGATTGTTTTGTGTTTTGTGCAGTGCAGAGTGCACAATATATGTTGCATGCCAGTGTGTGTGAGAGTGAGTATGTTGTGTTGTGTTGAGTTGAGTTTGTATAGTATTGCGTTGCGTTGCGTTGCGTTGCGTTGTGTGTTTGGATTGAATCATGGTGTGGTGTGTAGTTTTGTGTGAGTGCGTTTGTTCGTTTGTGTTTGTGTTGTGTGAGTTGTATTTGGTATTTGGTTTGTGTGTGTGTTTGTGTGTTTGTGATTGTGATTGGGTTTGTGTTTGGGTTTGGTTGCGAGTGTGTGTGTTTGTCGTATGTTTGGAGGGCGCGTAGCGCAGTGGTAGCGCGTCCGCTTTGCAAGCGGAAGGCCCCGGGTTCAATCCCCGGCGTGTCCAATCTTATGCACCTCGCACCACCCAATCACCCAACACAACACAGCACAGCGCAAAACACACACTCAACAATACACAACACAACACATCGCACACGCAACAATACACTTCACACTCTACATACACCACGCAACACAATACAACCAGCACCTACACTACCATCTCCCACACACGACACGAAACTACGTGTGAATGTTGTGGCGATTGATGTTGATCGACTGTTGTTTCGGATAGGTGGTTTCGTCGTCGTCGTTGTCGTTTGTTTTCGTTTGTTTTTGTTTTTGTTTTCGTTTTGTTTTCGTTTTTGTTTTGTTTTGTTTTCGTTTGTTTCGTTTGTTATGATTTGTGTCGTTTTGTTGGAGCGCGAGACCGTTGGGTTTGGTGTCGTTTGATGTCGTTTGGTGTCGTTTGGTGTCGTTGGTGTCGTTGGTGTCGTTGGTGTCGTTGGTGTCGTTGGTGTCGTTGGTGTCGTTGGTGTCGTTTGGTTAGGTTTGGATTGGATTGTGCACACGAAGGCTATTTGTTATCGTTTTGGTTTGATTGTGTGTGCGTTTTCTCGTCACGTGATGTGATTGTGGATTGTGGATTGTGTTTTGTGTTTTGTGCAGTGCAGAGTGCACAATATATGTTGCATGCCAGTGTGTGTGAGAGTGAGTATGTTGTGTTGTGTTGAGTTGAGTTTGTATAGTATTGCGTTGCGTTGCGTTGCGTTGCGTTGTGTGTTTGGATTGAATCATGGTGTGGTGTGTAGTTTTGTGTGAGTGCGTTTGTTCGTTTGTGTTTGTGTTGTGTGAGTTGTATTTGGTATTTGGTTTGTGTGTGTGTTTGTGTGTTTGTGATTGTGATTGGGTTTGTGTTTGGGTTTGGTTGCGAGTGTGTGTGTTTGTCGTATGTTTGGAGGGCGCGTAGCGCAGTGGTAGCGCGTCCGCTTTGCAAGCGGAAGGCCCCGGGTTCAATCCCCGGCGTGTCCAATCTTATGCACCTCGCACCACCCAATCACCCAACACAACACAGCACAGCGCAAAACACACACTCAACAATACACAACACAACACATCGCACACGCAACAATACACTTCACACTCTACATACACCACGCAACACAATACAACCAGCACCTACACTACCATCTCCCACACACGACACGAAACTACGTGTGAATGTTGTGGCGATTGATGTTGATCGACTGTTGTTTCGGATAGGTGGTTTCGTCGTCGTCGTTGTCGTTTGTTTTCGTTTGTTTTTGTTTTTGTTTTCGTTTTGTTTTCGTTTTTGTTTTGTTTTGTTTTCGTTTGTTTCGTTTGTTATGATTTGTGTCGTTTTGTTGGAGCGCGAGACCGTTGGGTTTGGTGTCGTTTGATGTCGTTTGGTGTCGTTTGGTGTCGTTGGTGTCGTTGGTGTCGTTGGTGTCGTTGGTGTCGTTGGTGTCGTTGGTGTCGTTGGTGTCGTTTGGTTAGGTTTGGATTGGATTGTGCACACGAAGGCTATTTGTTATCGTTTTGGTTTGATTGTGTGTGCGTTTTCTCGTCACGTGGATTGTGGATTGTGGATTGGATTGTGTTTTGTGTTTGTGCAGTGCAGAGTGCACAATATATGTTGCATGCCAGTGTGTGTGAGAGTGAGTATGTTGTGTTGTGTTGAGTTGAGTTTGTATAGTATTGCGTTGCGTTGCGTTGCGTTGCGTTGTGTGTTTGGATTGAATCATGGTGTGGTGTGTAGTTTTGTGTGAGTGCGTTGTTCGTTTGTGTTTGTGTTGTGTGAGTTGTATTTGGTATTTGGTTTGTGTGTGTGTTTGTGTGTTTGTGATTGTGATTGGGTTTGTGTTTGGGTTTGGTTGCGAGTGTGTGTGTTTGTCGTATGTTTGGAGGGCGCGTAGCGCAGTGGTAGCGCGTCCGCTTTGCAAGCGGAAGGCCCCGGGTTCAATCCCCGGCGTGTCCAATCTTATGCACCTCGCACCACCCAATCACCCAACACAACACAGCACAGCGCAAAACACACACTCAACAATACACAACACAACACATCGCACACGCAACAATACACTTCACACTCTACATACACCACGCAACACAATACAACCAGCACCTACACTACCATCTCCCACACACGACACGAAACTACGTGTGAATGTTGTGGCGATTGATGTTGATCGACTGTTGTTTCGGATAGGTGGTTTCGTCGTCGTCGTTGTCGTTTGTTTTCGTTTGTTTTTGTTTTTGTTTTCGTTTTGTTTTCGTTTTTGTTTTGTTTTGTTTTCGTTTGTTTCGTTTGTTATGATTTGTGTCGTTTTGTTGGAGCGCGAGACCGTTGGGTTTGGTGTCGTTTGATGTCGTTTGGTGTCGTTTGGTGTCGTTGGTGTCGTTGGTGTCGTTGGTGTCGTTGGTGTCGTTGGTGTCGTTGGTGTCGTTGGTGTCGTTGGTGTCGTTTGGTTAGGTTTGGATTGGATTGTGCACACGAAGGCTATTTGTTATCGTTTTGGTTTGATTGTGTGTGCGTTTTCTCGTCACGTGGATTGTGGATTGTGGATTGTGTTTTGTGTTTTGTGCAGTGCAGAGTGCACAATATATGTTGCATGCCAGTGTGTGTGAGAGTGAGTATGTTGTGTTGTGTTGAGTTGAGTTTGTATAGTATTGCGTTGCGTTGCGTTGCGTTGCGTTGTGTGTTTGGATTGAATCATGGTGTGGTGTGTAGTTTTGTGTGAGTGCGTTTGTTCGTTTGTGTTTGTGTTGTGTGAGTTGTATTTGGTATTTGGTTTTGTGTGTGTGTTTGTGTGTTTGTGATTGTGATTGGGTTTGTGTTTGGGTTTGGTTGCGAGTGTGTGTGTTTGTCGTATGTTTGGAGGGCGCGTAGCGCAGTGGTAGCGCGTCCGCTTTGCAAGCGGAAGGCCCCGGGTTCAATCCCCGGCGTGTCCAATCTTATGCACCTCGCACCACCCAATCACCCAACACAACACAGCACAGCGCAAAACACACACTCAACAATACACAACACAACACATCGCACACGCAACAATACACTTCACACTCTACATACACCACGCAACACAATACAAACCAGCACCTACACTACCATCTCCCACACACGACACGAAACTACGTGTGAATGTTGTGGCGATTGATGTTGATCGACTGTTGTTTCGGATAGGTGGTTTCGTCGTCGTCGTTTGTCGTTTGTTTTCGTTTGTTTTTGTTTTTGTTTCGTTTGTTTTCGTTTTTGTTTTGTTTTGTTTTCGTTTGTTTCGTTTGTTATGATTTGTGTCGTTTTGTTGGAGCGCGAGACCGTTGGGTTTGGTGTCGTTTGATGTCGTTTGGTGTCGTTTGGTGTCGTTGGTGTCGTTGGTGTCGTTGGTGTCGTTGGTGTCGTTGGTGTCGTTGGTGTCGTTGGTGTCGTTTGGTTAGGTTTGGATTGGATTGTGCACACGAAGGCTATTTGTTATCGTTTTGGTTTGATTGTGTGTGCGTTTTTCTCGTCACGTGGATTGTGGATTGTGGATTGTGGATTGTGTTTTGTGTTTTGTGCAGTGCAGAGTGCACAATATATGTTGCATGCCAGTGTGTGTGAGAGTGAGTATGTTGTGTTGTGTTGAGTTGAGTTTGTATAGTATTGCGTTGCGTTGCGTTGCGTTGCGTTGTGTGTTTGGATTGAATCATGGTGTGGTGTGTAGTTTTGTGTGCGTGCGTTTGTTCGTTTGTGTTTGTGTTGTGTGAGTTGTATTTGGTATTTGGTTTGTGTGTGTGTTTGTGTGTTTGTGATTGTGATTGGGTTTGTGTTTGGGTTTGGTTGCGAGTGTGTGTGTTTGTCGTATGTTTGGAGGGCGCGTAGCGCAGGTGGTAGCGCGTCCGCTTTGCAAGCGGAAGGCCCCGGGTTCAATCCCCGGCGTGTCCAATCTTATGCACCTCGCACCACCCAATCACCCACACAACACAGCACAGCGCCAAACACACACTCAACAATACACAACACAACACATCGCACACGCAACAATACACTTCACACTCTACATTACACCACGCAACACAATACAACCAGCACCTACACTACCATCTCCCACACACGACACGAAACTACGTGTGAATGTTGTGGCGATTGATGTTGATCGACTGTTGTTTCGGATAGGTGGTTTCGTCGTCGTCGTTGTCGTTTGTTTTCGTTTGTTTTTGTTTTTGTTTTCGTTTTGTTTTCGTTTTTGTTTTGTTTTGTTTTCGTTTGTTTCGTTTGTTATGATTTGTGTCGTTTTGTTGGAGCGCGAGACCGTTGGGTTTGGTGTCGTTTGATGTCGTTTGGTGTCGTTTGGTCGTGGTCGTTGGTGTCGTTGGTGTCGTTGGTGTCGTTGGTGTCGTTGGTGTCGTTGGTGTCGTTTGGTTAGGTTTGGATTGGATTGTGCACACGAAGGCTATTTGTTATCGTTTTGGTTTGATTGTGTGTGCGTTTTCTCGTCACGTGGATTGTGATTGTGGATTGTGGATTGTGTTTGTGTTTTGTGCAGTGCAGAGTGCACAATATATGTTGCATGCCAGTGTGTGTGAGAGTGAGTATGTTGTGTTGTGTTGAGTTGAGTTTGTATAGTATTGCGTTGCGTTGCGTTGCGTTGCGTTGTGTGTTTGGATTGAATCATGGTGTGGTGTGTAGTTTTGTGTGAGTGCGTTTGTTCGTTTGTGTTTGTGTTGTGTGAGTTGTATTGGTATTGGTTTGTGTGGTGTTTGTGTGTTTGTGATTGTGATTGGGTTTTGTGTTTGGGTTTGGTTGCGAGTGTGTGTGTTTGTCGTATGTTTGGAGGGCGCGTAGCGCAGTGGTAGCGCGTCCGCTTTGCAAGCGGAAGGCCCCGGGTTCAATCCCCGGCGGTGTCCAATCTTATGCACCTCGCACCACCCAATCACCCAACACAACACAGCACAGCGCAAAACACACACTCAACAATCACAACACAACACATCGCACACGCAACAATACACTTCACACTCTACATACACACGCAACACAATACAACCAGCACCTACACTACCATCTCCCACACACGACACGAAACTACGTGTGAATGTTGTGGCGATTGATGTTGATCGACTGTTGTTTCGGATAGGTGGTTTCGGTCGTCGTCGTTGTCGTTTGTTTTCGTTGTTTTTGTTTTTGTTTTCGTTTTGTTTTCGTTTTTGTTTTGTTTTGTTTTCGTTTGTTTCGTTTGTTATGATTTGTGTCGTTTTGTTGGACCGCGAGACCGTTGGGTTTGGTGTCGTTGATGTCGTTTGGTGTCGTTTGGTGTCGTTGGTGTCGTTGTGTCGTTGGTGTCGTTGGTGCGTGGTGTCGTTGGTGTCGTTGGTGTCGTTTGGTTAGGTTTGGATTGGATTGTGCACACGAAGGCTATTTGTTATCGTTTTGGTTTGATTGTGTGTGCGTTTTCTCGTCACGTGGATTGTGGATTGTGGATTGTGTTTTGTGTTTTGTGCAGTGCAGAGTGCACAATATATGTTGCATGCCAGTGTGTGTGAGAGTGAGTATGTTGTGTTGTGTTGAGTTGAGTTTGTATAGTATTGCGTTGCTTGCGTTGCGTGTGCGTTGCGTTGTGTTTGGATTGAATCATGGTGTGGTGTGTAGTTTTGTGTGAGTGCGTTTGTTCGTTTGTGTTTGTGTTGTGTGAGTTTGTATTTGGTATTTGGTTTGTGTGTGTGTTTGTGGTTTGTGATTGTGACTTGGGTTTGTGTTTGGGTTGGTTGCGAGTGTGTGGTTTGTCGTATGTTTGGAGGGCGCGTAGCGCAGTGGGTAGCGCGTCCGCTTTGCAAGCGGAAGGCCCGGGTTCAATCCCCGGCGTGTCCAATCTTATGCACCTCGCACCACCCAATCACCAAACACAACACAGCACAGCGCAAACACCACACTCAACAATACACAACACAACACATCGCACACGCCAACAATACACTTCACACTCTACATACACCACGGCAACACAATACAACCAGCACCTACACTACCATCTCCCACACACGACACGAAACTACGTGTGAATGTTGTGGCGATTGATGTTGATCGACTGTTGTTTCGGATAGTGGTTTCGTCGTCGTCGTTGTCGTTTGTTTCGTTGTTTTTTGTTTTGTTTTCGTTTTGTTTTCGTTTTGTTTTGTTTTGTTTTCGTTTGTTTCGTTTTTATGAGTTTGTGTCGTTTTGTTGGAGCGCGAGACCGTTGGGTTTGGTGTCGTTTGATGTCGTTTGGTGTCGTTGGTGTGTCGTGGTGTCGTTGTGTGTCGTTGTGTCGTTGGTGTCGTTGGTGTCGTTGGTGTCGTTTGGTTAGGTTTGGATTGGATTGTGCACACGAAGGCGATTTGTTATCGTTTTGGTTTGATTGTGTGTGCGTTTTCTCGTCACGTGGATTGTGATTGTGGATTTGTGTTTTTGTTTTGTGCAGTGCAGAGTGAACAATATATGTTCAATGCCAGTGTGTGTGAGAGTGGAGTATGTTGTGTTGTGTTGAGTTGAGTTTGTATAGTATTGCGTTGGCGTTGCGTTGCTTGGCGTTGTGTGTTTGATTGAATCATGGTGTGGTGTGTAGTTTGTGTGTGTGAGTGCGTTTGTTCGTTTGTGTTGTGTGTGTTGTGAGTTGTATTTGGTATTTGGTTTGTGTGTGTGTTTGTGTGTTTTGTGAGTGTGATTGGGTTTGTGTTTGGGTTTGGTTGCGAGTGTGTGTGTTTGTCGTATGGTTTGGAGGGCGCGTAGCGCAAGTGGTAGCGCGTCCGCTTTGCAAGCGGAAGGCCCCGGGTTCAATCCCCGGCGTGTCCAATCTTATGCACCTCGCACCACCCAATCACCCACACAACACAGCACAGCGCAAAACACACACTCAACAATACACACACAACACATCGCACACGCAACAATACACTTCACACTACATACACCACGCACACAATAACCAGCACCTACACTACCATCTCCGACACGAAACTACGTGTGAATGTTGTGGCGATTGATGTTGATCGACTGTTGTTTCGGATAGGTGGTTCGTCGTCGTCGTTGTCGTTTGTTTTCGTTTGTTTTTTTTGTTTTTGTTTTCGTTTTGTTTTGTTTTGTTTTGTTTTTTCGTTTGTTTCGTTGTTATGATTTGTGTCGTTTTGTTGGAGCGCGAGACCGTTGGGTTTGGTGTCGTTTGATGTCGTTTGGTGTCGTTTGGTGTCGTTGGTGTCGTTGTGTCGTTGGTGTCGTTGGTGTCGTTGGTGTCGTTGGTGTCGTTGGTTAGGTTTGGATTGGATTGTGCACACGAAGGCTATTTGTTATCGTTTTGGTTTGATTGTGTGTGCGTTTTCTCGTCACGTGGATTGTGGATTGTGGATTGTGTTTTGTGTTTTGTGCAGTGCAGAGTGCACAATATATGTTGCATGCCAGTGTGTGTGAGAGTGAGTATGTTGTGTTGTGTTGAGTTGAGTTTGTATAGTATTGCGTTGCGTTGCGTTGCGTTGCGTTGTGTGTTTGGATTGAATCATGGTGTGGTGTGTAGTTTTGTGTGAGTGCGTTTGTTCGTTTGTGTTTGTGTTGTGTGAGTTGTATTTGGTATTTGGTTGTGTGTGTTTGTGTTGTGATTGGGGTTTGTGTTTGGGTTTGGGTTGCGAGTGTGTGTGTTTGTCGTATGTTTGGAGGCGCGTAGCGCAGTGGTAGCGCGTCCGCTTTGCAAGCGGAAGGCCCCGGGTTCAATCCCCGGCGTGTCCAATCTTATGCACCTCGCACCACCCAATCACCCAACACACAGCACAGCGCAAAACACACACTCAACAATACACAACACAACACATCGCACACGCAACAATACACTTCACACTCTACATACACCACGCAACACAATACAACCAGCACCTACACTACCATCTCCCACACACGACACGAAACTACGTGTGAATGTTGTGGCGATTGATGTTGATCGACTGTTGTTTCGGATAGGTGGTTTCGTCGTCGTCGTTGTCGTTTGTTTTCGTTTGTTTTTGTTTTTTTGTTTTCGTTTGTTTTCGTTTTTGTTTTGTTTGTTTTCGTTTGTTTCGTTTGTTATGATTTGTGTCGTTTTGTTGGAGCGCGAGACCGTTGGGTTTGTCGTTTGATGTCGTTTGGTGTCGTTTGGTGTCGTTGGTGTCGTTGGTGTCGTTGGTGTCGTTGGTGTCGTTGGTGTCGTTGGTGTCGTTTGGTTAGGTTTGGATTGGATTGTGCACACGAAGGCTATTTGTTATCGTTTTGGTTTGATTGTGTGTGCGTTTTCTCGTCACGTGGATTGTGGATTGTGGATTGTGTTTTGTGTTTTGTGCAGTGCAGAGTGCACAATATATGTTGCATGCCAGTGTGTGTGAGAGTGAGTATGTTGTGTTGTGTTGAGTTGAGTTTGTATAGTATTGCGTTGCGTTGCGTTGCGTTGCGTTGTGTGTTGGGATTGAATCATGGTGTGGTGTGTAGTTTTGTGTGAGTGCGTTTGTTCGTTTGTGTTGTGTTGTGTGAGTTGTATTTGGTTTGTGTTTTGTGTGTTTGTGATTGTGATTGGGTTTGTGTTTGGGTTTGGTTGCGAGTGTGTGTGTTTGTCGTATGTTTGGAGGGCGCGTAGCGCAGTGGTAGCGCGTCCGCTTTGCAAGCGGAAGGCCCCGGGTTCAATCCCCGGCGTGTCCAATCTTATGCACCTCGCACCACCCAATCACCCAACACAACACAGCACAGCGCAAAACACACACTCAACAATACACAACACAACACATCGCACACGCAACAATACACTTCACACTCTACATACACCACGCAACACAATACAACCAGCACCTACACTACCATCTCCCACACACGACACGAAACTACGTGTGAATGTTGTGGCGATTGATGTTGATCGACTGTTGTTTCGGATAGGTGGTTTCGTCGTCGTCGTTGTCGTTTGTTTTCGTTTGTTTTTGTTTTCGTTTTGTTTTCGTTTTTGTTTTTTTTGTTTTCGTTTGTTTCGTTTGTTATGATTTGTGTCGTTTTGTTGGAGCGCGAGACCGTTGGGTTTGGTGTCGTTTGATGTCGTTTGGTGTCGTTTGGTGTCGTTGGTGTCGTTGGTGTCGTTGGTGTCGTTGGTGTCGTTGGTGTCGTTTGGTGTCGTTTGGTTAGGTTTGGATTGGATTGTGCACACGAAGGCTATTTGTTATCGTTTTGGTTTGATTGTGTGTGCGTTTTCTCGTCACGTGGATTGTGGATTGTGGATTGTGTGTGTTTTGTGCAGTGCAGAGTGCACAATATATGTTGCATGCCAGTGTGTGTGAGAGTGAGTATGTTGTGTTGTGTTGAGTTGAGTTTGTATAGTATTTTTGCGTTGCGTTGCGTTGCGTTGTGTGTTTGGATTGAATCATGGTGTGGTGTGTAGTTTTGTGTGAGTGCGTTTGTTCGTTTGTGTTTGTGTTGTGTGAGTTGTATTTGGTATTTGGTTTGTGTGTGTTTTGTGTTGTGATTGGGTTTGTGTTTGGGTTTGGTTGCGAGTGTGTGTGTTTTTGTCGTATGTTTGGAGGGCGCGTAGCGCAGTGGTAGCGCGTCCGCTTTGCAAGCGGAAGGCCCCGGGTTCAATCCCCGGCGTGTCCAATCTTATGCACCTCGCACCACCCAATCACCCAACACAACACAGCACAGCGCAAAACACACACTCAACAATACACACACAACACATCGCACACGCAACAATACACTTCACACTCTACATACACCACGCAACACAATACAACCAGCACCTACACTACCATCTCCCACACACGACACGAAACTACGTGTGAATGTTGTGGCGATTGATGTTGATCGACTGTTGTTTTCGGATAGGTGGTTTCGTCGTCGTCGTTGTCGTTTGTTTTCGTTTGTTTTTGTTTTTGTTTTCGTTTTGTTTTCGTTTTTGTTTTGTTTTGTTTTCGTTTGTTTCGTTGTTTATGATTTGTGTCGTTTTGTTGGAGCGCGAGACCGTTGGGTTTGGTGTCGTTTGATGTCGTTTGGTGTCGTTTTGGTGTCGTTGGTGTCGTTGGTGTCGTTGGTGTCGTTGGTGTCGTTGGTGTCGTTGGTGTCGTTTGGTTAGGTTTGGATTGGATTGTGCACACGAAGGCTATTTGTTATCGTTTTGTTTGATGTGTGTGCGTTTTTCTCGTCACGTGGATTGTGGATTGTGGATTGTGGATTGTGTGTTTTTGTGCAGTGCAGAGTGCACAATATATGTTGCATGCCAGTGTGTGTGAGAGTGAGTATGTTGTGTTGTGTTGAGTTGAGTTTGTATAGTATTGCGTTGCGTTGCGTTGCGTTGCGTTGTGTGTTTGGATTGAATCATGGTGTGGTGTGTAGTTTTGTGTGAGTGCGTTTGTTCGTTTGTGTTTGTGTTGTGTGAGTTGTATTTGGTATTTGGTTTGTGTGTGTGTTTGTGTGTTTGTGATTGTGATTGGGTTTGTGTTTGGGTTTGGTTGCGAGTGTGTGTGTTTGTCGTATGTTTGGAGGGCGCGTAGCGCAGTGGTAGCGCGTCCGCTTTGCAAGCGGAAGGCCCCGGGTTCAATCCCCGGCGTGTCCAATCTTATGCACCTCGCACCACCCAATCACCAACACAACACAGCACAGCGCAAAACACACACTCAACAATACACACACAACACATCGCACACGCAACAATACACTTCACACTCTACATACACCACGCAACACAATACAACCAGCACCTACACTACCATCTCCCACACACGACACGAAACTACGTGTGAATGTTGTGGCGATTGATGTTGATCGACTGTTGTTTCGGATAGGTGGTTTCGTCGTCGTCGTTGTCGTTTGTTTTCGTTTGTTTTTGTTTTTGTTTTCGTTTTGTTTTCGTTTTTGTTTTGTTTTGTTTTCGTTTGTTTCGTTTGTTATGATTTGTGTCGTTTTGTTGGAGCGCGAGACCGTTGGGTTTGGTGTCGTTTGATGTCGTTTGGTGTCGTTTGGTGTCGTTGGTGTCGTTGGTGTCGTTGGTGTCGTTGGTGTCGTTGGTGTCGTTGGTGTCGTTGGTGTCGTTTGGTTAGGTTTGGATTGGATTGTGCACACGAAGGCTATTTGTTATCGTTTTGGTTTGATTGTGTGTGCGTTTTCTCGTCACGTGGATTGTGGATTGTGGATTGTGTTTTGTGTTTTGTGCAGTGCAGAGTGCACAATATATGTTGCATGCCAGTGTGTGTGAGAGTGAGTATGTTGTGTTTGTGTTGAGTTGAGTTTGTATAGTATTGCGTTGCGTTGCGTTGCGTTGCGTTGTGTGTTTGGATTGAATCATGGTGTGGTGTGTAGTTTTGTGTGAGTGCGTTTGTTCGTTTGTGTTTGTGTTGTGTGAGTTGTATTTGGTATTTGGTTTGTGTGTGTGTTTTGTGTTTTGTGATTGTGATTGGGTTTGTTTTTGGGTTTGGTTGCGAGTGTGTGTGTTTGTCGTATGTTTGGAGGGCGCGTAGCGCAGTGGTAGCGCGTCCGCTTTGCAAGCGGAAGGCCCCGGGTTCAATCCCCGGCGTGTCCAATCTTATGCACCTCGCACCACCCAATCACCCAACACAACACAGCACAGCGCAAAACACACACTCAACAATACACAACACAACACATCGCACACGCAACAATACACTTCACACTCTACATACACCACGCAACACAATACAACCAGCACCTACACTACCATCTCCCCACACACGACACGAAACTACGTGTGAATGTTGTGGCGATTGATGTTGATCGACTGTTGTTTCGGATAGGTGGTTTCGTCGTCGTCGTGTCGTTTGTTTTTTTTTCGTTTGTTTTTGTTTTTGTTTTCGTTTGTTTTCGTTTTTGTTTTGTTTTGTTTTCGTTTGTTTCGTTTGTTATGATTTGTGTCGTTTTGTTGGAGCGCGAGACCGTGGGTTTGCGTTTGTGTCGTTTGGTGTCGTTTTGGTGTCGTTTGGTGTCGTTGGTGTCGTTGGTGGTCGTTTGGTGTCGTTGGTGTCGTTGGTGTCGTTGGTGTCGTTTGGTTAGGTTTGGATTGGATTGTGCACACGAAGGCTATTTGTTATCGTTTTGGTTTGATTGTGTGTGCGTTTTCTCGTCACGTGGATTGTGGATTGTGGATTGTGTTTTGTGTTTGTGCAGTGCAGAGTGCACAATATATGTTGCATGCCAGTGTGTGTGAGAGTGAGTATGTTGTGTTGTGTTGAGTGAGTTTGTATAGTATTGCGTTGCGTTGCGTTGCGTTGCGTTGTGTGTTTGGATTGAATCATGGTTGGTGTGTAGTTTTTGTGTGAGTGCGTTTGTTCGTTTGTGTTTGTGTTGTGTTGTATTTGGTATTGGTTTGTGTGTGTTTTGTGTGTTTGTGATTGTGATTGGGTTTGTGTTTGGGTTTGGTTGCGAGTGTGTGTGTTTGTCGTATGTTTGGGGGCGCGTAGCGCAGTGGTAGCGCGTCCGCTTTGCAAGCGGAAGGCCCCGGGTTCAATCCCCGGCGTGTCCAATCTTATGCACCTCGCACCACCCAATCACCAACACAACACAGCACAGCGCAAAACACACACTCAACAACACACAACACACACATCGCACACGCAACAATACACTTCACACTCTACATACACCACGCAACACAATACAACCAGCACCTACACTACCATCTCCCACACACGACACGAAACTACGTGTGAATGTTGTGGCGATTGATGTTGATCGACTGTTGTTTCGGATAGGTGGTTTCGTCGTCGTCGTTTTGTCGTTTGTTTTCGTTGTTTTTGTTTTTGTTTCGTTTTGTTTTCGTTTTTGTTTTTGTTTTGTTTCGTTTGTTTCGTTTGTTATGATTTGTGTCGTTTGTTGGAGCGAGACCGTTGGGTTTGGTGTCGTTTGATGTCGTTTTGGTGTCGTTTGGTGTCGTTGGTGTCGTTGGTGTCGTTGGTGTCGTTGGTGTCGTTGGTGTCGTTGGTGTCGTTGGTGTCGTTTGGTTAGGTTTGGATTGGATTGTGCACACGAAGGCTATTTGTTATCGTTTTGGTTTGATTGTGTGTGCGTTTTCTCGTCACGTGGATTGTGGATTGTGGATTGTGTTTTGTGTTTTGTGCAGTGCAGAGTGCACAATATATGTTGCATGCCAGTGTGTGTGAGAGTGAGTATGTTGTGTTGTGTTGAGTTGAGTTTGTATAGTATTCGTTGCGTTGCGTTGCGTTGCGTTGTGTGTTTGGATTGAATCATGGTGTGGTGTGTAGTTTTGTGTGAGTGCGTTTGTTCGTTTGTGTTTGTGTGTGAGTTGTATTTGGTATTTGGTTTGTGTGTGTGTTTTGTGTGTTTGTGATTGTGATTGGGTTTGTGTTTGGGTTTGGTTGCGAGTGTGTGTGTTTGTCGTATGTTTGGAGGGCGCGTAGCGCAGTGGTAGCGCGTCCGCTTTGCAAGCGGAAGGCCCCGGGTTCAATCCCCGGCGTGAAATTGCACCTCGCACCACCCAATCACACAGCACAGCGCAAACACACCTCACAATACACAACACAACACATCGCACACGCAACACTCTACATACACCACGCAACACAATTACACTACCATCGGACACGAAACTACGTGTGAATGTTGTGGCGATTGATGTTGATCGACTGTTGTTTCGGATAGGTGGTTTCGTCGTCGTCGTTGTCGTTTGTTTTCGTTTGTTTTTTTTTTTGTTTTCGTTTTGTTTTCGTTTTTGTTTTGTTTGTTTTCGTTTGTTTCGTTTGTTATGATTTGTGTCGTTTTGTTGGAGCGCGAGACCGTTGGGTTTGGTGTCGTTTGATGTCGTTTGGTGTCGTTTGGTGTCGTTGGTGTCGTTGGTGTCGTTGGTGTCGTTGGTGTCGTTGGTGTCGTCGTTGGTGTCGTTGGTGTCGTTTGGTTAGGTTTGGATTGGATTGTGCACACGAAGGCTATTTGTTATCGTTTTGGTTTGATTGTGTGTGCGTTTTCTCGTCACGTGGATTGTGGATTGTGGATTGTGTTTTGTGTTTTGTGCAGTGCAGAGTGCACAATATATGTTGCATGCCAGTGTGTGTGAGAGTGAGTATGTTGTGTTGTGTGTTGAGTTGAGTTTGTATAGTATTGCGTTGCGTTGCGTTGTGTGTGTTTGGATTGAATCATGGTGTGGTGTGTTTTTGTGTGAGTGCGTTTGTTCGTTTGTGTTTGTTGTGTGAGTTGTATTTGGTATTTGGTTTGTGTGTGTGTTGTGTTGTGATTGTGATTGGGTTTGTGTTTGGGTTTGGTTGCGAGTGTGTGTGTTTGTCGTATGTTTGGAGGGCGCGTAGCGCAGTGGTAGCGCGTCCGCTTTGCAAGCGGAAGGCCCCGGGTTCAATCCCCGGCGTGTCCAATCTTATGCACCTCGCACCACCCAATCCAACACAACACAGCACAGCGCAAAACACACACTCAACAATACACAACACAACACATCGCACACGCAACAATACACTTCACACTCTACATACACCACGCAACACAATACAACCAGCACCTACACTACCATCTCCCACACACGACACGAAACTACGTGTGAATGTTGTGGCGATTGATGTTGATCGACTGTTGTTTCGGATAGGTGGTTTCGTCGTCGTCGTTGTCGTTTGTTTTCGTTTGTTTTTGTTTTTGTTTTCGTTTTGTTTTCGTTTTGTTTTGTTTTGTTTTCGTTTGTTTCGTTTGTTATGATTTGTGTCGTTTTGTTGGAGCGCGAGACCGTTGGGTTTGGTGTCGTTTGATGTCGTTTGGTTGTTTTGGTGTCGTTGGTGTCGTTGGTGTCGTTGGTGTCGTTGGTGTCGTCGTTGGTGTCGTTGGTGTCGTTTGGTTAGGTTTGGATTGGATTGTGCACACGAAGGCTATTTGTTATCGTTTTGGTTTGATTGTGTGTGCGTTTTCTCGTCACGTGGATTGTGGATTGTGGATTGTGTTTTGTGTTTTGTGCAGTGCAGAGTGCACAATATATGTTGCATGCCAGTGTGTGAGAGTGAGTATGTTGTGTTGTGTTTGAGTTGAGTTTGTATAGTATTGCGTTGCGTTGCGTGCGTTGCGTTGCGTTGTGTGTTTGGATTGAATCATGGTGTGGTGGTGTAGTTTTGTGTGAGTGCGTTTGTTCGTTTGTGTTTGTGTTGTGTGAGTTGTATTTGGTATTTGGTTTGTGTGTGTGTTTGTGTGTTTGTGATTGTGATTGGGTTTGTGTTTGGGTTGGGTTGCGAGTGTGTTGTTTGTCGTTGTTTGGCGGGCGCGTAGCGCAGTGGTAGCGCGTCCGCTTTGCAAGCGGAAGGCCCCGGGTTCATCCCCGGCGTGTCCAATTTATGCACCTCGCACCACCCAATCACCCAACACAACACAGCACAGCGCAAAACACACACTCAACAAT